>AP027115.1:6528803-7087449 GCA_028142955.1 Pinctada fucata | reverse complement strand
TGATACCGTAGTTATATATGCAGATCCAGAGTCATCTAGCTTTGAGGAGGAGGAGAAGGTTCAAGAGGAAAATTTGCTATTCCTACAATATAGGGCTTGGGGAGAAAAGAGGGGGACGGGCAGCCCCCTCCACACCCCTAAATTTGCCACTGATGTACAAGACGATTCATAGTCAAATTTTCAGGAATTTGACTAGAAAACTAAAATAAATACCTGCGAAAATATATTTTGTCTCTGATATAGAAAAGGAATAGGAAAAAATATGACATTTATGCACAAATTGAGGTAGGAACTACATTTTTTTAATTTCTCAATCCGTTTCCCAACTAAAATTCTGTTTTAATTGGTATTGACAAAACGTATATTGTTGCATATTTCAGTTATCTATTTGTTTCTTTTAAAATATACGTATAAGAGAAACAAGAAACTAAATAAATAAATAAATAAATAAATAAATAAATAAATAAATAGATAAATAAATAAATAAATAAATAAATAAACAAATTTATAAATAAAATAATAAAAAAATAAAATAAATAAATAAACAAAATAAACAAAATAAATAAATAAAATAAATAAATAAATAAACAAACAAATAAACAAATAAATAAATAGATAAATAAATAAATAAATAAATAAATAAACAAAGGAATACAAAATCAAGGGGAATCTCAACTGCAAAACGCAAAATTTGATATACAGTTTAAGATGTAAAAAGTGCGACAAAACAGTATATGTAGGACAGACGGGAAGAACATTATACGAGCGCATGATGGTCACCATATCAAACGTAAGAAATAAAAAATGCGATCTCATAACGGAACATTTCAACAAAAATGGACACACATTGCGGGATTTTCAAATAGTTGGAATCGAGAAGACATTCGGCGGTGAAATTTCCAGATTGACCAAGGAGTCATTCTGGATAAAGAAACTCAAAACCCTGTTGCCAGAAGGACTAAATCGGCAAATAGATTTAGTTTAAATTAAGAAAAACTTTAATGTTACCATTTTATTAACAACATTTTACACGCCATTTACGTTACGACGTTTTGGCGCTCCAATGACGTCACAAGTAAGAACACTCAATTCTATAAACATTCCACTGATGAAGGCCAATGGCCGAAACGTTTGGAAAAATAAAGGAATGAATTTAATGTAAATAAATAAATAAATAAATAAATAAATAAATAAATAAATAAATAAATAAATAAATAAATAAATAAATAAATAAATAAATAAATCACCCTGCCGCTATGGTATGAATGTGAGGCAAAGTCGCCGTACGGAATGGCGTCCGCTAGTCGACAAAATTCCACCTCCTCCAAATCGAAGTAGAAATAAATAAAGTTTTCTTCACTCTGTGTTAAAGTTTGATTAGTAGTTTACAAAATGGAACCTAATGGAAACCACTCAACCAAGTTTCAAAAATGGAATCTTGGTGGAATTAAACTACGTGATCCGGATTTCCATGCCTTGGAAACCACTGGGAAACTGTCAACTCCGGTTTCTATGCAGTTTCTAGGTGGTTTCCAAAATATGGAAACTCGAATTTTCGTGCTGTGGGAGATCAGGGAAATACATGTATCGAGTAAGCGGAGGGAGTTCAAGATAGATGAAAATAGAATTTCAGATAAAATGTTTATTTGGGTTGGGTACATATACTTTGCTATTGAAAATTGTGAGGCCGGAGGATATGGGAGGATGTTCCTCCTATCGATGGGAGTCCGGGCCTTCCGAGAAATTGAAAAAAAATTGACAAATAGATTCCTCTTGAGAGTATTCGAACATGATTCAGTTTTAGCAAACGATGTACAATATAATTCTTTGACATTCTCTACACCTACAAACGCAACTCAGTTACCGGGACCAGGAATTGCCCGCAAAAATCCTCATGTTTACCCGTTTTATTTTCTTAAATTTTTATAATTCTTAATTTATCTTTATAAAGATATCGTCATTTATTGTTGTATATATCTTGTGATGCTTGTTTGCATATACACAATATGGCCAATGTCATTCTTCCTCCACCACTTGTAAAAGAACATTTTATAAGAATTATTTTCCTTTTACTGTTTTCTTCATTCATAAGAAATAACTTTTTCCCTCCATTTTTTTCTCATACATATTTATTATTGTGGCTACTCACAGTGTTTCAAATACGCTTTATTACATAGTAACTGTTTGTATGCTTTAGCCTTATGGGCCTTAATGACTGTTTGCAAATAAACCATACCATACCATACCCGTTTTATTTTATAATGTACATGAAGATACTATACTCTGGATCCCCTGACCCGGGTTGCACCCCCTTGAAACAAAATCTAGGGACGTACATATCCGACCATGTATTGTTGTCACCAACTTATCCTTCGAAAAATCTTAAATAGATGAATAGTTGATTTTATTAAAATACTTAAAAAAAAACACAATATGTTAACATTTTCTATTTAATCACCTTTAATACTTAAAATTATAATAATAATACATATATTAATAACATCAATAAATTGTGGATTATTGTGTATGTGCGGTGAAAGATTAAACGGTTTATGTGACCTTGAAGATACCGATAATTCGAAAGCATTAATCGTACATGTACGGAATACCTTTCGAATATACAACGGGGTAAGTAAAAGAGATCGATACATGTACCATTCATCGCGAATGTAAGCGCGGATCTAGAGGGGGTATGTAAGACCCCATTCATCGAATGTAAGCGCGGATCTAGAGGTGGTATGTTGGACACCCCCAATATCCCTTGGATTTGAAAATATCATCGAAGCTTATTTTTGCATATATATATTTTCTAAAATTATATAATGAACCCCCCTCTCCCACTCCGGACTCTGTGGACTATATGTGTATACTTCAAAGTCCTTGTATAGTCTTGTTTTTATTCTTTATTGTTTTAATCTTTATTCGCTTCGCATCTAAGTTACCCCCCCCCCTCTCTCTCTCTCTCTCTCTCTCTCTCTCTCTCTCTCTCTCTCTCTCTATAACGTATATAATTAGTAGATCAATGATCGACAAGTGAATGTTACTTTGAAAAAAATTAGATTTACATGTATACATGAATGCTTTGAATGTACTAGTACACATTTTTTCCTAATTTCAAATCAGACATAATATCATGATTTCATTTGAACCACCGCTGTGAAAGGCCCCGAATCCCTACCTACAGAATCAGGCGTTACTCCCCCCCTCCCCTCCCGCTCGATACTCAATAATTCTTTAGGGATCCGGCTTTGGGGATACCTCCTATATGCTTGTTACCCTGGACCCGCTCCTTTTCATCGCTTTCGCTGCAACCCTTTTCCCCGGGACTCTTGAAAATATGCTCTGGTCTTGCCCACCCAGTACTCCTAACATAGATATGGAGTGTCTTGGACTTCTATATATAGACGTCCCAAACTTGAGAAGGACATCGACGAGAAATTGGATAAAAGTGAGAAAAAAGCAAGGTAAACTGAGTACTCACAATCATATTTTACAAGAATTTGATATGGAATATGATTGATGGGAGATAGCTTCGTTTAAGATATTCTCGTGGTAATGTTAACGTTTGTAACTCGAATTGCCTCTGACTGTTATTCACTATTGTGATATACCATGATGTAAACAAAACCTACCTATCTTTTGTGTTACATAATTCAAATGTATTCCACTTACTGATTTCATATTCAATCTTAGAAACTTAAGCATATTTGTTTGAAAGTAATTTATTCTCAGAAACTTGGGGGGGGGGGGGGGGGGGGGGGGCTTGCATCAGTTCAATGATCATTGTCTAATTTCAGACACTATGCACATTAAAAATGTACTACAAAGAAGTTGTGTAATAAAAAATATTGATCATGTAATAATCCCCCATACACTGTAGATTTGGAATGATGGTACAGCTTTAACAGTTTAAGACACATTTCTGTGAAGTTTTGTGCAGATCAACTACACATTAGATTTTGTCGAGCGAACGCAAAACGAAACTATTTTGCATTAAATCTGGCACATGCATATATGATATATAATGATTCTATAGTATATACCATACTTTGATATTATTAAAAACCCTTGGACCTCAAATCATAGAATACGAAGCCAAATACGCTATCTTATTTAATGTGCATTGCACAGTACCTCTTGACTTAAGTAACGTTGTACTATGACATCATTTTTATCTCGTAATGATGTCATGCCAAGCTTTGTATCAGCCTTTCTGAAAATTCTAAAAGCCTAGACGAAACTTAATAGAAATACAATAATTGGGCATAAATTCTACTTTTTATACGCTCGTCAGTTGACGGGTCGTATTATGGTATGGCGAAGTCCGTCCGTCTGTCCGTCTGTCTGTCCGTCCGCCTATGGAACACAATAACTTGAATATGCGTCAACAGATTTTCATGAAATTCATACATTATGATTGGACTGTGGAGAGGAAGCCGCCTTTCGATTTTCATGTTCATCTGATTTGTCGTTACAGAGTTATGGGACTTAGATTTTTAAAATACAGTGAAAATATACTAAAATAGTTTAAAATTATTTAAAAATCTATTTTTGGTCGGAATGTTTTGAAATTTTGTATACTTCAAGTAGAAAGGATGTTCTTTGATATATGTAACGGGTTTTTAATTTTTTTGTCGCATAACCGAGATATTGTGTGTAATGGGAAGGGGGGGGGGTTATATGCACATACATGTTAAGCCAAGGGCAAAACATAGGCGCATGGAACGCAATAACTTCAATATGCGTCAAGAGATTTTCATGATATTCATACATTATGATTGGACTGTGGAGAGGAAGCCGCCTTTCGATTTTCAGGTTCATCTGATATGTTGTTACAGAGTTATGGGACTTAGATATTTTAACATACAGTGAAAATATACTAAAATAGTTAAAAATTATTTCAAAAATCTATTTCTGGTCGAAATGTTTTGAAATTTTGTAAACTTAAGGTAGAAAGGATTCTCTTTGACATATGTAACGGGTTTTTAATTTTTTGGTCACATAACCGAGATATTATGTGTAATGGGAGGGGGGGGGGGTTATATGCACATACATGTTAAGCTAAGGGGCAAAATATAGGCGCATGGAACGCAATAACTTGAATATGCGTCAACAGATTTACAGGATATTTCTACATTGTGATCAGACTTTGAAGAAGAAGCTGCCTTTCGATTTTCAGGTTCATCCGATTTGTCGTTACAGAGTTATGGGACTTAGATATTTTAAATACAATGAAAATATACTAAAATAGTTCAAAATTCTTAAAAAATCTATTTCTGGTAGAAATGTTTTGAAATTTGGTATACTTCAAGTATAAAGGATGTTCTTTCACATATATAACGGGTTCTTAAATTTTTTGTCACATTATCCAGAAATATGTGTAATGGGGGGGGGGGGGGTTGGGTTATATGCACATACATGTTAAGCTAAGGGCAAAATGTAGGTGCATGGAACACAATAACTTGAATATGCGTCAACAGATTTTCATGATATTTGTTCATTGTGATCAGACTTTGAAGAGGAAGCCGCCTTTCGATTTTCAGGTTCATCCAATTTGTCCTTATGGAGTTGTGGGACTTAGATATTTTGGTGGTGTGAAAAAAATCCCAAAGGGCGTATCTTGCTGCGTGAGCGTAAGCTTTATTTCTGTTATAACTATATATGACTATCAGTGCAAATGTACGAAAATCTAATGCGCATTCATGTGAACAAGGCATTATAAAAAAAACATCCTGATTGTCCATGCCGTTACATTTTATGTTATAAAGTTTCCCGTAGTGTAATTAAGTTTCATAAAGTTTTGTGTAGTATAGTTAAGTTTCATAAAGTTTCGTATAATATAGTAGAGTTTTGTGCAGTATAGTAGAGTTTCGTGTAGTATAGTAAAGTTTCATGTAGTATAGTGTAGTAAAGTTTTGTGTAGTAAAGTTTTGTGTAGTAAAGTTTTGTGTAGTATAGTGTAGTAAAGTTTTGTGTAGTAAAGTTTTGTGTAGTATAGTAAAGTTTTGTGTAGTATAGTAAAGTTTCATGTAGTATAGTAAAGTTTCGTGTAGTATAGTAAAGTTTCGTGTAGTATAGTAAAGTTTCGTGTAGTATAGTAAAGTTTTGTGTAGTATAGTAAAGTTTCGTGTAGTATAGTAAAGTTTTGTGTAGTATAGTGTAGTATAGTAAAGTTTTGTGTAGTATAGTAAAGTTTTGTATAGTATAGTATAGTAAAGTTTTGTGTAGTAAAGTATACTATAGTATACTATAGTATACTATAGTATACTATAGTACTTTTTCGTTAGGGGTCCGTCGATGCTCCATTTGGTGCTCTATTGTGAGTTCTGTTGAGATTATCGTCAGGATCTTCTTTAACTCATTTGTGTCACACTTATGCACTTTGCCGTGAGGAGCTCGTAAAAAAGTTCCCCGCGAGGGGTTTGACAGGAAGTGTTTTGAATATTTTTCCCTGACATTGTCGCCATAGCTCTTTCTATATAGACAGAACTATAGACAATGCATGTATTTAATATGTTTTCATTTTTGTGCGTGAACATCGACGGCGGGTTCGGCTAGCCAACAGGGGATGCTTACTCCTCCCGGGCACCTGGTCCCACCTCTGCCTTGCTAGGGGTCCGCCGATGCTCCATTTTGCGCTCTATTGTGAGTGCTGTTGAGATTATCGTCAGGATCTTCTTTAACTTTAAGTGTGTTCGAATTCCTGACAGGGAAGAATAGGTAAATACGGTACCTGTTTTAACATGTCTGTCTTGTGCTTTGTATATGTTTATTTCTCATATATGTATAGTCTATGACTATCGTAGGACCATCGCACTACGTCAAATGTCAATGTACCGTTTTGTTCTTGATTTCTGGTTATATATATTTCAGTACTGCATTACCCCTAGGGCGATCCCCTCATTAGTAAATAGGGGAAATCCAGAAAGCCGTCAACTACGGAGTGATCACGAGTCTGATACGATAGACCCTCAAAATTTCATTTTTTGTGAAGTCGAGATGATGAATTGGATAGCGTGCCGCTTTTGATTGCCAGGCGGAAGGTGTCGTAGGAAGTGGGTTCGAATCCCTGGCGGGAAATGATAGGTAATTAGGATACCTTGTTATACACTTTGCTTTCTTTTGCTTTGTATAGAAATATATACTGATATATCAAAACAATTATCATGGCATATATAATCGATAATTAGTGTGATAAAAGAAAAAGTGTAAATAAAAGGTTAAAATTGTTATATTTAGATTCATAATCAACAAAATAAACCTACATTTACATTCTAAATTTAGACCACATTAAGCCCCGCCCATTTGAAAAACGAGGCTGAGGCTGGTGTCGAAAATTAATGCAAAATGAAGATGGAATTTGAAAGAGAAATTTAAGTAGAATCCTAAAAGAAACCTAGCAAAACATAAAAGAGCGGTGAAGGAGGAATTAAAGGAGATATACTTTTTGTATTTCTCTTTCGAGTTCGCTAAGAATCACTCAGCTTCCTTTTATATTCGGACCTACACATGCATAAGAGTGCATTAACTTTGAGGTTCACGACACGACTTTTATGGAGACGTAATAAAAAAATTAAAGGGGATCAAAAATAGACAGAATTTCAATCGAACATACGATATAACCATCAATTAGAATTTATAGAGGGAATATGAGGGATGCTGTAAGGGTCCTTCTCTTCTATATTTTGACATCATTTCACTTACAAACAGCCAAGGGGAAACACATTTCAAACATAAAATTACAATACGTGTCCTTGATGATATTCAAGTTTCTGGATAAAACAGTTTACACTGAAAATTCATTAAATCTATAGTGAAGAATGAAAAGGCATTCATGCCGTCTCATTGTGATCACCGGGTAACAGGTTAAAGGAGAAGATTCTGGGTTAATCCGGATAAGGAAGCCGATTTTTTTCGTCCTGTGAATTTGCTAAAAGGCGGAAGATGGTTGTTCTAGGTCGGCAACCATAGCCTTTTGGTTTCATCGGTTTATGTGCAGTCTTTTTTATGTATTCTTTCTTGTTTTGTCTTCCTTTTCTCTTTATGTTTGAAGTAAAAGAAGTTGAATCAATGAAGTGGTAAATTGTTCTTGATAGTAGATTGAAATATTTCTCCCAGACGAAAGGGTGATACAAATATAAACACAAACTTTTGAATACTCAAATTTTCGGCCCTTTGGCCTTCACCTAGTGTACATTGCCGTTTTTACACTTGATTAAGGCGAAGGGGCCGAGAACTTTGTGTATCCGAGTGTTTTTGTTCTTACATTGTTCTTTAGTTTCGATATTTTACGTAGACTCTTGGTTGATGTTTATTTCAGCTAATAACCATCATCCGCAGCATCATTCAGAAAATTCCTTAAGAAACAAAGTGAACGAAGATCATCCTGTTGGAAAAAAAACTGAATAAAAAGATAAATGCATATATTCAATTAAATACCTCTTTAATATCACAAAAAAGCATATAAATCTAAGCTGAATAAGTACAAACATTATAAATTCAAGAATGAGTGAATTAAAGTCAAACACATTATCCGAAATCAGATTCAAAAAACCAAAATCGAAAATCTTACGAATTTTAGAAAAATACAACAAAACTTTCTTACGTGCAAAGAATGTTAAACGTCTTTACATTTACATTCAATAGCATCATTTAAGAACAGATAAATTTGCAGCATGGACCAGACATTTGTGTCTCGGGTACTTAACCCTCGTCAGTGATCACGATTTAATTCATCAATTGTTAAACAGATGTACATAATGATACAGCTGCTCAGAAACAAAAAGGACAACTTATCTAATGCACTATATCGAGTACATTAATAACAATATATTAAATTGTCATTATATAAAGTGTTGTAAACAAGAGGGAGTTATCCCATAGAATTGTCTAAGAATCTTTTTAATATATGATTTAATAAAGGTTTATGAATATATAAAAATGAATAATGTTCTCCTTTTTCTTTGATGGTAAATAATCCTTATAAATTTGTTTTCTACTCAGATATTTGCCTCACCTCGCTATGAACCCGTTACGTATGGTAAAAAAGGTCCTAATTAGTTCTATTCTATCTGATATTTAGTCATACTTGTAATATCCGCTTTCAGCATATTTTTTTCAACAAGCGCAATATATGTTACTTCTCTTCTTTAACTCATTCTTAGAGTTGGAGCACTTCCCTATTATTCTTCTAACAACAGCAAATGTGTCTTTTTGTTCATATTAATTTCATGGAGACGGAGAATCTCTCGGGTAAGTCAATCATTTTATGATCTTAATAAGTGGTGCAAAACCGTGTCATTTGATACGTACATTCCTATCAAATCTACTTCTTATCGATATGACTAATACCTGTATGGCGATTTTTAAAGAGCAAATATTCTTCTTTTTGTAATATCAATTTCATGGAAATGGAAAACATTTAGGAAATACAATGCTTCGTATCTCTATATATGAACATCGGTAATATGGCATATGAATGTAAAGAACGAATATTATATACTGAACAAAAAAGTTATGTCCCTATAAATGAAAGTTTACCACTTGTTAAGATGAAACATTATAACCCTCGAAATAATAAAATGTACTCAATAAAAGCTCCAAGATTTTCTTTTTATCACTCAGACATTGAACGCAATGAATCGTGACGAAACTAAGCGTTTTCACCTTGTAAGGAAATTTCCCTGTTTCTTTGTTCTGGTTGACTGCTTTCGAAATGAAAAGTGTATAAATAAGCATAGGAGATTTCTCCATTGAAAAACGGAGTAAAAATTTGATATCAATTATCCACAAATCAGTCAAATAGCTTGTAATACAAGAAAAATTAGCTTAAATGACACCGGAAGTCTCTTGTTGGCCATGCGCCATGTAAAATACCAAAAGCACATTCAAAGTGTATCACAGGATGTGCATGTACCGATTTGATAAGTACAATTATTTTTGATTCAGAAACGCCCTTACCAGAGAGGATCAAACAGGTAAAACCCCGTTGGCTTAAAACTTGATGATGACGTCACATTTACATCAAGATCGTTGTCAGAATCGGACAATAAATGGATATGCAGTTCAACATTTAAATCAAAAAAAATATTTTTCGAGGATACCGCCTCTGAATGAAATTTGTTTTCTTGAGTCATGTAAAACCAATACAAAAAGAAGGACATAACTTTTTTTGTTCAGTATAGCAATATAAAAGGGAATATCAAATGGAACCACCGTATATTTAAAAATAAACATTTCGTAGAAATAAACTGAGATGGAGAGTACAGTGCTTCAACCCACTTGTTTGACAATTCTATCCTATCCTTTCCACCATCCTACATCCACCTCCTATCCACTCTATCGTATCCTATCCCATCTGGTCCCATCATATCCTATCCTATCCAATCCTATCCTATCCTATCCTATCCTATCAACCTCATTGAAATCCAATTCTATCCTACATCCTATTCTACGTCCTATCCTATCCTATCCTACATCCTATCCTATCCACCTTTTACTACTTCTCATTACCTTAAGCAGTGAGATTATGATTAAGATTAAATGACTTGATACAAATTCATGCATAAGTAGTAAATCATCTGTAATTATCGCTGTTTTTTTTTTCTTTTTTTTTGATTATATGAAAATGAAAATTATATAGATTATTAAATACCATTTTTGCACTTGTCGGGAACGAAACAAAATATCGCACCAAACCTCCAAGTTTGTTTTTTTATTTAATTAAAATTTATATTACCCATTATGTAAAGTAAGATATTTCAATGGGTCGAATTTAATCAAATGAGTATGTTTGTCTGCTAAAAACTTAAGAATTAAAAAAAGAATGATTTGATTGAAGAAGAAAGTGGATAGGATGTAGGATAAGACAGGATGTAGGATAGGATATGATAGGATAGGATAGGATGTAGAATATGATAGGATAGGATAGGATGTAGGATATGATAGGATGTAGAATATAAATGGTTAGGATTGGGGTGGATAGGGTAGGATAGGTTGGGATAGGATAGCATAGGATAAGATTCTATCCACTTTCTATCCTTCATCATACATCCTATCCTATCCACCTTTTTGTCAAACAAGTGGGTTGCAGGACTGTAGTTAGTAATAAAAAAGAAAAGAAAAGATCCAAGAATGACGACGGCGTGGTAGTAAATGAGTAATAAATGCGGGACACACATAATTTTCTTTAGCGAGATGCTTATGTGGAAGCACTGTTATGAACAGCGCTATTTGCACTGTTATGAACGGCTATCTTTGCAATCAGCTGTTTCGGGGACCCGAAGGGGTTGAGTTTGTAACGATCTTAAAGAAAACATTTTTAAGAGTTTTTTTGAAAATTTGGGACCCCCTACTATCTGTTATAAATATAAAAGAAGTATGAAGTTTCATTTTTAATTATAAACGTTAATGTAAATGATTCATGTCATGCTTCATGCGAATTCGCTAGCTCTGCATATCAGCTGGTCATATAATTCCTGGAAACCTGTCAATCACGACATTGATATTCTTATTTCGATTCAAACAACTTTAAAAAGCCAGAACATTAAACAAAAGCTTTAATTAATTCACAAATTCAGTGGGGGTGTATTGTAACCGGAAGTGCAGGTTATGTGAATGTTTTTAACATATCGATGACTTGAATTATTATCACAAAATAACGAAGAAAAGTGATTTTTGAAAGCACAAGATCTATAAAGAATTCAGTATGGCAAGCAAAATGTTCTTTCCATCTTATGTTAATACAATGGAGTATATTAACTCAGGTGTTCGGTCAGAAATTATGACTAGTATACCTTGTTTTAGACATTGTAGACAATTTTCAAAATATTCCTCATCTTAAATTTTACAAAAATAATAGTCAACTTCTTCGGATCTACACACACAACAGAGTACATTACTTTGTGTATTACACAACCTGCCTTTTATGGTGATACGGGAAACAAAATTAGAAGGAACAAAGGTAGACAGCATAACCATCGTTAGGGAAGACAGGGTCCCGAGCACCTGTCCTCTCTGAATGTCAGTTGGACTCGACGGGTGATAATATACATTAGCTCGCTTCAGCCAGCAGAGCTGTATTACGTACGCCCTCTTTTTATATCAATTTACATATCCATCTGTGTTGCTTGGGCCCCTGCGTTTTGCGGTCTTCTTTGTATGTGGTCATCTAACAGAGAAGAAGTTTTTTTTACACCACAACTGTACGTTCTTTTAGGTTATCGGAGAAGTGGGAGTGCTGTGCGCACGTAATCAAGGATAACCACACCATTTGCTACTTGTGTGGCAAATGGCCGTCCAAGTCAACACCGGTTGCCCATTAGTCTTGTTTGTTTATGTGTAGTCTTTTATATTTGATGCTTATATGTCGTATGTCTCTTTTCCGTCTCTTGCTCAACATGGTGCTCAATTGTGAGTGCTGTTGAGATTGTCGTCAGGATCTTCTTTAACTCATTTGTGTCACACTTATGCCCTTTGCCGTGTGAAGCTCGGAAAAAAGTAAGTGTTTTGAATATATTTCCCTGACATGGTCGCCATAGCACTTTCTATATAGACATAACTTCAGACAGTGCATTTAATATACTATGTTCTTTATCGTGCGAGAACATCGACGGCGGGTGCGGCTGGCCAACAGGGGATGCTTACTCCTCCCGGGCACCTGGTCCCACCTCTGGCTTGCTGGGGGTCCGTCGATGCTCAACATGGTGCTCTATTGTGAGTGCTGTTGAGATTGTCGTCAGGATCTTCTTTAACTCATTCGTATGCTCGTCTTTATGTTTTCACATCGGGTGTTTTGCTCCTTGTTGGAAATATACTCCCTTCTTTTTTCGGAAGCACAAATCAAGATCGGCAAAAGTCTATAAATCTAAACTTCAGGATTTGCACAGTTATAGTACAGTATGTCTTTGCTCCGGCAGACAAGGCGGCAGCCATCTCTTTAATTTGAAAACGCAATTACAAATCGGTATTACTTTCTGAACTTTCTACCACTAATGAGTTAAAGAAGATTCGGAAGATAATCTCTACAGCACTCACAATAGAGCACCAAATTGAGCATAGACGGACCATCAGAGAGGTAGAGGTGGGACCAGGTGTCTGGGAGGAGTAAGCATCACCTGTTGGCTAGCCGCAACCGCCGTCGATGTTGATGCACGAAAATGAGCACTTATGTAAAAAGCGATGAAACCATCGCTTACATTTTCTAACGCACCAAGATGAAATTTCGTTCATGAACGAAAATGAACACTTATGTAAAAAGCGATGAAACCATCGCTTACATTTTCTAACGCACCAAGATGAAAATGTGAAGAGAATGAAGTGTTCATTCGTCCTTTCAACTCTCTATTTCGAAATCAAATCAGACGTACCAACTATTCACTGTCTGTCCAAACTTCACAAATCTCTATACGAATTTCAATTTATTGCTAACTCGAGCGATTGTACTACTATAGTTTTATCTAGGTACATTTGTATTTGAAATCAGCGTTTAAAGCAATTAAAGATCATGTTTCAAAGAATTGTGAGACTGCATTCAATAATAGCGACATCAATTACATTTCGTCAATAATGAATCCTGGTGATGTGATCGACAAATCTAAATTATTTAATCTTAAAGCTGAATCTATTAATTCCTACGACTTCTCTAACATTTACACTACCCTCATGAGAAGAAAAATATCGCTCATCAAATTTTATTAAATGGTCTTTTGATCCAGAGGGTAAAACATACAATGTGTTATGTACTTCAGACACAAAGGGATTCTTTTCTTCAGTCATGGACTCGATCTAAGTTGTGGAAGGCTTTGTCCTTTCTTTTAGACAACATTTTTGTAAGATTTGGTGACTTTCTATACAGGCAAGTTATTCGAATTCCTATGGGTATTAATAATCCAAAATCTTCAAAAACAAAGAAAAAATGATGATGTGAAATGTTTCATTGGTACTTCTAGGTACCTGGATGATATTCTTACTATCGACAATCCTCTTTTTGAAAAATATATAAATGTTATTTATCCACAAGAATTAATTCTAAATAAGGCAAACGTTTCAAACACAGAAACACCATTTTTGGACCTAAATATCAAAATTGTTAATGGAGAGATCCATACAAGTGTGTATGACAAAAGAGATGATTTTGGATTTAACATAGTAAATTTCCCCTGGCTTGACGGTGATGTTCCTAGATTACCGTCCTATGGTATCTATATTTCACAGCTCATCCGGTATGCTAGAGCATGTACTGATGTTTTGGATTTTCATAGTAGAAATTTACAAATTACGAAGAAACTTTTAGGACAAGGTTTTCGCTTTCACAAACTAGTAAAGACTTTCTGGAAATTTTACAAAAAATATTGTCAACTTCTTCTGAAATTCGGACCAATACAGGCAACAGAGTATATTACTTTGGGTATTTTACAACCTGCATTTTATGTTGACATTATTAACAAGATAAGAAGGATCAAAGATAGACAACATCACTATCGAAAATGCGTCAGAATCATCAAACGCCTTTTATACCGTGGGTATGATCCTAATGTCACCAGACGGACACTAGGCTTGGTACTTGACCAATCTACAGTCTTGTACAAGCGCATGCTTCAGACTTGCACTCTGACTGACTGTAACGACGGGACTCCATGACGGGCCCTGTCCAAACCTCGTTAGAGAAGACAGGGCCCCGACCACCTGTCCTCTCTGAATGTCAGTTGGACTCCTCGGGTGATAACATACATGAGCTCGCGGCGGCAGAGCACGGATTGTTTTACGTATGCCCTCTTTTTATATCCATTTACATATTCATCTGTGTTGCTTGGGCCCCTGCGTTTTGCGGTCTTGTTTGTGTGTGGTCATCTGACAGTGAGGAGATTGTTTTACACCACAATTGTACGTTCTTCGAGACCTCTGGGTAATCGGATAAGTGGGAGGGTTGTGCGCACGTAATCCAGGATAACCATACCTTCTGCTATTTCCGTGGCAGATGGCCGTCCTAAGTCGGCACCGGTTGCCCATTGGTCTCGTTGGTTTATGTGTAGTCCTTTATGTTTGATGTTTATGTGTTGTGCGTTGACGTTCCTTGTCCCTTATGCGTCTATTTCTGTGCTTGTCTGCTTTGTGTTTTTGCATTGGGTGTATTAGGTTATTGCTGTGGGTGCTGCAACCTGGTGTTGTTGGAGATCCCCTCCTTTGTTTTAATTGTGCGCATCTGGTTGCACATTTTTTTACATATTAATTTTGGTTTTTTTTCACACATATGAATAAGAATTCTTGCAAAATGTACAAGAAGTCAAGAAATTTGTGTACTCGAAATAATTCAACGGCACCTCTAGGTATCTTGATATTTTTAACATTGATCACCCACATTTTCATAATTACAAAAATCAAACTTATCTACCAGAGTTAACATTGAATAAAGCAAACACAGATTATAAATGTACACAATTTTTGGATTTTGATATCAAAATTAATAACAGAGAAAATCAGTCGATATACGACGAAATTAAAGAGAAGGCTTTGGATTCAACATTGTTAATTTTCCTTGGCTTGATGGCGATGCATCAAATCGGCATCACACGACATTAACCTATGTCAGCTCATTAGATATGCTACAGCTGGCACCACAGAAAATTTATCACTCAAGGGATTTAGATATCATAAAGTTGTAGTCGGCACCGGTTGCCCATTGGTCTCGTTGGTTTATGTGCTTGTCTGCTTTGTGTTTTTGCGTTGGGTGTTTTGGGATTTTGCTGTTGGTGCTGCAGCTTGGTGTTCTTGGAGATCCCCTCGTTTGTTTTGTATAATTATTTTGGAACTTTTACAATGATTATTCTAAATTTCTTTCAAAATTTGGGACAACTCCAGCATCACATTATGTATCATTGGGAATTTCGTTGCCTTCATTTTACGGTGACTTTGTAAACAAATCAAAAGAATCAAAGGCAGAACAAACTTCAACCACAAATATAAGAATATAATCCGTCGACTGTTTACCGAGAATATGATCCTAAAGTCATCAAAAGAACACTGGGCATGGTACTGGACCGATCTACAGTTTTGTACCAGTGTCAATCCCAGCGTTGCACACTGACCTACCGTGACGACAGGACTCTATGTCAGGCCTTGTTTAAATCCCGTCAGAGAAGACTGAGTCCTAATTCTCTGTCCTCCTATATACTATCGAATTCGTAAAATATAATCCCGATCATGGACACTAAGAAAGAAGGGAATCTCCAACAAGACTCCTTTGCAGAACAGACAGCAACACATCAAAGTAAAAACACATACATGTACAAGATAACCACAGTGCAATAGGCACAAAAGGGACAAGGAACGGTAAACAAAACATAAAACACAAAGGACAATGCATAAACCAACGAAACCAATGTGCAATCGGTGCCGACCTAGGACGACCGAAAATAAGTTCGAACAACTTTATCGGATTTAAGAACTTTCCCCGAATATTAATCGCACAATGCATTTTTTTCTAGTTACCCCTTAAGGTCATTAAATCCTTTGAAATGGAGATTATTCTTAAGCATTTCTTTTCGTGCGAAACTGCCATTGTGTCTATATAGTATGACGTCACATAGATGCCAACTCAATTGCAAACAATCGGTGTACTTTATATTAAACAAAAGAGGAGATGTCCAACAACACCAGGTTGCAGCACCCACAGCAAAACACCACATGCAAAAACACAAAGCAGACAAGCACAGAAAGAGACACATATGGGACAAAGAACGTCAACGCACAACACAGAAACATCAAACGCAAAGGGCTAAACATAAACCAACGAGACCAACGGGCAACCGGTGCCGACTTTGGACGGCCATCTGCCACGGAAATAGCAGAAGGTGTGGTTATCCTGGATTACGTGCGCACAACCCTCCAACTTTTCCGATTACCCAGAGGTCTCGAAGAACGTACAATTGTGGAGTAAAACAACCTTCTCACTGCAGATGACCACACACAAACAAGACCGCAAAACGCAGGGGCCCAAGCAACACAGATGAATATGTAAATGGATATAAAAAGAGGGCGTACGCAATACCATCCGTGCTCTGCCGCCGAGAGCTCATGTATGTTATCACCCGAGGAGTCTGACTGACATTCAGAGAGGAGAGGTGGTCAGGGCCCTGTCTTCTCTTAGAGGTTTGGACAGGGCCCGTCATTGAGTCCAGTCGTCACAGTCAGTAGCGTGCAAGTTAACGTATGCGAAACATAGTCACGCTTACTCCTGAGTCCGGCACAGTAAAGTTAAAGAAGATCCTGACGATTATTCCAACTGCACTCATAATAGAGCACAAAAATGAGCATCGAAGGACCCCTAGCAAGCTAGAGGTGGGACGAGGTGCCAGGGAGGAATAAGTATCATCTTTTGGATAGCCGCACCCGCCGTCGATGTTCACGCACGAAAATGAAAACAATATATAAAACGCATGTAATGTGTGAGGTTATCACGCAATGAGTAACATTACGCCGAATGGTAATTAGACCTTTATTACATTAATTAGTTACTAATAATAGAGAGTCACTATAAATGTACATCCAAATATGGCATTTGATGCACAGGAACAGTCATAGGACAGTATACGGACCACCTGGTCTCACTCATGCAGTCTCTGTGAACATAATCTTATACTATCCTAGGGTGTTTGGTCGATCTTAAGACATGCACTTGTGCCGCTAACAGAACAGTGAAATTTCTATTTTCAACATTCCTTTTTCTAAAGTTGATCTTCCTGCAATATACTGCATACCAAATCTGCACAAGTCTCCTTACAACGTTCGACACATTGCTTATTCTGCTCAACTACAATTTTGTCCAGAAATCTGACGTCAGCATTCACTGAGATAAAGGAACAAGTAGCAAAATATTGTGAAACTGCTCTAAATAGGAATGATGTAAACTTATTTTGGTATATTAAAAATTCAGGGGATGTGATTGAAAAATGAAATCTAGAAATTTTCAAGCCAATAAGATTTTCTTTATACGACTTTTGAAATATGTACACCAAGCTTCCTCGCGACAAAATTAATGATCAATTGTCCAAACTCATTAAATGGTGCTTTAATCGGGAAGGGGACAATTTATCTGAATCGAAGGGTTTCTTTTCGCTACAGAATACAAATCATACTAATCATGGACATGTAGTGACCTGCCTTAATGCCTTATCCTTCCTGTTGGACAACATTAATTCAACATTTTGTAAGAATACCCACAAGGAGGTTGTAGGGATTCCTATTGGTACTAATTGTGTGCAGATTTATTTTTTGAAGAATTTATCAAAAACTTTCAAAAGCAAACAAAACATGATGATGTGTAAAGCTTCATTAGTACTTCTATGATGCTCTTTTGCGAGTGTTGTTTAGATTATCGTCAGGATCTTCTTTGACTCTTCTAGGTACCTAAATGATATTCGCACTATCGGCGATCTTGTTTTTGAAAAAAAGTATAAAACTGTTAATTATCCACAAGAATTGACTTTAAACAAGGCAAACTTTACAAAGAGAGAAACGCAATTTTTTTTACCTAAATATCAACATTGTTAATAGAGAGACTCATACAAGTATGTATGAAAAAAGACATGAAGAGGGTTAAGTACCCGAAACGTGCATTTCTGGTCAATGCTGCAAATTTATATGTTCTTAAATGATACTATTGAATTTGAAGAAGTTTAACATTTACTAATAACGAAGAGATTTTAGTCAAGGTTTCCGCTTTCACCAAGTAGAAAAAAATTCTGAAAATTTTACAAAAAGTTATCGCCAACTTCTTTTGAAATTCGAACCAATACAAGCAACAGAGTATATTACTTTGGGTCTTTCACAGCCTGCATTATATGGTGACATAATTCACAAAATAGGAAGAATCAAAGGTAGACAGAATAACCATAAAAATTGTGTTAGAATCATTAAACGATTTGATTTTTCGACACTTTACACTACAATTCCACATTCTAAATTGAAAGAAAGACTCGCAAAAATTATAAGTAATGCGTTTACAAGTAAGAACGGTAATCGCGAATACAAATTTATTGTTGTTAACTATGACAAAACCTACTTTGTAAAAGAAAAGTCCGATTCTGAAAATAAGTACACTGAAACAGACATTATTCAGATGTTAAACTTTCTGATCGACAACATTGTTGTGGTGTTTGGAGGAAAGGTCTTCCAGCAAATTGTCGGAATTCCAGTGGGAACCAATTGTGCCCCACTCCTTGCCGACATTTTCCTTTACTCGTACGAAGCTGAATTCATTCAATCCTTGGTCTCTGAAGGGAAAAGATACTTAGCTTCTGACTTTAACTTCACTTACAGATACATAGACGATGTGTTGTCCATCAATAATCCAAAATTCGCGGTTTACCTGAGCAGTATCTATCCTTCGGAGCTTGAAGTCAAAGAAACCACAGAGACAAATAATTCAGCATCCTATTTGGACATAATGTTGTCCTACGACACTGATGGTCACATGAACACCTCACTCTATGACAAACGTGACGACTTCAATTTCAGCATTACAAACTTTCCTTTTCTGAGTAGCAACATCCCTTCATCGCCTGCTTATGGCGTGTTCATATCTCAGTTGATACGCTATGCCAGAGCAAGTACCAAATATACGGATTTTGTTCTGAGAGCTAGGCGTCTTTCAGATAAGCTTCTCAGTCAGGGATATGTTTGTGACCGACTAACATCGTCACTGAGGAAGTTCTACGTCCGATATGGGGAACTCGTCATACACTATAATGTTCCACTCTCAAGAATGGTGGATGATATTCTGTCATTGACCATTTGAACCATCCAACCAAAGATTGTACTCTATATCTTCCAAAATGGAAGTAACCGGATGTGACAGTTCTACCGAATTGAAGCGACGGGTGTTGCATGCAAGCAGGAGATGCTTACTCTTCCTGGGCACCTGGTCTCACTCCCATATCGGGAGTTCGCTTCTTTTCATATGGTGGATGTTTTTGTTTGTTTGCTTTGGTTCCTGTTTTGTCCTGATTTTGTATGCCTTCGGTTTCTGATTTTTGAATTATCGACTTTGTGCTGTATACAGGGATATGGTCATTATCCATATTTGTCATTTTATACCGTGGATATAATCCTTCTGTCACCAGATGGACACTTGGCTTGGTAATTAACTAATCTTCAGCCTTGTACCATAGGTTACATAGAAATATATAGGTGAAGATGAAGACACCAATTTAAAAAACTCCCGGGGGTCAGGAGCTCAAACAAAATACCCTTCGCACAACTAGATAATATCCCCTTTATGATGCAAAAAAGTTCAACTTTCTTTCAATAATATTTTCATAGAAATGACGACCAAAAGATTACATAGAGTTATATAGGAAGAAAAGATCTCGCCTGGGGGTCATGGGCTCAAACAAATTAACAGGCACACAACTAGACCATAGACTTATCATGATACTAAATAATATTTTTATCATTTCACAGAAATTGTGACCACAAGGTTACATAGAATAATATAGAGACGAAAATGACCACATCCATTTCATCAAACATCGGGGGCCAGAGAACGAACAAAATACCAGGTGCGCATTCAGACTATATACCCATGATGATGCAAAAAAGAATTAGTTTTCTTACTATCAGTAATGCTTTTTTCGAAATGGTGACCTAAAGATTACATAGTTACAATAAGGGTTAGATAGGAAGAAATGATCACGCCCATTTTCTAAAACACTTTGGGTCAGAGGCTCAAACTAAATTAGGTGCATAACTATACCATAGACCCATCATGTTGAAAAACAAGTTAACTTTTTATCATCAACATCTTCAGAGTATTTGAAACCAGTTGAACAGAGAGACCGACGAACCGACGAACGCCGGACACAGAGCGATCGCATAAGCTCAACCGGTCATTGACCAATAGAAATAACATTATTTCAATATCTACAACAACAGCCAAGAAATGTTCGGAAAACCGAAATTTTCATGAAATTTGTTAAGTCCAAGAGCAATAAATTGTAAAAATAGGTCAATCGAAATTAAACTCTAACTTTATCTGTATAACTTTAAGAAGTATTCACAAATAAAAATTACTTTCAACATCTGCAATACCATGGAAGAAAAAGTCTGAAAAACTAAGAATTTCATGAAATTTGCTAAGTCAAAGGGCCACATCTCTCGTAAAAATGGTTTAATCGCAAACAAACTCAAGCTTGATCTTCATCACATTAAGATATACTCTTATAATAAAAATTAATTCAATATATCAATGAAAAAAAATTTCTAAAAACCTAAAGCGTGACGGATAGACGGCGTACAGACAGACGGACGGACAGACAAACAAGCTGGCAACTATAATTCCCCTCCGGCTAGCCGGAAGTGAACTAATAATTATAAAAATAAGCCTACATTTGAGTTCTAAAATTAGACAGCATTAAGCCCCGCTCATTCATTGTGAGTGCTGTTGAGATTATCGTCAGGATCATCTTTAACTCATTTCAATGTCTGCATGTGTGTCTGTTTGTCTATCTATCTGTGTCTGTCTTTATGTCTGTCCTTTAATTTCCTTTCTATCAGTAAAAATACGTGTCCGTCTGAACGTATGCCTGTCCGTCTGTCGGTCTGTCTTAGACTGCATCTGTGCTTTATGTGTCCTTAACTGTATCTATGTCTGCCCTGTCTGTCTTCGTGTTACTCTGTCAATCTGTCTGTCTATGCGTCTGTCTCTCTGGGTGTATCTATCTATCTATGATTGTCTAATAGTTTATGTCTATCTGTCTTTGGGTTAGTGACTCTGTATATCTGTCTTTGTCTGTTTGCCTTTCTGTCTTGATATCGTTCTGTCTGTGGCTGTCTGTTTCTGTATCTGTAAGTTTTCTGCCTGTATCTTTCTGTATGTATTTATATTTTTGCTTGTCTGTATATGTAAAAGAGTGTATGTTTGAGTTAGTCTGTATTGTTTTCTGTCTAGGTATCTGTTCCTCTTCTGTCAATGGATTTTTTTTTCTGAACTGCTATGGAGAATGGAGGTTGTACTGAAAATACTAGTCATGTGTATTTCCCTCTTTTTTGTGTCAATTTGTCAATGTTTGTCTACGAGTGAGTACGTCTGTTTGTGTCTGTGTTTATATGTCTGTCTGTTTGTCTCTCTGTTCGACTCTTTGTCTGTCTGTCTGTAATATTATCCGTATGTGTGTTATCTATCTATCTGTCATCCTTTGTGTCTGTCTCCGTGGTTGTCTTTATAATAATCATTGTCTTTGTACAATAGGTCAAGGTCCGTCTTTGTGTATTTCTGTCTGTCATTTTGTCTTTGTCAGACTTTTTATCTATAATTTTTTTGTGTTTGCCTATCTGTCTTTGTGTCCTTTTATTCCTGTCTCTGTCTTAGTGTACCTTTATGTGCCTGTCTTTGTGTCTATTATGAGAAAAAGAAGAAACTGACGACAATCTCAACAGCTCCGGTTACCCATTGGTCTCGTCGGTTTATGTGTAGTCTTTTGTGTTTGATGTTTACATGTCGTGTGTCTCTTTTCCGTCTCGTGCTGTACTCGTCTTTTGTGTTTTGCATCGGGTGTTTTGGTGTTTTACTGTTGATGCTGCAACGGAGTCTTGTTTTTTTCACAATAGAGCATCCAATTGAGCATCGACAGACCCCTAGCAAGCTGGAGGTGGGACCAGGTGCACGAGAAGAGTAAACATCCCCTGCTTGGCTAGTTGCACCCGCCGTCGATGCTCACCTACGAAACTGAAAACAATTTCTACAAAACATGCACTGTCTGTGTGTCTGTCTGCAAATGTCCATCTTGAAATTTGTTTGATGTCAATGTGATATTTCATAACATTTTGGTACGATGAAGTGTAATAGAATAGGTCAAGGTCAATCTCAATGTCAGGGATTATATAATATCTAAAATCAGGTCAACCAGCTTAGATATATCGCCACGTTTAAGGTATATTGTACCTCAAGTCTAAAATCGGGGGAAACTATGCATGGATACCCCATGTTTTTTTTTTTTATGTTATTGCACATTGGGTTAAGCTCATATAGGTTTCAAATATATATTGGTTAAAAAAATTTCTACAATGACAATAAAATGTGATTTTTAATTTTTTTCCATGGGGTGAAATGATAAAGTTGGGGTCATTCGAATTGATAGAAGATATCCCTATAATCTAGGGTGTATTTGAATAAAAAATATTATAAAATGTTCTAAGATGATAAGAACGGAAATAAAAAAAAAGTGACCATAGAGAGAATAACGGTTCTCATGACCAGAGGTACAATCTACCTTAAACGTTTTTTTTATATATATTATATGCCCATTAATACGATAGAGTTCAAAATTGTATCCTTAAGGTCAAAAGTTTATGTCAAGGTCAATACTTGAATTAAGTCAACTTATTACTTTTCCAAGCAAATATGATACATGTATTTCATAACTCAAAGTGTCGTGTTGTTGTCCACTGTAAAATTGTCTCGTGGTTGTCTCTTGAAAAGTGATTTGCTGGTTTCCCTTTAAAAGTGTCTTGTTGTTGTCCCTCAAAAAGTGTCTTGTTGTGATCCCTCAAAATGTGTCTTGTTGTGGTCCCTAAAAAGTGTCTTGTTTGGTCCCTAAAAAAGTGTCTTGTTGAGGTCCCTAAAAAGTGTCTTGTTGTAATCCCTCAAAAAGTGTCTTGTTTTGGTCCCTAAAAAAGTATCTTGTTTTTGTCCCTAAAAAGTGTCTTGTTGTGGTCCCTCGAAAAATGTCTTGTTGTGGTCCCTAAAAAGTGTCTTGTTGTGGTCCCTCGAAAAGAGTCTTCTTGTGGGCCCTCAAAAAGTGTCTTGTTGTCCCTCGAAAAGTGTCTTGTTGTGGTCCCTCGGAAAGTGTCTAGTTGTGGTTCCTCGAAAAGTGTTTTGTTGTGGTCCCTTAAAGAAGTGTTTGTTGCGGTCCCCTAAAGAAGTGGTTTGTTGTGGTCTTTTGAAAAGTGTTTTGTTGTGGTCCCTCAAAAAGTGTTTTGTTGTGGTTCCTCGAAAAGTATCTTGTTGTGGTCCCTCGAAAAGTGTTTTGTTATGGTCCCTTAAAAGTGTTTTGTTGTCGTCCCTCAAAAAGTGTTTTGTGGAATTTCCTTGAAAAATTGTCTTGTTGTTGTACCTTGAAAAGGGTCGTATTGTTTTCCTTGAAAGGTTTCTAGTTGTTGTCCATTGAAAATTGTCTTGTTGTAAACGTTTATTATCGGTACATGTTTGGACATTATAAATTCCACACTTTTTGGTCATATTACATTGTTTAGATTGAGGATCACTGACGAGGGTTAAGTATCCGAAACGTGTATGTATGTTCCATGCTGTAAATTTATGTGCTCTAAAATGATGCCAATGAATTTGAAGACGTTAAACATTAGTACATATGTACCACTTGGTGAGTGTCCCTGCTGGTGGACCAGGAATCCCATAGGGCACATGTATCCAACTTCGATCAATATCGGTTGGTCGTTTCTTCAAACACATTTGAAAATTTGTGTTTACAATTTTTTTTTCAAATTTCAACCTGGGTCCTGTAGCTTCATATCCCAGCCACCTTGCTTACATTGTTAAGATTGAGAATCACCGACGAGGGTTAAATACCTGAGACGTGCTTCTCTGTTCCATGCTGCAAATTGATCTGTTCTTAAATGATGCTATTGAATTTGAAGACGTTTAACATGATTAATATTTTATTTTTATCTGACGAATTCTTTAATGGATAAATTTACCCAATACTATGCTTCTGTGTCTTACGATTATGATGTTTTTTGTCCTTTGTTGTCTAAATATCTTTTCGGTTAAAAGAAATTTAACACAAACGACTACTGCAATTTCGAAAGTTTTAGAAAATTCAGTTAATATATCTTTGTAGATACGACAGTAAAACATCAAAAATAAATAAAACGTGTCCCAATTTGGTATTCTTCAATGTACGAGTATTCCGGCTTTCCCCTATAATACTTCTTGAAGACAGTTTGAACGTATAATTCCTGAAAATAAGTTGTCGTTTTCTCTCCTATGACCGCAATGAATGGCTTCAGCATTTTCTGCAAAGTTCCAAAGTCCAAAGATTTTGGAGATCTTTAAAAAGAGGTTTTCGTAAATGAGTACATTATTCACTAATCACCATACGTACATAAACTATTTCCCTCCTGTTTTTTATCCTTCACGGATTTGCAAAATTTATATCACATTTCTCGTAGAACAAGTCAAACTTATTTTAGAAAATATCTGAAACATGCATTTGAGCACATGTAATTTTTTTGGTTTTAGTTTTTAAGCCGTCCAAAATATGAAGTTTCCAAATCATCGAAGCGTGACAACATGAACGCTGAATCGGTAACGGAAGTCCGTATACATGAAATATCAGACATTTTTCCACATCAAGGATTTTGGCATTATGATACTCCTGCATGATAATTAATGGGTATGCCCACTGAATCAGCTCACCATTTGACGAACTTTGGATCAAATTGAACAAACTGGTATAAAATATCCACCGCCATTTTTTTTTCATATCCGACATATATGCATGTAATAATCTTTTTTGCATCAGCCGTAACAATGAAATGATACCTACATGTAGTATAAGCGCAAACATCTGGTATGTATGTTAAGGGATCTCAAGAGGAAACGATGTTCCTTGGTGGCATCAGCTAGCTCCTATTGTGGTTCAGATTTGTATAGTATTATTGAAAGTGGTATTTGGAGGTTTGTCCTTTACAAATTCCTCCATACTGTACTCACCAAAGCGTCTTGATTCGTTTTTCACACCACGAATAACATTGCGATATTTTACAAAACGAATGTCACTTGAACTAGCTTCATTTAGTACGTAATAATTTTGTTTAAATGTCTTGATCCTTAATTCAACATCCGTAAATTCAAACATTATATACAACGTTATTAATCCTACAAAAATGAAAGGTAGAATATTCATCCCTACCCTGTAAACACCCGTCATTTTCACAAAATAAGATACATATAACGTCCTACATTCACGGCTTTATAATTTGAATTTTTTGTTAAAAATTTTACTTCACTACCGAGGCGTTGTATTGTAATATTCTAATGTAACACTATACTCTTTAATTTTTTCTGATACCGTCTAGCATGGATGATTCTGTTTCGTTTATCACCACAAATTGAAGGTATAGGGGGACTTACCTGAGAATTCCTTCGCAGTAACACTTTCTTTAATATTGCAATGTAAAACCATATTTCTAGTATTTGTTTATTTTATGTCCAAGATTTAACGAAGCGTTTTATTCTTTATAGTACGGATTTGAATTTTTAAAATGTATACTCCTGGTGGTCCTGACTGAGTACTGTAATTCATATATTTTCTATTAAAGGAGAAAATACCGATATATAACAGTTACTCAAAAATCAAAAGAAAGAAATTTAAACCTAGGCTTCTAATGCATCGGTATTTGCATACATAAAGCAGCAAAATAGCATGAGTTACAGCCCCGATCAGTCGAAAAATTAACGCCGAGATGACGAAATTTTGAAAGCTATATGCGAAAGTTTCGTTAACTATTCGTCAGCGGTTTTTTTTTTTTGAAAGCTACTGAAATGACGAAATTCTGAAAGCTCTAAAAAGCTTTCGAAAAATAGCTGACAGAAATTTCGTTAACTAATCTTTGTTAACGAAATTTTTTTAAGCTATGGGCTTTGTCGTATAGTGGTTTCCTTGTCGCGTTGTTTTTCTCTCTTGTTCTTTAACTCTGTGAATGGTACTGGTCTGATCTTCTGAGACGAAAGGAAAACGCCTCAAACGCCGAAGTCCATTTGATAAGAACTTTAATCTAACAATCCGACAATGGTGAAAGGCGGCTGCTATGCTGGCATGCAGGGAGGAGACCCGTTGGACACGGTCCCCACAGGGAGAAGACCCGCTTGGCAAACATCTATGATGTCTGTTTCGATCTCTAAAGGTCTGAATTGCATTTTCTTACCAGGGCTTTTTATACTAGTAAACAAACTACTGGTTTACTTCCCCATACCCCCAGTTATGAAAATGAAGCACGAATCTTGGCCGTAGGAATGGACGTGAACTATTAGAGATGATCTAACTTAAACAACCAGTGTCCGTACACGGACCTATCCCCATTCCCGACCTCACGTTTTTTATGTTTCCCATCTAGGTAATACTCCCTATCTAGGTAATAATCATTTTCTCTCTCTGCATACCAGCATCGCAATATCAAAACAACAACAAAAATAAAGTACATACAAGTGCATTCAAAGTTCAACATATTCAATTCATAGTTCAGTGTACTTTATAATATTTAAATGTAATATAATCAATTAATAAAATAATTTCAATTATTATGCTTCCAGTGAGTTTCTTCTGTGATAGGTTCTACTCTACCATATTGTGACAGAGAACGGTTCAGGTGTACACTATCACCTTTCTAAGTATGCACTATCACCCTAATAGTGCACCCCTGTCTTTCCACAGCAGTATTCTTAATATAAGTGATGCTGACCTTATATACAGACATGTCGTTTTCATACAAGATATTTAATTAAATTTGTTTGCATACCCAAGCAAATGTTCCTAGATATTTATTTTTTCCTTTAAAATTAATGCCAAATTTATGTTGCTATATTTTTCTTGTTAAATAATGCCTGTACTTATCAACCACACTATAGATCTTTTACAGTCAAAGAGTTGTAAATCCAGAATATGCACAAGGATTTTTGAAAGAGAGGTAACTCGTACAATCAATATTCATAACATATATCTTGAAAACGTTTTCTATGAAGGGAGTACACTATCAAAAACAAATGTTCCTAGATAGTTATTTTTTCCTTTTAAATTAATGCCAAATTTATGTTGCTATATTTTTTCTTGTTAAATTATGCCTATACTAAATGACCACACTATAGATCTTTTACAGTCAAAGAGGGGTAAATTCAGAATATGTTTGTCTGTAACACAGAGTTTTTGAAAGAGAGGTAACTCGTGCAATCAATGTTCATAACATATATCTTGAAAACGTTTTCTATGAAGGGAATACACTATCAAAAACAGTCAGCATAATAATAACAATAGTGTTAGGTTTAGTGTTCACTATGCCGAAATAGTAGTCAGGGTTCTGGCACATAGTGCACTCCCCTTCGGGTCGTGCACTATGTGCCAGAACCCTGACTACTATTTCGGCATAGTGAACACTAAACCTAAGACTATTATATAATTATGATTCAACTTTAACAGTCTTTATAGAATCATAAATCTTTTTGGATGTCTCTGTCCAATTCACGATAATCAGTAGCGGATCCAGGAAAAATAATGGGGCCATTATTTTACAGCTTGCAAATTCTCGTCATCTCGGAGCGTTCAAAATATTTGAAAGCAATCGCTAACAAAATTATGAAAGCAATCGCTAACGAAAATTTTGAAAGCAATCACTGACGAAAATTTTGAAAGCAATCGCTGACGAAAATTTCGAAAGCTATTGCTGACGGAAATTTTGAAAGCTTTTAGAACGCTCGGGCGCCAAATTTTTCAATTGCTGCGGCACGCCTCGGGCGAATTCCTCTGCACAGTTTTTGGGGATGAAAGAAGCCGTCTCATTATTGGCGGGGCACTTTAAAAAATTCACCGATTGTGAAATATCTTTCAAAGCTTCCGACAGTTACAGAGAAGCCAGGGTTTCACTGGATATATTGTGTAATTAAAATCTAGTTCTATCCCGGAAACACGGAATCTTTAGGTAAACTTATAGAACTAAATAAGATACAATATTTCATTTAATCCAAGAATATATATTTTCATGATTTAATCTGAATAAACATCATTATTAATACTATTTATGAAGCAAATTATGAAAAATTTTGAAAGCTAGTTAACGGAATTTTCGTCAGCGATTAGCTTTCGAACATTTTGAAAGCTATCGTTAACGAAATTTTCGTCAGCGATTAGCTTTCAAAAATTTTGAAAGATATAGCTGACGAAATTTCGTTAACTATAGCTTTCCAATTTTTTGAAAGCTACTCGCTGACGAAATTTCGTTAACTATATAGCTTTCAACATTTTTGAAAACTATCGCTGATGAAAATTTTGAAAGCTAGGGAATTGCTGACGATAATTAGTTAACGAGAAATCGCTGACGAAATTTCGTCATCTCTCTAGTATTCAAAACTTTGAAAGCAATCGCTGACGAAGTTTTAAAAGCTAAGCTTTCAATTCGTTTACGAATTGAAAGCCGATATTAAACTTTCGACTGGTCGGGGCTGTAGTTACCCTGAAACGTTACAAGCCCCGAGAGTCTTGAATTTGTACCGTCCACTTTGCCTTTTTTTAAGAAAATATATACTTTATACATGTAGTACCCTTACCAAACGTTTAAAAACCTATTGGGCATCGAATCCCATGATTCATACGGAAGGATAGCTTTCATGCATTTTCAATTGAACTGGATAGGTCCCTGCGTTTTGCTGTCTTGTATTTGTGTAAACATCGTACAGTGAAGAGGTTATTTTAAACTATAAGTGTGCGTTCTCCAAGACCTTTGGGCAAGCCAAAAATAAGGAGCCTTGTGTGCAGGTAACCCGGATAATCATACCATTTCCTTCCAACGTACCATATGGCCATCCTAAGTCGGCACTGATTGCTCATTGGTCTCGTTTGTTTGTGTTGTCTTGGGGTGTTTTGCTCTTTAAAATTTGATGTTGGAGCTTCAACCGGGTCATGTGAAAGATATCCCTTTCTTAATTATTCGAAAAGTTAATGATTTTGTGTTTACATTCATTCGATCGACTAATATAAAAATAATTATGTATTGTAAATGTTCATTTTATGAACCATCATTGAACAACTCAAAATTCCGTATAGTTACTATGAGTACAATTTTTTTCGAGCAAATTTATTTACGCGTTTCTAAATAACTCGCGATTCACTCATGAATATAACAACCAAAAATACTGTGTATTAGAGGAAACTCTTCTTTAGAAGATATCCAATATAATTGCAATGCTTTCGAACAAAAAGCTCCTTGCACAACATATCTATGTGCTAACATCATATCATTTAGCTCCATGAATAGTAAGATGTAATGCAGTCTTTCGTTACTTACCAACCCTAGCCTCTTAATGTAATAAATGTGTTCAAATTAAAGAGTGAAAATGTATTCTTAAAAAATCAATAACTTATTGAAAAACAGAGATGAAGAAGATCCTGACGTAAATATCAACAGCACTCTTAAAATATACAAACATTGATGATAGTTACATCATACCTTCTGCTATTTCCGTGGCAGATGGCCGTCCTAAGTCGGCACCGGTTGCCCATTGGTCTCGTTGGTTTATGTGTAGTCCTTTGTGTTTGATGTTTCTGTGTTGTGCGTTGACGTTCCTTGTCCCTTACGCGTCTCTTTCTGTGCTTGTCTGCTTTGTGTTTTTGCATTGGGTGTTTTGGGGTTTTGCTGTGGGTGCTACAACCTGGTGTTGTTGGAGATCCCCTCCTTTGTTTTACATGCACATGCATCAATCTACTTTTCAGTTTGATCATTCAAATATCTCGAAAACAATCTTACAAAAGTAAAAATGTGTATTAATTATGTTTTACTATATCTATATTTTAGAATTCACTTATCAGAAGAAATTTAAAGACAGAAGGGCAAGGGACGGAAAAATAGACATAGGTTTACGATTTACGATTTTATTAGTACACTCTGGCACATCGATGTGCAACAAGAGGAACAATGGATATAAAACATCATCGAAGGAAGAATGACAAACATATTGAGTCTTTGCGGAATACAGAGTTTTTCCCCTTACAGACGGTATCTGACGTAAAACAATTGTGACGTCATGAAAATGGTATGGCAACGTCGATTTTTTACCGTCATTTCCCAGACTTTAAGGACTGTTACCATAGAATTTGATGACGTCATAATAAGTCTACGTCAGATACCGTCTCAAATGGGAAGTAACTGGTTTTCGAAAATAGGGAATAGAATGAACATGTGAAGTGATACAAAATACAAATAAACAGTATAGGACAACGGAAATTCCGCAAAAGGAAGAAAAAGATATTATTTAAGGTACATCGCGGCGTTACGGCACGGAAAAGTTTGCGAGAAGACATAGCCTGAAAATTTGTCTACATGAAATTTAAGATTTGATAAATCTTCGATATCATTTTCATGTAACTATTTCACGAAGTTTTTCGAGATTTTAAGCCTCAAAGACGGCATTGACGTTCTAATTCGAAAATATGCATTTTCTGAACTAAAATAATTTTAATCTAGAAAATTGACCAAGGAGGGTGAAAAGGGAGATTAAAAATATTGTTGCCATGTTGAGTATTGTATTTCTACGGATTATTGTGTCTCTAAGGGGAAATTTGCAATTTTTATCGCCATTTTGCAACTTATTATTCAAAAATCCGCACTCATTCAAATGGCAAAACACGGCTTGCTTCATTATCATTTTCTTCATTAAGTTGTGGAGGTCCTTAAAGCCCTTCTTACACGTAAAAGTAGAGAATGAGCTGAATTCGAATATATAAAAACATGGATAGGTCTTCTCGGCAGATTTTTTGCAATTTAAGATTGAAAATTTGTTTTGCGTGGCTTCGGCGTCAATTTTACTCGCAACGTCAAAGTCACAGCGTGTTCAGATCGTATATGTCAAAATGACGTCAAGGAGTATGCGGAATATTTGATTCTCTGTAACGGTGTTCTTTAAAACATCCAGAAACCCTTTTTTCTAAAGATAATTAATCAACAATTACATGGGCTGTATTCGAACTAGACCTTATATCTTAATGTAAAAATAAAATTCTCCGTACATGACATTTTTTTCTTCAAATATTTGAAAACATCATACGGAACAGACGGACGGACATGCTCATTACCATTTAATCCGATATCTTTTGGCGGGGTATACAAAAAAATCCCTCTTGTTTATATGTACATATACTTTATATTATCGGAAAAGGGTTGGGGAGGGCCGGTCCATATAAGATATACATTTTGATTTTCATTTCATGCTCGTTTTCTATCATTACGTTCAGCCGCTCAGGATCAAATTGGTCGTACCCTTACAAAACAATTCCGGTTCGCTCTGCTTTCTGATATATATATATAAATCTTTGTCTTACGTCATAATCGAACTTTCAGACACTATGTATTCCTAAATTCTTAAAGTAAATCACCGCTTTGCATATAATTTAAAAAGTATTGAGAAGATTAATTTTATTTTATAAGGCAGCCCCTCCTCCTTTTCTGTCGGACAACCCCCTACCCCGCTTTCCCCGATTGTGCACACTGGGAAACAAGCAAGAAGGAGAGCGAGAAAAAGACTGATCAAAAGTAAAGCCTTCACCAGATCCTATAGAAATTTGGAATTATATTCATTGTACCTTATGCAGTGGCGGATCTAGGATTACAGAAAAGGGGGGCCCAAAGTTTCAGCTCGAAGAAAATTGTTCAAAGAAAAACTGACAAGCAAAAAAAAAAAAAAAAAAAAAAAAGGTCGAAGACGAAAAAAAAAAAGACCTCCAAAACCTGAAGCTAAAGACTGGTGATTTTAACTAGTAAGTTGCGGGGGGGGTTCATTCCAACTGCATGTTGCATTTAGAAAATAGAGTTTCTTGATACGTTTACTTAAGTTTATAGGTATACTGGCGAGCGTAGCGAGCCGGAAAATTTTAAGATTTGAAGTTTTCTTTTTTTTGTTTTGGTTCAGTCATCCATACATGTATATATACATACATGTATATATACTATTCTAAATTGGCGAGCGGAGCGAGCCGGGAAATTTTTGGAATAGATGGTTACATTTTGTCATAAGATTACAATATCTCTCTCTTTTTCCATCTTCTATTTTTGTTTGACCAATTGGGGAAGGTTGGGACGATTAGGGCATTGCAACCCCACTACCCACCTGTCTAAACTGGTTAGATCGGCCCATGAAAATGAAGCATTTGGTAATTATTCAAGTGTTAATTTAATTTTGAATTTTGTATATGTTTATGACATAAGAATCCGTTCAAACACGATGACAAAAAAAGTTCGAGACAAAGTGAAGACGAAAAAATAGACATCTAATGAAAAATTAAGTGTGGCGAGCGAAGCGAGCCGAAAATTTCCCCAAAAGTAAAGAGATTAAGCATAAAAAGAGTATTCTGAATCAATAACTTTGGGTGAAAAAGGGGGTGCCCGGGCCCCCTGCCCCCCCCCCCCCCCCCCCCCCTCTAAATCCAACACTGCCTTATGTCAGAACAAAAGAGTAAACGAATTAAAAGCATGCAGATGGGAAAGTTTAATTTGATTTTTGAAAACTAATCACGACAGCTTTTGAATTTCAATAATTTTTATCACGATAGAAATATTAAGGATAATTATACTCTTGTATATTATAATAATCCTGAGATGAAACCAAATTATATACAATACCGTTTAACCTTGTATATTTCATGCAATGTCTTACATGTATATGCAATATTATGTTATTATTTTCTATAGAAGATATGTGCATTTTTATGTCAGCATACAAGTTGTGGTGAATAAAAACAATAAAAAAGTAAAGCCTTCTCCGTCCGTCTATATGGTACAATAAAGAAATTAGATAAGGACGGAGGAGGATGGATGACAGAATATTAATTTCCAACGTAATATTTGAAGAAAAAATTGCATTCATATATCATTCCCTAGAAATAGTCAAAATATAACCAAACATCCCTCAAAGTTTCCGGTTCTCAGTGCAAGCGTGTCTAAATACATTGACTGAATTTAGACACAATGTAAAGTTTATGTTTAAAAATTTCGGCTCGCTACGCTTACTAGAAAATATAAGTATTTTAAAAAAAGCCATTATTTGCGCCCTAACGATATATGTCGCGCAACGTAACGTGACGTTACGATCAAGTTAGGTTTATGACGTCATAGCGTAGATGTGCACATAAAAAAATTCGACGGTGAAACCTGCGTACACATTTGATTGTGATGAAAGCTTCCCCGCGAGCTACGTTAACTCAGTAAGTTTTGTACTTTACTTGGATTCTTCACGGGCATGACGCATCGTTGGTTGAAATGAAATAAAAAGTAGTGTAAGACCTCCCGCTGGCCCAGTAGTATTTTTAGAACAGGGGAATTCCTGGATTTGTGTATAGGAAAGGGGGAATTCCATGGGGAATTCCGTGTTTATTTATAGAATGGGAAAATCCATGGTAAATTCCTAGGGAATTCCCAGAACTATTTATAGGTGTTTGGAAAGTCCCAGACCTATTTTTAAGTGTTGTTCTAGAAAATCATCTATTCGTGGAAGGAATAATTTCCCCCTACAACTAGATGAAAAAGAATAAATAAAGACAAATTGAAAGTTTACACATATTTCATTCAATATTGTACATATTTCAAAAGTCTATGCACTGTACTGTGGCCTCACATTCTGACTCGCCATAGGTGAGCGTCCTCTGTTTGCTCCACAGATGGGTCGTCCTCTATTTGCTCCAAAGATAGGTCTGGGGTAATTTGGCCTGTAGCTTCCATAGTTGTTGGGTTATGGATACGTGTTGTATTCCTGTTGTACAGGACAGTCTCTGGCCCAGTGTCCCGTGCCTTGGCACTTGTAGCAAATGTCGCTCTGCTTCTTGGGCGGCTGAGGACATTCGGTAGCAAAATGTCCCTCTTCATTGCAATTGTAACATACGTATCTGGCTTTCTTCTTGGGTGGTTCGTCTCCTCCCTCTTCGGCATTTCTCTTGTTATCCATCAATGTTTGGATGTCGGCTTGCATCTTGGAAATGGATGTCTGTACATCTTCCATCATGGCAGTCATGCGCTGACAATTGCTATGGATGTCGTCCATTCTGTTGTCTGCAGGCTGCTGCTGCTGTACATTGCCGTTTGGCCATTGAAATTCAAAGTTGGTTAAATCAATATCAGAAACTTGTTGAGAAGCCATCTTACTTGTGTCTCCTATGAAGCACATTTTCGGTGCACTGAGGTGCTGAAGGTGCAGCTATTGGGTGCAATGAGGTGTTGAAGGTGCACATGTAGGGTGCACTTAGGTGTTGAAGGTGCACATTAAGGGTGCACTTAGGTGTTAAAAGAGCACATTTAGGGTGCACTTAGGTGCTAAAATAGCACTTTTAGGGTGCACGTAGGTGCTTAAGGTGCACATTTTGAGTGCATTGAGATGCTGAAAGGGCAGCTATTGGGTGCAATGAGGTGTTGAACGTGCACATGTAGGGTGCACTGAGGTGTTGAAGGTGCACATTTAGGGTGCACTTAGGTGCTAAAGAGCACATTTAGAGTACACTTAGTTACTAAAAGAGCACATTTAGAGCGCACTTAGGTGCTGAAAGTGCACATAAGGTACTGAAGGTGCACATTTAGGGTGCACTTAAGTGCTAAAAACACATTTAGGGTGCAATTATGTGCTGAAGGTGCACATATGGGGTGTATTAGGTGCAAATGGTGCGCATTTAGGGTGCACTTAGGTGCTAAAAGAGCACATTTAAGGTGCACTTAGGTGCTGAATGTGTACATTTAGGGTGCACTTACGTGCAAACATGTACAACGTAGGTGCACATATGTGTCCAGGTGCACATTTCAAGTGCACATATGCATACACAGAACACAATTTGGGTGCTGGAGGAACACATTTAGTGTACACAGTGTAAAAAAGTGTATAAGCACATTATCATTACCAATCTCATCTGTTGAGCACATTTCAGTGTTTGATGAAATAAAACACAACACGGATTTTTAATTCAAATTTTATTGAACTATTTGTTCAATTTGAACAAGAAACACATGAAAAAAACAGTCATATGAATGTTACGTAACATTGATATAAGTATTAATGAACCAGAACTATGTACAATGGTTTGACTAACCTAATAAGTTAACATAATGTCTCACAATGGCATCGTTTTCAAAAAGGTTTTCTGTGAACAAGGAAGTAATTTCAGTCATATCTAAACCCTTGTATCGATGAATCAAATAAAATATGCAGTGATGTCCACATACAACAGAGTGTCTGTCTTGAGCTTGTTTGGTGTTCCAAATCCAGGAGTCTACATTCTTATGCATAAAGTCTGAAAATTCCGTATGCAGTGGTGGTAGGCCATAATTGTCGTAGTATTCTCCATTGCCACACTGGTCCAAGTAGATTGCAATCCAGTGTTGACCCAACTGGCTGTCAAGATCGGTATTGTAGACAAGCGAGCACGGTAATGTTTTCAATGAGGGAATCCTATTTCGAGCAAATACACCAAGGAAAGATGATCCTACATTCTGTCTCATAACCTTCTGTATTTGTTTAGTGTTCATTGTTCTAGGTTGCAAAATCAAATAATACATTCCTGTTGCGATCAATCTCTATGATGTTATCAAATTCAGCATACACAACAACACTGACGGTTTCTGCCAAGGCTTGAGAGAAGTGAATTTCCAGTCTCAGGTTACCATGTTTTATAAAGTGGAAATGACCTGCTTCAGATAAGTCTGGAGTCAGATCAAAACCAAATACTGTATAGCCATTTCCATATTCTTCCCTACTGATATCGTTTCCTTCATCGTGGAAGATCTTCCCAGACCCCGTAAAAAGGCCTGAATAACTGCGAATAAAACGACTGCGTCCAAAGTTAGGTTGCAAAGGTTTGGCTGGAATCTGCTGTCCGTCAACATAGAGTGCCATAAACTCAATGTTGTTGTGCTTGAAATTGAAAGGAATCTTCGTAGCTACTCCATTGTAAGCATCATTGTCTACCAGACCAAAGAAAATGCGCTTAGGCATTTGTCCCAGGAACAGGTTCTCTTTGTTGATACTCATGCTTCCACTGGCAACTGAAAATGCTTTAGTCTCAATACGCTTTATGGGATATTTGGCTGTCCCTCTCTCCAAAGCTTTGATGTGAGCCATTCTGACCGTGTTACTGATCCTAACTTTCCGCACAAATAAGGCAGCGTCCATGATTTTGATTTTAAAGTCATCATTGGTTGCCATAAGTGCAAATGCATCTTTGCTCCTGATCAAACTTATCTTTGCATCCACTCCATTGAGAAGATATCTTTCTTGGAAGAACATATCCAAATGAAGTTTTCCTGTCAGATCAACTATTTTGCTACGGGCGATTAATGCTTTTCGTTTAGTAAAGCCAGCATTATCATCTGTTCTGGCTTCCATATTACTACTGCTATCTTTGTAACACATCTCGGAGGTGAGTTGCGATTCCTTGGCTGATTTGCCATAGCTTAGAAGGTTCTCCAGGTAAGCTCTGTAGGCATAAGTGTTGGCCGGCATGGATATCAGTTTTTCGTTTAAAGAAATGTTGACTTGGCTGAAGAGCGAATGCAACCAATTGTTCACAGGCCCTACATCTGACTGAGCGTCGAGGTTTGCGTTATTGTTTGCCGCGACTATTTTTGGCTTGCAAATACAAGAAGGTGTTATTCAGATCCAGATAATCATCCCCTGAACCGGAAATATTAAATTCTATAGGTCCCGAGTCAGTAATAGAAGACAATGGCCGATGTTCTACCCAATGTCCATATTCAATGCTTGCTTGCGTTGGTGGAACAGCAAACAAGTCCAACTCTGACTTTATGCATTCACAGGAATGTTGATGGACCAAAGACATGTTGATGTTTAGGTGAAGATGTCTCTTTTCGGTTTAGATGTTCTCTGTACCTTTGCTCGCTTAGGAATGACAACTGAAGAATTCGCACGCCGCTTTATACCCTTTCGACTAGGTTCTCCGGGTGGTTTTGATATTCTGCCTCTTGCTTGATTCATGATATTTCTTCCCGCTTCTTTCAGTCGTCGTTCTGTGGATGTGCGTATGTTTTCTCCACTAAGTAAATTATTAGCAATGTCAAGTCCTGTTGATAAGACTTGTTTACCCAATGCTTTTGATCCTTTTTTGATGAGAGGCATTGCACTTTTCAAAAGACCGCTAAACATGTTACCGATGCCATGCCCTCTTTGAATTCTTACTCCTTGAAAAGCTGGTAATCCATGTCCTGCTTGATCAATGTAATATTCATCAATCGCATCTCTGTTTCCTTCAAAGCGAATACTTTTGTCTGTTTGGAATCTCATTATGACTGTCGTCGCCGGAAGTGTAGTATCACAACGACCTTTCCTCTTTCAAATGGCACTGGTAAGCCAGTGTCGTCTCTTATATCTATTTCTATGGTGTCAAATTGTCTCTGCTGTAGTGGTAGGTACTGAATATTTTGATAAGTATGAGAAACCATTTTGCCAGACGATCCCTCTATTGGAACAATTCTCAGTAATGGTACAAGTGCATCACCTACCATACTAGGCGCTACGATGTTACTGTAGATGTACAGAGAATGAAATCCTTGTGTCACGTCGCACACCAAAGGAGCTATATACACACCAGCGTCGAATTCCTCTTGTTCAAAGCCTAAGATTTTAGCAAGAGAGTTGGACAGTTTCAAAATAGCTTCATTCACTATTGAGATTGTAACTTTGTGACTGACGTCATCAAATTCTATTTTCACGTTATCTCCTCCATCGATGCTCCCTTTCAAACCCCTTAAAGTCCTCATGAGCTTTTCAGGTGAAACGTAGTATCCATTTTTCAGCACAAACTGAACTCTTGGAGCATCTGGATTTTCGGTTATCTCAAACCATGCTTGGTCCTTTGATACATTATACCACGAATGTGGATACTGAATTTCAGTCAATCCCACTTCCCACTGTCCTGATAAATCCAGGGAATGATGTAACTTGACACGATAATTTGTCAAAGTATTGTTAGAATAAGTTGACATCGAACTATTACTTGGGAGTGTCAAGTAAAACATGTTGAATGGCCGATGTGTGCTAGTACATGTGTTTTGGGCAAACTAAAGTATTGAGCAATATCTATCCTTTATATGTAGTCAACTGATTTCTGTTGATCCAACTGTTGAATGATTCGGGATATCCATGCCACTTGACAAGATATTGAATCTGCTTTCCTTTCTTTCTTTTCTGTAACACCTCTTCAATTCTGTATACGTCATCAGATTTACGACCTTTTGTAACTCTTGAGGATAAAATGTTCCTTTCAACGGTTCTCCATTGCAGTCATTGATGCGATACACAGGTGGCTGACGTTCACGCACTTCACTAACAGTAAATATTTCTTCGCTCCAACTAGGCAAGTAACCTTTCTTAAATGCCCGTCTTGCTTTGCTGATTCGAACCTGATCTCCTATTTTCAGGGTGGTGTTTTTGACATCCAAAGCTTTGTCATCATAGAGATTTTTCCAAACTATGATTTCATTCTTTTTTGTTGCCTGTACTGGAGCCATTTTTATACTCCTGTGATGAGTATGGTTGTATGAATACACCAAATCCTCCAAAACATCAATGTACTTCAAAGTATCACTATGTGTAAAATATTTCCACATCTTTGTTTTCAGAGTTCGATTAAACCTTTCGGCTATGGAGGCTTTAATGTCTTCATTCTCTGTTGTGAAGAAATGTACGTCATTCTCTCTCAGGAAAGACTGAAAATTTCTGTTGGTAAATTCACCCCCTTTATCTGTTTGTAGCTGACGAGGTTTTCTACCTGACTTGAATATTGCCTTGAACGCTTCCACTAATGTTTTGCCTGTTTTGTCGCGCAAAGGAATGACCCATGCATATTTGGATAGAACATCAATGCAGGTCAACAAGTATTTGTATCCATCATTGTGTTTTGCAATACTTTGCAGGTCCACGAGATCTGCTTGCCATTGTTGATCGATACCAGCCACAAGTACTTTTCTCCTTTTGAAACTTCGACGCACAGGCTTATGTAAAGTGTAGGTGTCTTGCGTCATCAACCAGTCTGAAACATCTTGTTCTTTCACTTTCAAATTGCCGAGTGCTTTTTTGAATGATTTCACTCCGCCGTAACTTCCAGGATGTTTTGGATCATAATACTTTTTGGAAAGTATTTTTGATGTTTCCACCTTCTTCTTGGCTTTCATGATGAGGAATGATAACTGGACTTGACATAGATTGTATTAATAGGTGTTAATATGGTGACCAACGAGGCGTAGAGAAGGATGTTTTTGAAATGCTGCTCTTCTTTGGTGTTTTCAATCTTAGCTTCATACTTTCCGGATCTGATTCGTAACCTTGTGCCATTGTTGACTTGAACTCGGGTTTGTCATCTGTTAACGTCTCCAAACTACTAGATGACGTATCTGATTCTGATGAATCATGCTCGTCTTGCAACGGATCCTTTCCAGATTGTATCCAGTTCCATCTCTCCTTGTGCCCTATGAGATCCTGTGGCACATTAGTTTCTCGAAGACCAGCACTAAATACCTGCCACCCACGTGGTTCGAAATGTTTTCTTCGACGTAAAACATCATTGACAAGATCGACAATATTACTGTTTTTGATCCGTTCACCCTTATAGACAAGTTCGCCACGGTCATTCCACTTCATGTCGGGTTTTGATTTGATTTTGTGTAATAATAGTTCTGCTCTATTTCTCATAGTCTTTGGGACAGATTTTATAATTTCACTTTCGATCGGGTCTGTTGTGGAAGATCCTTGGTCAGCTCCAATACTTTGGTCTGTATTGAAACTGGCATCATTTTTCGGTGCAGTAGTACTCCTGACAACTTGTACTTTGACCGGTGGTCTGTTCTCATATTTGTCATCATAGATGAGAAATCTTTGTAGTTTCTGCTCGTAAGCTTTAACTTTTTCTCCCATGGAAAGATCATCTCTTTGAAGAATAGACTGCATCTCGTCGTCAAGTCTTGTCATGGATCTAATTGTGGGATTTCTCACTACATCATGATGCTGCAATCCCTCTAGCAATTTAGGTTCTACCAGTAACATTTTCTTTGTGTGCTCCATTTCAAAGTCCTAATAATTTTGAAGCCAAAGGCGCAATCACTGGTGCCAACAAGGGTCCTAAAAGAGCAGGTAAGATTCCACCAATTTGTAATACTTCTTTCTTTCTCTCAGTAGGAACTTTCTTATTGACAAGCTCTCGGAGCTCCTCTTTGTAAGGAGCTTATGTGCTAAACTGGTCCTTTGTAAGGTCGACATTGCCTTTTAAAACATTCTTGGCACATTCACAGAGGCAAAGTATCAATGACCTATCTGCATCTCGGATGACGCTTCTACACATTGTAGGTTTCGCAAAAAGCAAATAGTCCAAATCAGCCGCATGGTCACGCAGGCGTTTGCAGGAATAAGGAAAGGAAGCATCTTTCTCTTCTACTAAGTCGTCATCGTCACTGTTTTCACTATCATCGACGTGAAAATTCTTCATGTGTCTTTTTAATGCAAAGAGTCTGGAGAATTTCTTTTGACATTTCATGCACTGTAAGGAAGACATGTTGAGTCTTTGATGTCACTATTTCAACTGCACTCATACGTATCATGTTGATGTTTTTATAGTGCCTTTTTCATGTCTTCCTTAAATACACCCATTGGTTTTGTCCTGGGAATATACGTGTACGAAGTCGTAATGTTCTGGTGTGTCTTGCTTCAAATCAATTAAAAGGTACCCATAGGGATCCGAGGTGGCATCATAAAAAGCCTCCTGCATATATTTAACATTTCCTGGATACATCTGCTTGGCAAGATGTGTGATTTGGGATGCATCTCTAGGGTTTTTGAACATTACAATGTAATGAGAATTTAAACTGATCGTCCTGTTCTCTTTTCCTTTGTGAAACACATTCTGCACTATGTAGATAACACTGATATTTCTGTGATGACTTTTCTTGGTGAATAAAGATGTTATCCTTTCGTCTGTTTCTGACATTAAGTCGTCAATAATAACTAAATGTCTCTTTTGAGGATCAAGAGCTCCTATGTCTGGTAGTCCCTCTACAAATTCAACTCCGCGTATAGTTGCGTAGATGGGCTACCATTCCCCATAGTACCAGACTATGTGATCCGGTATAGGTTTCATCATTTCTTCTATATGAGCTAAAAGACGTCTCACAAAGTATGTCTTACCGCTACCAGTAGGTCCTGCTACAGTGGTGATCGTAGTAGTTTACACACTGTTTTTCGGAAACTTCGGGCACACCTCGGAAACTTCGTTAGGAAAAACTGGTAATTCGGAAACTTCGGGCAAAATTCCGCCCTAAATTTACCGATGTTACCTAAAATTCCGAACTTTCCGAATTTCACCGGAATAACCTAAATAATTGTATTTACCCGAAATCCAAAACGAGGCTGCGTTAATATTTATTATTATTGTTTATTTCTTTTAATAAATATATTATTTCGAAATTGTTTTTCATTTGAAGGCATCAAATGTACAACTGATTCAATTTGATTGTCTAACGAGCATCATTCGCACCATAAAGTGGCGATAAAATTCATTTTCGTTTTCTATTATTGCAAACCACGGATCTGTAATTTTTTGCCGATAAGTCGAGGTTAATTTCCTCAAATTTAAGAAAATAATATATATTCAAGGATAATTTTAATATAAAATTAGACAAGTGATCCCTCTCCTTTGCCTTTAGACGTGGTATGGGTTACCCCCCCCCCCCCCCTCTCCCCAATCAAACACAGACATACATGTACATTTTTTCACTCACTACCGAGAAATCACATATTGCATAATGATGATAATAAAACAGCTTTATCTCTCTCTCTCTTTATTTTACTTTTCCCCCTTTTTTTATATGAATAGCTCTGCATTTTGTCGGATTCGGAATGTTCTAGGTCTACTTTCGGTTTCAAAACATTACTACGATCGAATTTTTGTAGCAGTAAAACTTGATGTTTTATATTTCTCCCTTGATGAAATGCACGAAACAGTCAGGAATTTGATGAAGAATGATCATAGCCGTGTTAAATATTGAAGAACAGACTGGTAAATGTCAGTACTGACAGCAAGGTATCCAAGAATCTGCAAGATGTGCATGGTAGAATTGTTGCATCATGGCATGGATGAATGGTACCAGGGACGTATATAGTACGTATCAAAAACAGCAACAAACATGGTCCAAACATGATGAAGGAATTGCAAACTACTGTCAGAGCCACTGCATTCAATCCAACAATCAACGATTGACGTACGGATTGACGTACGTTTCTACGTACGGCCCGGTATTCTGGAAATTCAACGGTAGGTTAGTACACGTAGGACATGTAAAATGATCTGATGATGTTTAATTTTGTTTGTGATTCGGGTTTGGACCGTTTTATTATGCTGCTGTTGACTGATAATCCTTACTCGGGTAGGGACTATCAGTCAACGGCAGTGTAATATAACGGTACATGTTACCGTTGACCGATAGTCCTTACTCGAGTAAGTCGACGACAGTGTAATATATAATTGACTGATAAATCGATCCTTACTCGGGTTAAGACTATTAGTAAATAGCAGCATATTAGAACAGTTTGTGCCTGAATAACAAAATTAAGAGATTATGATTTAAATCACTGTCCACCAGTCTTTACAAAAAAATTCAACCACTGGCCCGAAGACAAGCTAGACATTGAAAATGCCACCATCTAAAAAGTATTTGGCTTGATTGCAAAGCAATTCCAGTCTATAGATTGACGATGTCCCCCTGTCTGTCTATCCGTCTGTTTGTCATCTGTTGTCAACATTTTGGTTAAAGTTTCTGGTTAAAGCAAAATCTAAGAAACTTTACCTTGACCTTTGACTTTGACATAGTTAAAGATTTTGGTTGAAGTTTCTAGTTAAAGCAAAATCTAATGAACTTTATGCAGTAGAAACTTTATGTTATACATGTAGGTTGCCTTCGACAAGACTTTTCAATTTATCTCGTAACATTTGACCTAGTGACCTTGACCTAGGGCTTTGACCTAGTTAATGATTTTGCTTAAGTGTCTCATTGACCCAAAATCTCAGGAGCTATATACATAGTAGAAACATAATATTATACTGATTGGTTGCCTCTGACAAATCCTTTCAATTTATGCCATAACATTTAAACTGACCTTGACCCAGTTAGTGACAAAAACTTACTTTGCAATCTGGCCATACTGTCTTTAGCAGTGTTTTGTTTATAAAATATAATTGCATTATTGCATTCCTCTACCATATAACCATATAATTTACGACTAAGTGAGAACTATACAATGATATCTATTTGGTAATAATAGGAATTTACCTTTATGATTTATTGTTAGATGATGTGATTTAGATGTTTGTTATCATCACATTTTTTTTTGTACTTGTTTTATTTCAGGATAATGAGAGTCAACACATACAACATGGTCAAACAGAAGTGAGTGATCATGGATTGGTGCGGCATAGCTTCCTTCCTTCATAATTTGTGTATCTTGGACACCAGAATCAAGACAAGATGAAGAAAAATTAACAGATTTATATTGCATGTAATACATGTATGTGGAATGGCAAAAACATGTGGTTTCTGATGTACTCAGATTGAGAAATTTAATGTCGCCATATAAAAATCACTTAGTTAGGCTGTTTGTTCGTCTGTCTCTGACTGTCTGTCCGTTTGTCAGTCTGTCACATATTTGTCTGTAACTTACTTGATATACATCATTCAAACATTTTTTTTTAAACTTGCAGAGATAGTAAAGCATGATGAGACTCAGCAGGTCAAGGTCACTTTCAAGGTCAAAGATCATTACGAAGCATTTTTAATTAAAAATTTTAAAATTTCATTTATTTTTCATCAAAATGTTTTGAAACATTGTATAATTCAAGAAATCGGCATTGATATATTAGGGCAGGGACAATACTGCACCCAGCCGATATGATACGTATCATGATACCCGATATCGGATATAATATGTATCGCAATACTTTATAAATTGATAAAACCTTCTCAAAATCCTATTTGATACTATTTATATTCATCATATATAAGTAGCTTTTTTTCATTCAACAGGTTATATGTATTCAATACTAGCTTTCTGACCAGAAATTTTTCTGATTCCTATAACATGTACTTCATAAACCAGGAAACAAAATGTTTACATGTACTTTCATTTTCTCTGAAAGTTATTTTTGTTTTTGGCGTGGTGGACAAAAATCCAGAAAATTCAATAAAAATTTTTTTGTAAAATTTTAACTTTGGCGTGTTTGGATATATCGATACTTGGATCGAGAAAAAAAAATATTGTGATGCATTGATGAATCAGAGTATTGTACCAGCCCTATGATGTATGTCACAGGTTTTTAGATCATGTGTCACATAGTTGTGAACTTAAGTGAAAAGGGAGGGGGATGTTCATTGAAGATACATGATCATATATATATATATATATGGCTACAGTATCTATAGCTAATTGATATGCATCATAATGAAGTATGTTTAGAGGCTATAGTCTACATGTAGCTCAAGGTCATTTTCAAGGTCAAGGCAATGTTTTAGGGTCAAACATGTGACAGGTGACATACCTGTTCTTGAACAGTGTTAATCTTGTACTCAAATGTAGACAGTAATTTACCATCTACTGTCATTCACACTTGCTGTCTTTTGACAGTTACAGTTGTAAATTTCTTATTGTCAGATTGATAGTATTCTACATGTACTTCATCAGTTGCAAGAAAGGAAATAAATTGTAAAGCAACTGGGTTTTGGTATCTAAAATTAATTTTTTGAGCTATACCTTCTTGACCTAGAAGGTGTGGAATATTGATCCTTGACATTATACTTGAGCTGAATAAGCTATAATAATTACAATTACAATGAAATTGAAAGGGTTAAAAATCTTTGCAAAAATATATATATACAAACATGTCAGCACAAAATGCAAAAAAAATACCAAGCACATACAGAAGTTGGATCAGCCAAAGGTCTATAGATCATGTTTACACATGTAAATTTATATTTATGATGTGATTAGAATCATTAGATCACTTATTTGAATATCTGTTTATGCATGATCATGCTCATCAGTTCATTATGTTACACTTCCTTTTGATTTCTACTTTACTCACTGCAAAGCAAATACACCGTGCATATATGCGGAAAACTTTATTCAATGTCTGTTATTCAGTATCTATGTCAAGGTTATCTTCAAAATCAAAGTCACATATTGAGGGTCAATCTGCAACGTGCAACTTGCCCTCTCCTTGAGCAAATCAGTTTCCGGTCCTCCTGGTTATCAATTTTATTGTGTTGTTTGCAGAATTGCTACGTATATGTAGCACTCAAGGGTTTTTTAATGACCTGAATCTAGATCAGAGGTCAAGGTAACAATAGACTTTCTTGGCAAAACTTTGTGACAAAACTATTTCCCCTCTACATGGTTTTCAAAAACATTTGACATAATTACTCTTACATGTAGGACCCAAGGGTGTATTATGCTCTTAAATAAAAGTAAGAGGTCAAGGTCATAATATACTTTTTTTATGAAACTGTTTAGAAGATTCAGTATGAATACTTTGAATGAATAGTTGGGTATAATTCATTCCTTTATGACTGATCTTGCATAGGAGTTTTTACCTCAAGATTGCAGACAATCACAGGTTTTCGTACAGAGTCCGGCAACATATTTGTATCTCGGGACTTGTAAAAAAATTATAAATAGTGTGTGAAGGTACGGTTATCGTGCCCGGTTAGCTCAGTTGCTAAGAGCGTCTGCCTCCATAGCATAAGGTCTCGGGTTTGATTCCCGGACCGGCCACATTTTTCATTCTGCCTATCACAATTAATCAGTGCAAAGGGCTGTCATAAGATTGAGATCACCTTGTAAAGGAATTTGTTAGATATAGAGTTGTACATGTAATGGATAATGGTAGCAAGACAAAAATTTTAACAGATTTGTCGAACAAATTATAAAATATTAAGAAGGACAAAGGAACCCCATATGATTTTTATGACGGAAGGGGCAGGAAGACTGCATCCCTCCCCAAGAAAAATGTCCAGAAAGTTTGCACCTCTACAAAAAGAATCTAGCCCGAAGGGTCTGCTGAATTATCTTTGGTCATGCATCCGCTAAAGAACAGAAAAAAAAATCGGGCCCTGATCAAGGACTTATAAACAGTCCTTGCCCTGATCGAGGGTCTCCAAAATAAAAAACCAACAACAAAACCCTTCACGCCTCTCCATTGTACAAAATGCTGTTATTTTTAAAAGCCACGGGACGTATTATATACCTCCCCGGCTAAGGACAGCTGAAATTCTAGAAAATCAAAAACAAAAAAAAATACCACACACACAAACACACGATGAGGAATTATTTAAAAAAAAAAAAAAACACAGAACTTGCCTGAAATTTGCAAACAAGTTCGATCATTAGCTCGGTTTATAGTCGGTACACAGTGTAAAATCGGCTTTTTATGTAGGAATATAATATATTACTTATTGTCTTTTGAAATTACATTAGTTTTCTCAATTTGAAATTAAGAAATCTCTAAGAATTTTTGAAAATGCCATTGTGTTTCCACTGCGAAAAGTACAACTTCGCCAACTAGAGGAAATTCGAATTGTTTATATTCAACGATCTTTTCTTAGATAAGATCTTTTCTTTAGTTCAACGATCTTTTCTTTAATACTTTTCTAATATCGGATCTTTTCTGTTTTTTTATTTATTGTACACAGGGGGCCGAAGCAAGGATTTTTTTTAATATTTCAATGACTGACGTGTCCCTCTTTCCATTTAATCAGCTACGTAACGTACAGCGATTTTCCGCAGTCTGTGGGATATCGTTGTACATAGCTGATTAAATGAATCGAGGGAAGGGGGGGGGGGGGTTGATTGCAGAATGATTTCATGGAAATAAAAATAATCTGGCTACGGCCCCCTGTGATTTATTCAATACCAAATTTGACTTGTATACATCATGATGTATGTGCGACTCTAGACAATCAGGAGAGGGGAAGAGTTATAACAGCGTGAGCCCTAGTATTGCATATTGCCAATAAAAAAGTATATGACTATGTTTGGAAATTTTCAAGGGATATACCCCCCCCTTTTCAATTACACCCCAGAATTCCCGAACACATGTTGCATTCCTTTCGTGAACATAATGGAAATTTCGTTTTGTTGAAATCAATCTTAAAACTACCATTACCCCGAAAACCCCGAAATATTACACTTTTTCCTAAAAAACCTAACTAAAATACCTAACTTTCACGGTTTACCCTAAATTTCCTACCGAATTTTAATAATTCGGAAACTTCGGTCAAAGCGGTAATTTTCGTAAAGTTAGGATTCGGAAACTTAGGTAGGATTTTTCCGAAATTCGGAAACTTAGGTTAAGCCTCGAAAACTTCGGTAAAAGTGTGTAATCTCCCGCGATCACCACTGTATAATGCATGTGAAAGGATGTTTCATTCTAGGATCCATGATCCTACTACTCTGATTACAGATAGACAAATGAAAATACAACACATTGACCAACATTTAAATATGGATGCGTTTGAGTCTATTCAATGGCATTTTCTAAAAATTCTCTCAACTGAGTGTGTTACAATTGCAATGAAGAGGGACATTTTGCTACCGAATGTCCTCAGCCGCCCAAGAAGCAGAACGACATTTGCTACAAGTGCCAAGGCACGGGACACTGGGCCAAAGACTGTCCTGTACAACAGGAATACAACACATATCCGGGACCCAACAACTACGGAAGCTACAGGCAAAATTACCCCAGACCCATCTATGGAGCAAACAGAGGACGACCCATCTATGGAGCAAACAGAGGACGCTCACCTATGGCGAGTCAGAATGTGAGGCCACAGTACAGTGCATAGACTTTTTCTGAAACTTGTACAATGTTGAATAAAAATGTATAAACTTTCAATTTGTCTTTATTAATTCTTTTTCATCTAGTTGTAGGGGGAAATTATTCCTTCCACGAATAGATGATTTTCTAGAACAACACTTTAAAATAAAACTGGGACTTTCCAAACACCTATAAATAGAATTGGGAATTCCCTTGGAATTTACCATGGACTTCCCCATACCTATAAATAAACATGGAATTCCCCTCGGAATTCCCCCTTTCCCATACATAAATCCAGGAATTCCCCTGTTCTAAAAATACTACTGGGCCAGCGGGAGGTCTTACACTACTATAAAAGATAATTGAATTTACAAAGGAGTCGTGGAGATAACTAATTAGATGCGGTTTGAATTAAATCATTTTTTAGATGGCTACCTAAAAAAATACTACTGACGTAAGGAGAGATGTTGCACTTTACCGCTGTATAGTCATTAATATTTTTAAACGAAAAATAAATCTGTGGACTATACGTTTTTTTAATATGTTACGTTAAAGAAGATGACCGTGTATTATCTATTATATAAGAAAACGAGGAGGAAGAGACGACGCCTACAAGGATAATATAATTATGAACTTCTACATTAATATTATAGATAAATATGTTTGTCTAGATCTATTGATTTTCAATGACATGCGAAGCCCATCCCCGCCACATAAAAAAACTGGTTTATTCATGCAGGGGATCAAATGAATTACCAAATATCACATTTGTGTCTTACAATCTTAATATTACGAAAAAAGAGATATACTGAAAGAGGGAGAGAAGTGTGGAACTTGATGAAAAGGGAAAAAAAGCGCAGGGGGGGGGGTTAAGAATTTCGACTGAAACTGCCCCGATAGAAGTTTTTTCTTTTTTTTTTTTTTATTAATGTTGAATGCTTGATGTGAAAGCAAATCGTTATTTATCTCGATAAAGTAATTTATCACCAACTGCGTTTTTACAGGATCAATACACAGTAAACTAGGTAATCAATTACACACGATAAGTAAAAGAAGAGATGGGGAAAGGAAGGTACCTATAGGAAGGGCATAGGGGAAGGAAGACATCCATCAACTACACTCATTGGCAATTATGAGTATAAAATGCTGTAGAATATGTACATGCACTATTAGATCTAGGATTGAATTCAAAACACTCGTTTATCTACAAGACTTGGTATAGGCATGAGGAAGATACCTTCAGTTCTCAGTAGTTTCGGTGTTCTTTGCTTGATTTTATGGGGTAAATATTCTTTTTTTATAGTTGAGAGAGGGAGCGGTGCAATTTCCATATATTGTGTAATTTCATTATCTTTTTTAACTTTAAAACTCAGGATCTTTCTTCTAGTTTTCATTCTCATATAACTTTAAAAGATTTTTGTTATGTTTTTCCCTACGCCGATATCTCCTAAATATTTACCAAATTGAAAGAAATTATCATCAACGCTTTATATTGAGTAAAGGTCATATCATATTTAATTTATCTTTTACTTCTTAGATTTGAATGAAAATAATGTAACAAATAATGGTGTGACACACCTCTTTTAATTCCTAATTGCATGAAAGTTTATTTAAAGGAATACAAAATGCAGTTTTCGTCAATATCATTTTCTTTAATTTTCCAGCGTACGATTCTGTGAATGCGCAATGTGAGTATCTCTCTCTTTTTTTTTTCTTTCGTCTAATCAATTTATTTTCTTAGTAATAGGGTTTGTACCTGTCATATTTTTACGCGCCTACTTTAAATGGGAAGTTTGGCAAGAACACACCCTATAATACATCTATCATGCCGATTATCATATCGTGTCGTTTTCTTTGACATTTCAAAAATCAAAGTAGGACACCAAGTGACCGCCATACTGTGACATCATTTGCTGACATTAATATGAGGCGTTTTAATATTAATAATCACTTCCTCAACTACATAACCGAATTTTTAAAGAGGGAAGTACATATGCTATAATAAAATCACGAAAATTATAGAAACAATTTTATAGAAAATAATTAATCAATTTTATTTAATCTGTCAAAAAATAAGCGATTTTTTTTTCTTCTTGGCGTAGGGATAACAGATGAATGATTTTGCGAAAATTATAGCATTCAGATTAATAAAGGAGGGGAAATTGTTGTTGCAGCGAATGTTAAGATAATTTGAAATAAAGTTCTCTTTGTATTCCACTTAATTAAGTCAAAGAAGCCACAAAGTTGTTAATGTTTGAGTGCTTTTTGTTTTAATATCGATTATAAATAATGTTGAAATTGATTTTCATTTAGGTGAAAGTGGTGAAATACGAGAATACGAGTACCCGATCCAACCTCAGTGGCATCTAAGACATCGCCACGTCTTCAGTACGCCGTTTACGTCACTTCCGGCTATCTCATACGGTATCATCTTCCTGGACGGGAATTACTACGAGAATTACCGCGCCAACGTCACGATAGACACCATCACCAAATATGACGTCACATTCCGGATGCACACATGGCATGATACTAAACTGTTTGGACTCGGTATTTCTTGGATGGCATGTGAAAGTTCAAGGTGACCGCGATACAATTCCAAAATAAAGTCTGGAATTCAACACAAAGTGAAAAGATGTAAGACTCAGTGCAACATATGATATGCTTGTTCCGAATCAGGTTAAATGTTGACATTATTGTGTAAATGTGTGAGCGTCTACAACTGCACGTCGATGCAGTACCTTGTTCATGCACGGGTTTTATTGATTTTGAAATTAACTTTTTTTTCAATATCATTTATCTATTCCTTATAAAATGATCTCAAGTAAAAAGGAAATCATTCTACTTTCCTATTTGTTTATACAAAGTGCAAAGTAAAATTGTAAACAAACATATGGAGTTATACGTCCGCGTTTTCCCCATTAATACTAAATTATATATAAATGAGCAAAATAACGTGATTTTGACGTTTCCTTCAAACTTTCAAAAGATAGAAAGACATAAAATAAAAACAAATCCCCCTTATGTGTTCCCCTTTCTGTTTATATCACGACATGCTTTCCAAAAAAAAAAAAAAAAATAACGCCCATTGTATATGAAGTACGTGGCAGCACTAAAAATCGAAGTTGGCCTACAATTTCCTTACTCTGAATCAGCAATTTCATGCATTTTGAATAAAAAAAAATAGCAATCCAAGGAATGCTTGTGTCGGTTTGATTATTAGTCTAGAAAGTGGTCAAATGAAATTCATTTGAAATATCAGACCTCTTAATTACAAATTAAAAGATATGGTCATTCTCAAATTTTCAGAAAAGAGTGTCGATCATCTAGGTCAAGGTCACTACGTAAAAATTGGTAACAAAAAGGTCTCATCATAAGAAATATTAAAGACCTATCACCTAACAATTAAAAGATATATTAAACCTTAATTTCTTAGAAAAGAAGGTCAAATAGCTAGGTCAAGGTCAAAAGGTTAAAATTATGGTATGTGTAGAAAGATCTTGTCACAAGAAATACACATGTGAAATACCAAAGCCCTATCACTTACCAATCAAAAGATATATACAATCTAATTTTTGTTTTGAAAAGAATGTCAAATATGTAGGTCAAGGTCAATAAGTCAAAAATTATGGAATGTGTAGAAAGGCGTTGTTACAAGGAATACACATGTGAAATATCAAAGCCCTATCACCTACCAATCGAAAGATATAGCCAATTTTACTTTCCTTGAAAAGTAGGTCAAATATCTAGGTCAAGGTCACAAGGTCACATATTATGGTCTGTGTAGAAAGATTTTGTCACAAGAAATACACAAGTGAAATACCAAAGCTTACCAATCAAAAGATATATACAATCTAATTTTTTTTTGAAAAGTAGGTCAAATATGTAGGTCAAGGTCAAGAGGTCAAAAATAATGGTATGTGTAGAATGGCATTGTTACAAGGAATACACATGTGAAATATCAAAGCCCTATCACTCACCTATCAAAAGATATAGCGAATCTTATCTTTTTTTCAAAAGTAGGTCAAATATCTAGGTCAAGGTCACAAGGTCAAAAAATTATGGTATGTGTAAAAAGGTCTTGCCACAAGGATTGCATGTGTGAAATATCAAAGTCCTGACACTTACTAATCAAAAGATATATCCATTCTTAATTTTTTTGAAAAGTAGGTCAAATATGTAGGTCAAGGTCACTAGGTCAAAAATTATGGTATGTGTAAGTAGGTCTTGTCACAAGGAATACACATGTGAAATATCAAAGCCCTATCACTTACCTTTCAAAAGTTATGGGCTGTGACACCCAAAGTGTGACAGACAGACAGACGGACGGACTGACAGACGGACAGACGGACAACGGACAAAGTGATCCCTAAGTGTCGCTATGCTTCGCAGGCGACACAAAAATACCAAAAATATACGCATGCCTACCTTAGCTGATTCTTTGTATGGACACAAAATGGATCAACCCATAGCAAGTAGCTGATATCAATGCGAACTATCGATATGTGTTGCTAAATGTCTCAAATTTGTAAAATTTCAAACATTTACCTCGGCTTTTATACTGATATCGCTTGCAAATTCCAAATTTTAAAATTGGCCGGACCAATATTTGGCCTACATGTAGGCCTTTCAACTAAATTTTAAAATCCAAATATTTTCCTTTGGAAGTGCTTCACGACTTTTGAATCTGTGTCTAAATAGCAGTAAGGAACTTTGAATTGGGAAAGACATGCTAATTATCGATAAATAATTAATTTTTCTACCGAATTTTAAATTAAATTTGCTTAAGAAGGGAGGTAATTCAAACTATAAAATTTAACAAACATTTGATTCCCGGGACTCATCTTGAGTAACCGAGTTTTACGGGTTCTTTAAAATATGAAATGCACAAGAAACGAAATGAAAAGTAACGGAACGATTCTTTTTTTGGTCGGCAAAGAATTTTTACAAATAAACGTAATAGTAAACGACGCAGATATCATAGAAAAAGCCCTGTAAATTTCAATATTAGGTTCTTGTTATCATTGAACTTATCAAATCAAAATTTACGAAAAATTTTGAAATCAAACGGTTTAAACACAAGTTGTTCAAAAAAGCTAACAAAACAAATTACAAAAAAAAGATGAAATTTTCACGATTTTCAGATTTCTAAACTGAGTTGTACAGATAAAATCTGAGTGACTAGATGAATACATTTCATTTAATATCAGAGATCCCTCTTCTTTTTGCATGGATTGTTTGCTATAGACATGTAAAAGAAATGGCCATATCGTCATGATTCTTCACTTTTAAAACAACCTCTTTTATCTAAAATACAGCTACATGCAGGGATAACTAGAAAAAAAAGGGGAGGGGGTCCCATCCCATATTTCATTGAACAATTACTGGTCGACATCATGCAGTTAACTTATGATGGTTTTCTTTTTTTGTTAGTTTAAAGCCGGGCAAAATTTGTCAAAAACATCGATTACGTACGTAGTTTTTTTTTATTGATGTAAGAACCTTAAGAAACTTTTTTTCTTTCTTCTCCAGGAATTTTTTTTTTTTTTTGAGGAAGGGGGGTGGGTTGGTCAGCCTATCCAACACATGGTTTTGAAAAAAAAAAAAACTAAAGAAAAAAATTGAACTCAAGTATACGTATATATATGCAAATAGAGTCACAGAACATTCTTGATCAGATAACAACGGTAAATGACCCAAAATGAAATTTGATTAAAAAAACAGGTACTTGAAAACGAGGGTTTTTCTTCACTTTCATGGTGGTGTCCAAAGGTGGAAATCGATTATCGCAAATAATCGATTATCGTTCGATACTTGATTCCGATTATCGATTATGGCTCTCAATAATCGATTACATAGTGACATGATTTAAAGAACGAATCTTTATGAAAAGGTTTTCAAGTTGAATTGTCTAAAATAATGTAAAATGACAGGCGTCCCGCCCCTCGCATATTACCACTAAACGGCTATGTACAGGGTAGTCTTCTATTTCAAGGTTGTTCTGATGTAAAAGGAGTTACCAAATCTGAACTGCAAAAAAAGGTATAGCCCATCAAGTCTTTTCAGTTGAGTTTAAAAAGAAGTAAACTTTTCTGTCTTTTTTTTTTTTTTTTTGCTGAAACCCTGCGCCTAAAAAATAAATATATGAATGAGCAAAACCTGACTCTTTTAACATAAAAAGTTTATTTCGTCATTAGGTAGTGAAATGTATTAATATTAACACATATGAAGTGCTGAAGTCATCATTGTCTTGACTGAGAGTAAATGGACAAATTTAATAATCGATAAAATTGCATTGGATGGCCAAACCATAGACTTTGAAGGCTCTGCCGATTCATCATCACTTATGATTTTGTATATAAGCTGGAAAAACATATCTTACTTTTTTGTAAATTCAAAGGGGTGGGGGTGGGGGGGGGGGGGTTCGGACTGATCCCCCTCCCTAACCGATCCCCCTAGCTCTTGATTCACGCTTTCAAGTGCCGAGCGGACTTTAGGTGACATATTTTGAGTATAAGTTTATACAATTAAAACTCATAAAAATGTATATAGCGATGTATGAATTTATCAAATATTGAGAAAAAGAAAATGTAGAGCACAGCCCTGTACTCACACTTTTAGAAATGGATCATTGGCGGATCCAGGATTTCAGAAAGGGGGAAGGGACGTACATGTTTCTCATTTATCCCTTTGGAGTTCTTTATATGTGACCTTCAAATGAATTATATTTATGCTAAATTAAGTGATGTCGGCGAGGGGAATACGAGCGAGATTTTTTTTGCTGCGTCTGGGGTAAAAATATCAGAATTTTTTTATCTACCCTCTATTACTCTTTAGGGAGAAAGGCTACATCGGTAGGCCGTATTGTTATGAAATGATCATAAACATTTAAGTGGTTAAAAACTGGCGAGCGAAAGCGAAAGTTAGTGATTTTTTTTTTAATCGTTACAAAAAGATGGTCAATATTAATCAATTACGACCTCCATTGCATATTATTCATTTACTCAAAATCAAAATTTAAAATCCCCCTTTACCCCCTATTGAATGGCAGAGATCAATCCAAACAAAACAGGAAAGAACACAGACTGCAGAAATGTATTGTAAAATCTGAATCGGATGCGCGAAAGTTCCCGTTGGCCTTATCCAAATCAATAACTTTTGATTGAAAGGGGAGGGGGGAGAAGGTGCCCCCCATATGCATATTAGGCATATTCACAGATTTTTACATTTAGAATACGGATTGGGTATACCCTACCTCTTTAATTAGCGAATGGTTGAATTACAAAATAATTTCAATACATGTATATCCATAACACAAACAATTTTCAAACATTATTCACTTTTCATGTGTTCTTTAAAAACTTCTTGTCCACCCCTTAAATCCTTTGCAAGGCGACCGGCGGTCAACGCCCTTCAATTCAAACTGAATCATGCAGATATGATTGATTACATCAGTTCCTCTTGTATGAGCAGTAAAGCCGAAATCTGTATTAATATAATTTCTGCGTCTTTTTTATAGGGTGGGGGTCATTGCCGTCACTTTTATTTTTATAAAAATGTGTAATATTGAAATAATTTTTCAATGTTATGGATAATCATAGGCATGCGCTCTCTCTCTCTCTCTCTCTCTCTCTCTCTCTCATTTCTTTTCTTTATTTTCCCGCTACTTTTGATGCTGTCTTCGTTATGCATATTTATCGACACATTATATGTATTTTGTTCCTAACTAATGATATTTATCTTAACACATACAGGTATATCTGCTTTTTATTTTTGATGTTTATTTTAAACTGAGAAGTTCGGGATACAATTTTTAGTGAATGCTTAAATGCCCCCCCCCCCCCTTCCCCCTTTATATAAGCAGAGTTTAACGAAATCGATTTCATCTATGCCTAGATTTAACTTTGCCAGCAATTAGATAGTCTTTTATAGATCTGAAATGTAGTTTATAAAATATGTATAAAACGTACTGATCTTTGACTCGCAATTCCCAAGGCACAAAGGGTGTGCAAGGGAAAAAATTACCACAGTTATATCGTAAACGAATGATTAAATGGGAAAATTTGTAATTTTGTTTTTCGTTTCATTTCGTTATTTTTCACTTCGTTTCATAGTTTAAAGGGTCTCAAATTTTACAGATATTATTAAAGAGTTCTCTCCCTTCCAATATATTACCACATGAACATTTGTAACTTGTCCATTCTGCTACGTCTTTTGGTACATTTTGGACATAATACGTTTCATAATTTTTGGCCATATTACATTGTTTAGACTGAGGATCACTGACGAGGGTTTAGTACCCGAAACGTGCATGTCTGGTCCATGCTGTAAATTTATCAGATTTTAAATGATGCTATTGAAGTTAAAGACGTTTAACAATTGGTCTAAAAATCTGATGTGCAATTTTGTGCCATATTTCTCTGTCCTTTTATTGTCTTTAGTACATGAAACAAATTAAAATATTATACTCAATCCTACCAACTTTGTCCAACAACCCAAAAGAGGTAAATAAATAAGAAAATTCATGATTTGAAGTGATTTTTGCGCTACATTTTTATGAAGAAGCGCGAAAGGTTCCGATTCTGACACTTTGGGCACGAGTTGTCGTTACTCTCAGTCGACACCTAGCGTTTGTTGAAAGGCCTACTACATGGGAGTTTTACGCAGCATCGTTCCGGAGTGAGCAAAATTAAACAGTAATTTATATAAACACTCATGGTAAAAAGTGTCAGAGCTAATTCTTTAATTACTCGGTGATTTCTTTTTTTTTTTTTTTTTGGTATTTTTTCCTGAAAAACTATGTATGTCCATAAAAGCAGAACAATCAAATATGACGGAATCATAGACATTGGTAAAACGGACGATTCTCTCCATATGATACATTGTTATACATAACATATATTTCATGATTTACTTTTCTATGCTATTGTACATGTACGAGGCATTGGAGACGTTTAAAATTTATACTCATATTTGTTTTTTGTTTTTGTTTTTGTTTTTGTTTGTTTTTGTTTTGTTTTTTTTTCGTTTTTATTTATTCGAAATATTGATAACAATGCATACAAGGAATAAATTTCAAAGCAGTTTATTATGATGTTATGATGTAGTTAATCAACTACCACACGAAAACGTTCAAGAGTGCACAAGTCTTCAAACTATTAAAATGAAGTAAAGGCCAAATCTCTTTCGCATGCGTCCGATTTGAGTTCGGATGATGTCTACCTTGAAATCTACCTCAGTATGCTGTCATCGCTCACTATTTGTCTTCATTATTCTTGCAGACGGATGCTGGGCCAGTAAGTTTGTAAACAAAGTGTTGCAAGTACATTCCATCAATGTGTACTAAAATTAAGATATTGACAATGTAGAGACAAGACAATGCTTTTATTTTAATATTGTAAATTCGAGTCCCTGAAAATTGCGAAACGAAACATAAACGAAACGAAACGAAACAAAACGGAACAAATCGAAACGAAACGAAACAAAAGGAAACAAAACATATGTCTTAAAGGACTTACAGAAAAGGCCATTCAGAGGATGAAATACCGCGGAGACCGATTACGTAAAGTCAAGAACTGCTTGTCAATTGCCTTTTGAAATTTCAGTTATTTCTTGAAAGAGTAAAAGTTTACATTTAAAACATAAATGTTATGGTAAATGCCATTATTGCATTTGAAAGGATTAAATTGGTGAGGGGATAGATGACCTCGTCATAGGCGGATGAAGAATAGTAGAGGAGACGGGACTGCTAGCATGGTTGTAAAACCTGTATCATGAAAAGTTAGGGGGATGGCTTGGAAAGGGATAAGATTTTTCCCTGAAATGTGCTCCCCCAATTTACTTTCTTTTTACGGTCTCGTAACGAGGTCATATATCCCATCCCCTTTCATCCTCTAGAATACATTTATGGCATTTAAAATTTATGTTTCTAAAGGTCAACTTCAATTATTTCAAGATACCCTCTAGCCAATTTGTCTTTGAATGATTGTTCTCAGCAATTTTTACCGCTTTATAATTTTTTTCTCAAGTTCTTTAAGTTTTATGTTCTGTTTCATTTCATTTCGTTTCGTTTCGATTTTTATTCGTTTTATTTTGTTCACTTTCGTTTCGTTTCGTTTTTATTTTTTGTTTGTTTGTTTGTTTGTTTCGTTTTGTTTTGTTTTTTCGTTTCGCACTTTACACATGTTACAGGGACCTTGTTGATTCTGTGGTTCACAAGTGTTCGAAGGGGAATTTTAATGAGTTTGATTTACCTTCTTGGCTTTTGAACTGAATAACGGATGAGCACTTCTTCGATGTTTATGAATAAAATTCGATGCAAGATCAGGGATTCATTCTTATTCAAACGATGCCAATACGATGGACTGAAAGAGAAGTCTCCACTTAAATCTCAAAATTCTACCTATAAATAAGGACTTATCGTCTTGAGTCTTTAGAATTTGGCTACATCAAAATACGAATCGTTTCTTTCAGTTCATGTGTACTTGTCCTTAAAAACACAAAGAAGAAAGCACATTCGCTTAGCCTCGACCTTTTTCTTCGAGGGTACATGTAGCCAATTTCGGTTGATCGTTTCTTCAACGCATTCAAAAATTTGCTGGTGCAGATTAATTTACAGCGTGGATCAGACATGCACGTTTCGGGTACTTAACCCTCGTCAGTGATCCTCAATCCAAACAATGAAATATGACCAAAATGTGTGATGATTATGTCCAAAATATACCAAAAGACGCAGCAAGATGGCTGGGATATGATGCTACAGGACCCAGGTTTCAGAAAATTGAGAAAATATTGTAAACAGAAATTGTGAAATGCGTTTGAAGAAACAACCAACCGAAATTGAGTGAACTTGGCTCTATGTGCCCACGGAGACTCCTGGTCCACCAGCAGTTACACTTACCAAGTGGTACAAATGTTAAACATCGTCAAATTCATTAGTATAATTTAAAAGCAGATTAATTAACAGCATGGACTAGACATGAACGTTTCGGGTATTTGACCCTCGTCAGTGAACTTCAATCCAAACAATGAAATATGACCAAAAGTGTGATAATTATGTCCAAAATACATGTTAAAATAAAAGTCCATAAAACAAAGCTTCTTTCAGGCGACAGAGCTGGTAAGTAGTAATTAATACACTTCAAAACATCCATGTCACGAGAAACGAGGTTAACTGCTCCACACTGCAACAGGACATAAGTGTGTATGTTTAAAGTCTTCAAATTCGATATTAAAAATACGGATAGTATCTGACTTAAATGTTACTCACAACATTACTCACTCAAAATGGAGAATTTTGAATATTGTAAAAGTGCCTTTTTACTTTTACATCGTTTTGATGTAAAACAATCCAGCATTGGCATGATCCGAATCTTTGTATGCAAGGAAATCCAAAGTAAGTAACCAGTGTGGTTCAGTCTGTGAATCTAACACTTGGGAGATGTTTCGGATTATCACAATGTGAAAATCGATGACGGAAAGATTAATTTGCAATGCCTGGTGGGGGTTGACGTGTAGCTATAGGAAATACAAGGAGTTTCTATTCTTTTGAAATATGGTAGGATTTTTTCCATGACAGTTTTGAGATTCAAAATTTAACTAAGAATCAATTTATCAATACCTTTGTTTGTAAATCTTACTTTAATGAAAGGACGGTTTGTTTTCTCCTTTGATTTATCTGATCGAACTGATGGAAAAAGAACGGAAAGTAGAAAAGTCCATGATGAATCCTTGTAGTCTGTGTTCTGGGGAACGTGCATCGGTAAATGTTGTGTCCATCGTATATTCGTAGATTTCGTGTAACTTCCTTAAAGGAACAGAGTATAATTTGGTACGAATATAATGCAGGCCTAGAGGCTCATTCAAACATGGAACCAAGAAGGGAGGAGATCTCCAACAAGACCCTATTGCAGCATCAACAGCAAAACAACAAAACACCCGAAACAAAAACACAAAAGACGAGTAAAGTATGAGACGGAAAAGAGACACATGACATGTAAACATCAAACACAAAAGACTACACATAAACCGCCGAGACAAATGGGTAACCGGTGCCGACTTTGGACGGCCATTTGTCACGCAAGTCATCGAAGGAGAAACTATGTTTCTCAGGCCTTTTATATTTACGAATGCCATGACTTCGAGGTCTTCTTTGTGGTCTGTTGAATAAGCTAATCACATTTACCGGTTGACAACCGGGACTTGTTAAGTTTCCTATGCTGCTGATATTATCGTTTCACCCATAGGGCGCTGGAGTGTTAAGATTTTTTATCCAGAACTTTACAGTGTTAAGATTTTTATCCAGAAATTTACACTTAAGTCAATTATTAGTATATGGTGCCGGGCCCAGATTCCAAATACATGTGCCACATTTGTTTGAGGCTTGCAAATTTTGGAAAAAAATCATAAAACATAACTTTCTCACACGAAAGGAAACAGATGATGGCAGTGACAAAAGCACCACAGAAACATGATGGACAGCTAATTTATTAAGCCTTTCCCGGTTAAGTGCGAAAGACATTGTAGAACGGATTGTATGTGGCGCCCATTTGCCACAAAATGACCATAAATAGTTGTAAGTAACGCCATTCTGAATAGATTCGATGCAGAAAACGATATCGATGTACACTATAATTGAAAAGAAATGCTATTCCATTGAACCTTAAGCCTGTCGGGCTTGATAATCTCTTATGAAAAACAAATACTAACACAGAAACACAGCTAACTTTACATCCTATTTGTTCAAATTATTTTAAACTAATGCAAAATTTCAAACTAAGAGTTAAATCTGTTCATGATATCATATGTGCGGAGCCGCATTAATTGATTTTTTACAGCATCATCTAAAAAAGATATCGATTCTACAAAACTTCTCTTGGGATTAAGAATAATACAAATAAGTTAGAAATAAAACAATATATAAAATACATGCGCTGTGTGAGGTTATGTCTTTATAGAAAGTGTGAGGCGACCATGTCAGGCGACAATATGTATGATTGTATGGTTTCCTGTTCCTGCACAATATACCTTTTGGTCAATATTTTTCATTCTGATTTTATTTTCAAATAAATGATTATTTTTAACTTATTTTGTGCAAGATGTTCATTTTCAAAATCATCTCTGCGGGACTATCATCCGTATTGCATCACTGTATGACGGCGGCTCAAGATACGAATCGTTTGGCAATGTGACATCTTCCTCTACGTTTCTACATACCAATATTTCACTCTCCGTACACAACTCATACGGTGGAGGTACTTGATCTGTAATTAAAAAAAATCATCTCCTTCAAATCTTAGGAGTAACAGTATGAAAAGCTCAGCATTCGTGTCACAAGCATACCAATGTTAAACGTCTTCAAATTGAAAAGCATAATTTAAGAACAGATAAATTGGCAGTATGGACCAGACATGTTCAGCATTCGTGTCACAAGCATACCAAGATATACATATACATCGTATATAATTCATGATATAATATTCACATAATTTTGTCATGATATTACATTGTTTAGATTGAGGATCACTGACGAGGGTTAAATACCCGAAACGTGCATTCTGGTCCATGCTGTATTTATCTGGTCTAAAATGATGTTAATGAATTTGAAGAAGTTAAACATCATTATGAAATACATGAGTGTAACTTGGTTGAGTACCCGAAACGTCGTGTCTTGTACATGCTGCAAATTTATCCGTTTATAAATTATGCTATTGAATTTGAAGACGTTTCACATTTTAACACATATGTAACTGTCTTGTCTATGATATCACCTTCAGTAAGACGGTTTCTATCATTTATACACCAGGTGTAAGACCTGTTCGTATTCGGATAAGAGTAAGTGTTCAACCCGGATAATCGCACAATTTGCCATTATATTGCTGACGTTTGTCGACGGTGCCGGTCTTCCTCAGCTTGTGTTTAGTTTATTGAATCTGCTATCATGATTGTTTGTTGTTTATGTCTGTATGGTTGTTTCTGTTTTGCTGTTCTTTGTTGAAGTTATTGTCTTGTATCCTTCGTTGTATCATATAATTATGTGAGTGTCAAGTGCAGGGTAGCGTTTCTGGAGATCTAAAACATATGACTGTAAGCAGTGTTTGGCTGAGTGCAATTCATTTGATATATTGTCTATAATTACAATCTTATTCACATAGTGTATTGCCGCAATTTCCTTCTTTGGGCGTTTATTATGCGTACTTCTTTTCTTCAAAAAGATAAAAAATACAACAACAACAAAACAACTTTCAAACAGGCATTTTTATGGGGTACTATGAAAAATAAAAAACAAATAATTTAAAATCAGCAAAATAATTTTAATGTCAAGTCCATAGTAACCTTGACCTTTGACCATTGGCCTTGAAAATCAATAGAGTAAATCTTCCCCTAATGAGGAACATTGTGGAAAGAATTGGTGAACACCTGCGATAATTGATTTGTTATCATGTCAGACGACGCAGACGTTAGAAATTACGGCTTAGCGCTTTGGACATTAGGGGTTGGTCCCTACGTGGCCAGAATTATGCCCAGTTCTTACGATTTTTCAGCATTTTACGACTTAAAGTCGATTTTGAAGCCATATCTTTCGGTGTATTGCGCGTAAATTAAAATGTTTATTTGGTATTTTAAACAACCGTACATTTAACGTCCTTAATACGAAATACAATCGAAATCTAAAATATTCTAAAATCAGGGCCCATTTTCCTTGTTACCGAACCTGCTCCTCCGTCAAAATTCTGCTAAAGAATCACAGTTTGCCTTTAAGTGTGGTGATATTAATATAGAATATGATTCGAAATAAACATATCTATTTAGTTGATCGAGGACCTGGATTTTCAATTCACAGTGAGTCTGTCAGCAATATATACAAAATATCTTTCATGCTATGAAGTGTATCGCTCTATGGTTGAACCAGTCAACTATTATGATGCATCAATATGGGGGAATAGCGAGTGGAAAGTAATAAATACCGTTCAAAATAAGGCCTGTCAATATTTCTTGGGTTCAGCAAAACATTCCTCGAATCTTGCTACACGCGGTGATATGGGTCTTTGTTCTTGTCATACAAACCAAATTATTGAAGTGTATATACATGTATATATTATGTACGAGTATGTTATTATGATAAGAATAGAATGCCATACATTGTCAACAAAATGACAATTAACATTACCAATTCTTGGCATCATTCTGTTAAGAAATTAACTGAGACATTTAAGTAGTATGATCGATTTGTTAATGCTAAACTTGAGGATTTAAGGAAAAATTATATGATTTAGATTATCAGAAATGGCGGTCAGATTTACATAATGATAGAAATCGTGGAAATGGAAATAAACTAAGAAGCTATAGACAATATAAAGGGGTAGGGGCAAAAGTGACCGTATTTGGCCCCAATCCGAATTTTTGAAAATGTCTTTTTTTCTTCTTCCATATACTTCTTGTAATAAAAAGTACTTATTTTATATTATTTCTTGTTAATCTTACTTTTGGGGGAAAACATTGAAAAATCAGCTCTATTACTTCACAATAGAAATTAAGATTATCCGCCAATAGACAAGCATTCCTTCAATTGTATGTCCCACAGCAAGCGCATGGAACAAGTTCAAACTTTTATGGGACATTCCTTTTCACATTGCAAATGTATTCGCAAAGCATGACTTTTTTACACGAACTTGCTCTATATACATATGTTCGCTAATTTTACGGTCTTGTTTGTGTGTGGTCATCTAACAGTGAGGAGGTTGCTTTACATCATAACTATGCGTTCTTTGAGACCTCTGAGAAATCGGAATAGTGGGAGGGCTGTGGGCACGTAATCCACGTAAATGTCTGCTACTTACGTGGCAGATGGCCGTCCGAAGTTGGCAGCGGTTTCCCATTGGTCTCGTTGGTTTATGTGTGGTCTTTTATGTTTAATGTTTCTATGATGTGGGTTGGTGTTCCTTGTCCCTTTTGCGTCTCTTTCTGTGGGTGTCTGTTCTGTGTTGGTTTTTTTATATATATTTTTTTTTTGCATTGGGTGTTTTGGGGTTTTGCTGTGGGTGCTGCAGCCTAGTGTTATTGGAGATCCCCTCCTTTCTTTTGAATCCAATCTCCTAGCATTTCACTACTATTTTCAGTAACAATGTCCCATTTTGACGGGAAATATCACTCATATAAATTTAAAATATCTATTTTCGACACCAATTCAGTAAATATATTTTATATTCTTTGTAATAATTTTTCTGATAAGAATGACACAGAAAAGATTATATTTTTACTGAATAATACTCTTATTGTAAATGATGTAACCAAATCTTTATACAATATGTTCAACGGGAGGAAATCATTCATTCAAATTTTATCCCGCTAGCTATAACTTTTTCATCAGTACACTTGTATGCTATATTTTATGTGATGACCATTTGCTGTATATGACATGTAACACGTTAGTAAATCATTTGAACTTTTGAACTTTGAACTTGTTATACATATATACAGCCCATTTACAAATTCATCAGCAACCGGGCCGTTATGATGCGCATCATAAATATAGACAGATAGCTATTAATGAAAAAGATCAATTTGTACATTCCGAACATATAATTATACTGATATAGCTTTTCGGATAATCAATTTTAGGGGGAAAAGTTTGTGCGAGTCAAATGCTTTTTTTTTATTGAACAGCTTATCGGAAATAAATATGCATTACAATTTTATTAATTCAGAACAGAATAGAACAAAACTTAATTACTCCCATGGTCATTTGACAAATTGAGGACGCAATAGTTTATATATATATATATAAAGCATGCTTAACATGTACAGGGTATACATGTTAACGCATGAGCACAAATTCGATGCGCACAACATTAGTGACACGTGTAAGAGACTTCATAACAATGCATTGAGTGACTAAATGTTAAACGTCTTCAAATTCAATGTCTACTGTGCAGATTTGGCAGAATATTCCTTGTAAATATCTATTAATCTTTTACAGGATTTAAAGCCTAAGTCCACAATGCCCTTGAACTTGAAAATCAATAGGGTCCATCTTTGCATCATAAGAAACATTTGGTTTGATGTTTCTATGATGATCGCTTTCTCTTCTATGCTGTTCACAATGATTTGAAGCCACAGTGACCTTGAACTTTGACCCTTGACTTTGAAAATCAAGAAGGTTCATTCTCTCTCCGTGTAGGTTATTTGTGGAGGGTTTAATATTTCTATGATGATTTCTTTGTCTTCTATGCTTTTCACAATGTTTGACATTGACATTGACATTGACTGACGAGGGTTAAGTAACCGAAACGTGCATGCCTGGTCCATCTTGCCAATTTATCTGTTCTTAAATGATGCTATTCAATTTGAAGACGTTTACATTTATACCACTTGGTGAGTGTCACTGCTGGTGGACCAGGAGTCCCCGAGGGCACATGTAGCCAAGTTCGATCAATTTCGGTTGATCGTTTCTTCAACGCATTCTAAAATTTCTGTTATCAAAATTTCTTGAAATTTCTAAAACATGGGTCCTGTAGCATCATATCCCACCCATCCTGCTACATCTTTGGGTACGCTTTTTAGACATAGTAACTTTCATACTTTTTGGCATACTAGTATTACATTGTTTAGAGTTGAGGATCACTGACGAGGGTTAAGTACCCGAAACGTGCATGCCTGGTCCATCTTGCCAATTTATCTGTTCTTAAATGATGCTATTCAATTTGAAGACGTTTACATTGATCATGACCTTTATATTATGACCTGATATTTGTAGATCTGAATTAGGGGGTTTCTTTTCCGCTACAGAATACAAATCATACAAATCATGGACATGTAGTGACCTGTGTATTGCCTTGTCCTTTCTCTTGGAGAACATTTATACAAAATTTGGTGAGAATCTCTACAAGAATGGTTGTAGGGAACCCTATGGGTACTAATTGTGGGCCTCATTATGCAGAATTATTTTCATAAACGTATGAAAAAGAAGTTATCCAAAATCTGCAAAAGCAAAGAAAACATGATGATGTGGAAAATTTTATTGGTACTTCTAGGTACCTGGATGATACTCTTACTATCGACAATCCTGTTTTAGAAAAGTATTAAATTTTTATTTATTCTCAAGGCAAACGTTACAAACACAGAAACAATATTTGTGGACCTAAATATCAAACTTGTTAATGGAGTGCGTATAACAAAAGAGATGATTTTGGATTCAACATAGTAATTTTTTCCTGGCTTGACGGTGATGTTCCTTGATTAACGCCATACGGTATTTACATTTTACAGCTCATCTGGTATGCTAGAGTTATACTGATGTTTTGGATTTTCATAGTAAAAATTCACAAATTACAAAGAAGCTTTTTAGGTCAAGGTTTTCGCTTTCACAAACTAGTAAAGACTTTCTGGAAATTTTACAAAGATTGTTGTCAACTTCTTTTGAAAGTAAGACCCATTCGAGCAATAGAGTATATTACTTTTGGTATTTCACAACCTGTAAGTTATGTTGACATAATCAACAAAATAAGGAGGATCAAAGGTAGACAGAATTACCATCGAAATTGTGAAAGAATCACCAAATGTGTTTTATAAAATGGTTATGATCCTTCTGTCACCAGACGAACATTTGGCGTGCTACTGGACTAATCTAAAGCCTTGTAACAGTGCATTAGCATTCATAAGAATTGCACTCTGACTGACTGTGACGATAGTACACGACGGACCCTGCCCAAACCTCTTTAGAGAAGACAGGGCAAAGTTTGATGTTTCTATAATGATTACTTTTTCTTATCGTCTATCCTGGTCACAAGAATCGGGACACTCGCACACAAACACGCGGACGCACGGCAGCGATGCTATATCCCCCCACAAGAGAGCTGCGAGGGGAAAGTAAAATCTATGACAAACATGGCTTCGAAGGTATCGTGCTACATTTGGGATGGTAGCCTCCTTTAATTTTCGACGATATTTTGGATGAAATGAGAATTATTCGACATACAAACAAAATATAATTATGTTATAAGATTTCAAATGGAAAAGGTCCTAAACGAAGTTTTTTTTCAGTCGACATTGAATACAAGTACCTGTTATTGGTGACAACACCTCTTCTCTAGTTGAATGGCCGTTTTGTTCGTCCGGCAAATCAGTATTAGTGAGCCCTTCTGTATTAGTTTCCCTGATATGTCTCCCCACTAGAGTTTTTCTCCTAGTACAAGATGAGTTACATTTACTCGCGAGCTGCATAATAGCTCCTATAATAAATATCAACCCAGCAAATCCAAGTACTCCGAACGCAATTTTCATCCCAATGGAAAACGTCTCTGATTTCTCTTCAAAACCTTGATATAATGAAATTAAATAAAAATCAAAGTACATGTAAAATTTATTCCTACTTAGTCCTGCAAATATCTGGCTGCATTATTGCTGCTGTGCGTAAGTGTGTTTGCATGTTTGTGTTTGTTTGTGGGTGTGTGTGCTGTGTTGTGTTGTATGTGGGTGTGTTGTGTTTGTTTGTTTGCGGGTGTGTTTGTTTGTTTGTAGATGGTCGTCTAAAGTCTGCACCGGGTGCATATTGGTCTCCTTCCTTTTATGTGGTGTCATTAATGACAAATATGGATAATGACCATATCCCTGTATACAGCAAAAAATCGATAATTCAGAAAATCTGAAACCGAAGGCATACAAAATCAGGATAAAACAGGAACCAAAGCAAACAAACAAAAACCTCCACAATATGAAAAGAAGCGAACTCCCGATATGGGAGTGAGAACAGGTGCCCAGGAAGTGTAAGCATCTCCTGCTTGCATGCAACACCCGCCGCTTCAATTCGGTAGAACTGTCACATCCGGTTACTTCCATTTCGGAAGACATAGAGTACAATCTTTGGTTGGATGTTGAAATGGTCTATGACTGAATATCATCCACCATTCTGGAGAGTTGGACATCATAGTGTATGACGAGTTCCCCATATCGACCGTGGAACTTCCTCAGTGACGAAAAGCTTATCTGAAAGACGCCTAGCTCTCAGAAAAAAATCCGTATATTTGGTACTTGCTCTGGCATAGCGTATCAACTGAGATATTAACACGCAATAAGCAGGCGATGAAGGGATGTTGCTACTCAGGAAAGGAAAGTGTGTAATGCTGAAATTGAAGTCGTCACGTTTTTCATAGAGTGAGGTGTTCATGTGACCATCAGTGACAACATTATGTCCAAATAGGATGCTCAATTATTTGTCTCTGTAGTTTCTTTGACTTCAAGCTCCGAAGAATAGATACTGCTCATCGTCTTTGTATCTGTAAGTGAAGTTGAAGTCAGAAGCTAAGTATCTTTTCCCTTCAGAGACCAAAGATTGAATGAATTCAGCTTCGTACGAGTAAAGAAAAAAGTCGATAAGGAGTACGTCTGTTTCGATTGTTTTGTATGATGTTCTAGTGAATAGTGTTGTGTCTTTTTGCGATTTGTAGTTTTGTCTGATGTCATTTATTTGTCATTTTCTTGTGGGTTTGGGTGAGTTCAGGGTGGTCATGCTGGAGATTCTTCCCTCTATAGGTGACAGAACCCACCGAAAGAATAGCCCTGCTTCATAGTCAACTGAATACTTCAAAATATGAAAAACGTGTCGACTCAACTTCAAAATTAAAACTTTCCCTTTCCTTAGTAGTAACCTTCATTCGTCGCCTTCGTTGTATTGATTTCCAATTGATATGTCATTTAAGAGCAATGAGTTAAAGAAGATCCTGACGATAATCTCAACAGCACACACAATAGAGCACAAAATAAAGCATCGACGGACCCCTAGCAAGCTAAAGGTGGGACCATGTGTCCGGGAGGAGTAAGCATCCCCTGTTGGCTAGCCGCACCCGCCGTCGATGTTTCCGAGCAAGCTCGGACTACAAGGACTTCATTCTGAGGTAAGGGGACTAAAAGAGGCCAAAGAAGGCAAATTGGTCACTTGCGCTGCAGACAAAAGATTGATAATGGCCAATTTGGTGGAGACCCTTTAGTACTTGCTTGCTGTAAGATTTCGCGAAATTCTCTGCATCAGTTTCTGAGATGCTTCAGTTAATCAAAGCCCTATTTGTTGACCGGCACAACAACACAAGATACACCAGCCAATCAGAGCCCTCGTTGGCCAGATTTGTTCACAGATCGGCACGAAAAACTCAAACTTTGTAGAGATCTTGAGCATGCTGTGTACTTGATCCCTGCAAGGTTTGGTGAAAGTCGAAAATATGTCAACCAATCAGAGCCCTAGGCGGCCATATTTGTTGACCGATTAGCATCAGCAACACAAACTGTGTGTAGGTGCTTCCTGTAAGGTTTCGAGAAATTGTGTGCAGCGGTTGCAGAGGAGAAGTAAAAACAAATTCAGCCAACCAGAGCCCTCGGCGACCATATTTGTTGACCAATCGGCACGAAAACACAAACTTTGCATCTTGGCTACTTGCTTCGTGTAAGGTTTCGTGAAATTCTGTGCAGCGGTTGTAAAGGAGAAGTCGACTATGTAAAAAATGTACGCCTGACGACGTACGGCCGATGGACGACGGATCGTCTACGAGTGGACGACGGGCGGCGCTTTTACTTTAGCTCACTTGAACTTTGCTCAGGTGAGCTAAAATACTACAGTAACTGAACCAAAGGTACTTTTGTTAGCGACTGACTTTGCAACTGTGAAAAATTTTGGACTATACAATGAAAATATTAAACATTATAACATTCCGTTATCCTCCATGTTGGAAGATATTTTAGGTTAGTATACAGTTAAAGTATACCACTAAGGGAGTTAGCATGATTCTGGTTTCCCGAGACTCGACCTATTTCCCGAGGCGAAGCAATTATGTTCAGTTAACTTACCTGTTGTTGTTACTTTCACCCTGAATGTAAAATCTGTAAATTCGTCTTCCTTGGTAAACATAATATAGACTTTACTTCCCCTACTTGTAATGTAGCTGTCGGGTGGCTTACTCCCACATGTTAACCTTAGCTGGTGTTGCCATAAAAAGAGGAAATAATGTGTCAATTAAAAGTTAACATTACTTACGAAAACCTAGCATACTTTCATTACAATCTATCGTTTCTTCTTGTATCAACTCTTTGATTTTTTTCTGGTTTTCTTAATCAAGTAAAATGTTAAAGTACATGCGAATAATGGAAAAGAGTATTCAAAATATTTCATCCAAAATGGAAGTGCGTCTTTATTTGCTTTTAAGGGAGGGTTCTGGACTTGGCTTTTAGACTGATAAAAACTAGCAATAAATCTCCCTCATCCCTGATCTAAAAGATATTTTTGTATAAATCTATATATATGTATAAATCAAATTTCTTAAATTGAGTTTTTCATCAATCGTAATTTCTGAGGTACATGTATCCATCAATATGCAATATATAATCCTCTAAGAAAAATGGCACTGGGGAAAATGTCATGTTTTTTTCTTTAAAACAAATGGGGCCTGTATATCGTACACATACCTCTGATGATCTTTCTTTGTGTTCTCGAATTTCCTTTATGATCAAAGTTGCGTCACAGCTAGGTATGAATACCTCAAATTCTATTTTTAGATATTGTAGGTTATCATAGTTATATGGCGGTGCTAACAGCACAGAACAAGTGCTTTTCTTCCTAGTCCGTCCAAGCACTTTTAGAAGTAGCTTATTGAATGAGCTCTTTGTGCCATGCTTATGGGAATTTGCGTAGACGATCTCGTTTGGGGTTAGGTAATGGAAATTGGCCCTGCTCAACGTTGACTGGCAGACTTTTGGATCATCTAAGCCAACTGAAAAAAGTATCAATTTATTATTCTACCATGACATTAACTACAATAAAGTAACATCAGATCCTAAAATACTTTAATCAAGTCTTGCTTCTTGAGAGGGTGCAACGTTCGGGTGCGGCTTGCCAACAGGGGAAGCTTACTCCTCCCGGGCACCTGGTCCCACCTCTAGCTTGCTAGGGATCCGTCGATGCTCAAAATTTGTGCTCAGTTGTGAGTGCTGTTGAAATTATCGTCAGGATCTTCTTTAACTCACAATAGCGCACAAAATTGAGCATCGACGGACCCCTAGCAAGCTAGAGGTGGGACCAGGTGCCCGAGAGGAGTAAGCATCCCCTGTTTGGCTAGCCGCACAAACTAAGCTAAGTTTTTTATTTAAATAAACTTTATTTTACAACGTTTAACAAACAAGTTACACAACTTTATAAGAACAATATTAATGTCTCACGTTTGCTCAGATGTTGGCGTGAGCGGGTCCAAGGACCAGGAGGAAACCGGAGTACCCGGAGAAAACCCCCCTTCAGAGGCCTGGGTGGGGGACCAATTGTGAGTGCTGTTGGGATTATCGTAAGAATGTCCTTTAACTCACAATTGAGCACAAAGTTGCGCATTAGAATTTGCCGTGTGAACGCAATGCGAATTTAATTCGCATTGAAATAATGCGCTTTAAATCTGATGTGTGTTGTTTATATATCCGGAACAATTTTATCCGTTTTTGTTTTGTTTTAGTTTTGCGGTTAGAACTCTTCAGTAATGCGTTTCTCTACCGGTGCTGTAAATTCGAGCTAGGCCTAGGGCCTTAAGACGTTAGGACGTCTTCTTAATCCACATAACTGCAACTCATTTGGTGTCTCTATGGTGTAAGTTTATCATGTTTATATTGTATGATCCGACATCTGTCTTACCTTTGTTTTCCGAATATGTATGTCTGTTTAAAAGTTGAGTATTCATGTATATTCATCATGCATGTTCTTAGCAATCAGATTTTCAGTATTAATTTTGAACATTGGGTTATAATTGTCAAATCAACTATTGAGTCTGATTCTTGTATTTTTCAGTATTTACCCTTTGATGTCTCGTCAATAAAAGAGTTAAACCTTTAGCAACTCTTGCCTTATGAATGGACCTGATGGGACAAGGGTCAAGCTAGCTGCAGACGATAAGGTCAAGGCAGTACATGATGCGAATAAGATTTAATGCGCATTCATGTGAACAAGGCATGAAGTACAATATCTTTGATACAAAAAGATGTTTCTAGGTCAAGATAAGCATTTCTATGAAAATCAGTGATGGTAGGGGAAAGGGAAACCGATCTTATCATCATCCATCTATCCGTAAAATTTTGATATTTTGGAGGATTTTTATGAAAATATATATGAAAAAAAGATCTTATGGCTCTCTACTAATTTTGCTTATTTCAATCCGATTACTAGAAGGATCCTGGGCGGGACAAATGTAGGCATCTGAGGCTTCCCATTTTTGGAAAATCTGCATGGATTGAAAAAATTGATTATACCTGAGTGATCACAATGATGTTAGATTGATGTTTGTTTATTTTGTTTTTTTTTGGGGGGGGGGGGGGGTTGTGAGTTTGTACGCCTTTTACATGCACCACCCCAAATATTTCTCCTATTCTTTTCTCTTTTAGTTAGATGACAACGCCAATTTATTTCAGGCGCGGATCTAGCATTTTACCTCAGAGGGGTCCAAACAAAAGTTATGAAACTGAACCAGTTCATTTGGATTTTTATCGGTATAAGAATCAAGTTAAAAAGTATGACCTCGTCCCCCTTTTCCCGACTTTCATATCCACTATTTACAATAATAATCCTGCATGTACATGTACTATTACACCGATGGGAATATTTAATATTCGAAACACGCACAAGTGTCTGATGCATGAACATTGGTTGGAAATTTACTTCTAGAAGGTATAGAGTTAGAACCCTTCCGAATTTTTAGTCTATCAAATTAAGAGATGTCTTTATCCTGACCCTACCTTACGCCAATCGCGCATAAAGTTTGATGGACATCAAAATGAAAATAAAACTATGACTTCATGTAACCTTCACAAGATTGCACGTTCTATCTGAATTAAAAAAATATTATATACTCATACACAGAAACAACGTGTGTGACGGGCGAAACATTGAAGCTCAAGTTTTGATAGTTTTTGTATTCTACATTTTGCAAACCCCCCCCCCCCCCCCCCCCCTAAAAAAAAAACAAGAGGCCCAAGGGGGCCACATCGCTCACCTGAGTTGCAGATAAAGGGCTAAAAGTTACAAAAATACTTCTACAGATCAAAGCCCTTGACATCCATATTTGTTGACCGATCGACAAGAAAAACACAAACTTGGCAGAGGACCTTGAGTACTTGCTTGCTACAAGGTTTGGTGAAATTCTCTGCAATGGTTAAAGAGGAGATTTCGAAAATGTGTCAGCCAATCAGAGTCTTCGGCGGCCATATTTGTTGACCGATCAGCACAAAATACACAATCTTGGTAGAGGATCTTCAGTACTTTCTTCCTGTTAAGTTTCATGAAATTCTGTGCTGTGGTTTTTTGCAGAGAAGATGTTGAAAAAGTGTTAGCCAATCAGAGCCCTCTGCAGCCATATTTGTTGACCGATCGGCACGAAAAACACAAACTTGTTGGAAGACCTTGAATACTTCCTTCCTGTAAAGTGTCATGAAATTCTGTGCGGCAGTTGCAGAGGAGATGTCTAAAATGTGCTAGCCAATCAGAGCCCTCTGTGGCCATATTTGTTGACTGATCGGCACGAAAAAACACAAACTTGTTGGAGGACCTTGAATACTTCCTTCCTGTAAAGTTTCATGAAATTCTGTGCAGCGGTTGCAGAGAAGATGTCAAAAATGTGTCAGCCAATCAGAGCCCTCGGCGGCCATATTTGTTGACGGATCGGCACGAAAAACACAAACTTGGTAGAAGACCTTGAGTACTTCCTTCCTGTAAAGTTTCATGAAATTCTGTGCAGCGGTTGCAGAGGATATGTCGAAAATATGTCAGCCAATCAGAGCCCTCGGCGGCCATATTTGTTGACCGATCGGCACAAAAAAAACATAAACTTGGTAGAGAACCTTGAGTACTTCCTTCCTGTAATGTTTCATGAAATTCTGTGCTGCGGTTGCAGAGGAGATGTCGAAAATGTGTCAGCCAATCAGAGCCCTTGGCGGCCATATTTGATGAATGATCGGCTCGAAAAACACAAACTTGGTAATGGACCTCGAGTTCTTCCTTCCTGTAAAGTTTCATGAAATTCTGTGCTGCGGTTGCAGAGGAGATGTCGAAAATGTGTCAGCAAATCAGAGCCTTTGGCGACCATCTTTGATTTCAGATCGGCACGAAAAATACAAACTTGGTAGAGGGCATTGAGTACTTGCTTCCTGTGAAGTTTCGTGAAATTCTGTGCACCGGTTGCAGAGGAGATGTTGAAAATGTTAAAAGTTTACGCCGGACGGACGGACGGACGACGACGACGACGACGGACGGACGGACGACGGACGGCGCGCTATGACAATGGCTCACTTGAGCTTCGCTCAGGTGAGCTAAAAACAAATGACCGTAAAGAGCTATCCATAGTTACACGGATCGAGAAGATTAAATAATGGGGGTGGGTGGGTGTTATATTTCATTTTAGGATGAGACCACGATCTCACATGTACTTACTTGAATGATTATCAACCCATGAAAATTATAATTCTAATTAAAGCAAACAATGAGTATATCTGTCAAATTTCAGGGATCGAAGACTTAGCCGGACCCCCTCTTCTAAAGATCCGCGCATGAATGTTTACTTACATCTGTTTATCTGGATTGAGGGATCGGAGGTGGCTCTAGTACACGCACTGCAAAATATCCACAGAGAGAAGGTTGTCTGTGCCAAACTGCAAAATTAGAAATTTAGCGATATTTAAATTACTACAGTAACTTTTTTTTTTTTTCTAGTTTTGTCAGAGACAGAATGTCCTTAGAAAAAATAGAATGATATTTTTTTTTCCCAATTTAATACTCTGCTACAGTCCATTTTTTGTTTTGTTTTTTTGTTTTTGTTTTTTTTTTTTTTTTCATACCGATCAATCTTGATACTACAGTTAGCACTTGGTATGGTATGGAAGAAATAACAATACTACACATCTACATGATGTATGTAAGCATGAAATTCTGCTGTTTAGTTTTGAATGACAATAATAATGAATTATACTTTATTTTGATTTTGTTTTTGGGTTTTGTTTTGTTTGTTTGTTTTGTTTTTTTTTTTTTTTGTATTTTGTCATATATGTAATAGATTGCATTTCCAAACACTTCACATTCTTCCATTATGTTCAAAATATAAACACTGTATATTTAAAAGTGGAGCAAAAGTCTAAACAACGCATTTAATTTACTTTAAATTACTTGAAATTGCAAGATTGACCATGAAAAAGACCTTACCTTCTCATCATTCTATTTTATGATGCCCTTTACTTCACATGAAAATTTATCCTCTTTATGGCAATTATTTTTCTCTCAGATGATTTTGTTTAAATGTATATGTAGATCTATGTATACATGAAGTTCACATTTATATCATTAACCTCATGTAGCTTATCAGTACATGATCAAGAAATCAAATACTGATTAAACAATGTCAATTTAAACCGCTGGTTGAATAATTTTGACAAAAAATAAAAAGAATTGATATTACATTTAAAGGGATTTATTATACTAAAGATGGGAAAGATAACGCAGTATTAATCAGTTCTCAGACAGGTCGAGTATACGATTAGAGTTATCCTTCTTTGGACGATGGCGAGGGGAGAAATGGGGGGGGGGGGGTGTCCGAATTCAACTTCCAATAAAACCTTTCTAATGCAGGTTATTATACCAATGTTTCTTATATAATGAATATATATTTAGTTAGACTTTGCACTGCTCTTTTTTTCAAAATTTTATATTTTTCAAAATTCCTTTTAAATGAATTACTGTTGTTAGATATCCAAGACTACGGAGCGCAGAGGCTAATTTCACAATATCATTAATCCACATAATTTTCATTATTTATTTAGTCACCTTCTGTCTCTCATATTTTAGAGATAAATAAATACACAATTCCTATTCACGTCATGTTGTTCTGGAAATTCAATAAAAGCGCCTTATAACTTTTTTTATCAATGCTGCCACTATAATTTGAGTATTATTGAAACATAGGAAATAATTTGTCTGTTTTAGCAAATTGTGACATTCAATTCATCCAGATAAGAAAAGAAAGGGGTAGGTACCTTTGTAAGTATAGGCATTTATTTTGTACTTTTCCCCCTTTAGACTAAAGGTTAATGACCCCAAAAATTTTAGAAACATTCCTTATAATTCAATTTCAATTAATTTGTTTTCATACTTTTCAACCCGACTTGATATATTTTAGTATTAGTATTCTTCAGTTTTCCGATTTCTGAAGTGAGCTGCGTGGACAGTAAGGCGTCCGGTATGTGTACGCTATACTATCTCTTGGTATCCGTTCTTTCAGGCACATGTCCGTTACTTGTACATTTCCGGTAGGTGTCCGGTAGTGTGCGTTCGGTTTCTGTTGATGTCCGGTAGACACGGATCATGAACGAACATCTACCGGATGCTATAAAACTTAGATCTAACCGACACCTACCGGAGGTATGAGGACGTTTATATTTAAAAAGAAGTCGAGAACTTCTCAAATACATCGTCCGGATTTGTATTCGATGAGTCTTACTTTCGTAGAATTAAAAAGAAAAAACCAAGGAAACTGATTTGCTAAAGCCCCTGTCACACCTTCACGTTCTGGCATGACGTTCGCACTACGACCGCCAAAATTGTACGGAACGTGGTGTGAACGTAGTAAGGACGCAGGGAACGTAGTAAGAACTCGCTGATACGTATTGAGGTCGTAGTAAGGACGCCGACGAACGTGCCCGTACGCCGAGCCACCACGACCGTTTTGAACTGTTCTAAACAGTCGTAGTGAGGACGCGGTGATGACAGAACGTGTACAGGACTTCTTGCGAACGTATTGAGAACTTCATGGACGTATTAGAAACGTGTTGCGAACGTAGTAAGGTCGTAGTACGGACGGCTAAAACTTTTACATAATTATAACCATACGGAGATCATCACGTCTCTGCCGTCCTTACCAGGTTCTTGGTTTTAGAGGTCGAAAAAATCAAAATAGACCTAATACAAACAATTTATCCTTTGAACGTGTTATGATCGTAGGATGAACGCTGTAAGGACTTCGAGAACGTAGTGAGCACGCCGTACTATCGTAACACAGACGCCGTCGTCGTAGTGTGAACTTGGGGCCAATCGTAGTGCGAACTTTACTAAACGCATTAAAGACGGGAAGGACGCGCTACTAACTTGTTACGGACGCCAAAGGTCGTGTTGCGCACGTATTGGAGTCGTCAATAATTGTTTCGGAGAGCCCTTCCGGGTGAAAAATGCCACGTTCTCACTACGTTCATGAAAAACTTCAAGGACTTCAAGGACGTAGTAAGAACGTCTTGAGAGAACGTGTAGGTGTGACAGGGGCTTAAGTATTTGATTTGGTGACTTTATGTCAAATGTCATCATATCTGGTCAAAATTCAAATTCTTATCAATGTGATTTCAAAGATTCAATTACTTTTCAATCATTCAATTACTTTTCAATATCTAAATCATTTTAGTATATTCAATCACTTTTCAATATTCATGCTGTAAACTTATCCGTTCTTCAATGATGCTATTGAATTTGAAGACGTTTAACATTTGTACCACTTGGTGAGTGTCACTGCTGGTGGACCAAGAGTCCCCGATGACACATTCGAAAATTTCTGTCATCGAAGTATCTTGGAATTTCTAAAAACGTTGGTCTTATAGCATAATATCCCACCCATTCTGCTACGTCTTTCGGTACAACTTTAGACATAATAACTTTCACACCACATTCTTTGGCCATTTCCATAGTTTTGATTGAGGATCACTGACTAGGGTTATGCACCCGAAACGTGCATGTCTGGTGATTGCTGTAAATTTATCTGTTCTCAAATGATGCTATTGAATTTTTAGACGTTTAACATTCACCCGTCTTACCATCGCCTTCATATCAGTGAAAATAGCGGAAAAAAGACCGCGGCAAATTTATTTTATTTATTTTTTTTTACTTTACTTGTACATATTACTGTTATACATCTATCATTGTAATGATTAGGTTAGAGTAAGGTTAGAATGTCATTCACTTTTGATCCAAAAGAGAATAAAAATGAAAAATGTAAAATTACTACAAATTTTCATGGTAAAGATATCGACCTCAGTTCAGCAGTTCTTGATGTCCAATTACAGCCCAAGGTTGCCTTTGTCAGCTTGATAATGATTTCTTATCGTCAAGCATTAAAATGACTGTCATTTGTAAGCATACAAATGACCAGCTCTTCAGTTTTAATGTTTCTCCTTATCTCATAAATTATCCGGACTAATAGCTTGTTTACATTTACTCTACCTTAAAGAGGAACGATGAGAGGGTAATAGCTTGTGACCGATTCCTTCTTGTTACAGAGCGTATAAGAGACTTGATGCTTTGTCCTTGGCTTTATTTGAACCATCTGTACATTGTTTTCTCGAACTAAGCAAATTGTTTCTCGTAAAGTACACGAGCGATGGTTCCATGGCCAGGTCATTTCGTAAGATTTATGAAGTTTGTACTTTTATTCAAAACAATCTATTAATTGACAATCAAATCATACGATTACTAAAACAAAAATAAGAGATCTCCAGCATGACGACATGACAGTGATCACAGCGGAACACACACGTATGATAACAAGATAAGGAGGAGGTCCCAAACATGACGATGTTACAGTGATCACAGCAGAACACGCACGTATGATTACAAGATAAGGAGGAGATCCCCAACAGGACGATGTTACAGTGATCACAGCGGAAAACACACGTATGATTACAAGATAAGGAGGAGATCCCCAACATGACGACGTAACAGTGATCACAACGGAACACACACGTATGATTACAAGATAAGGAGGAGATCCCCAACATGACGACGTAACAGTGATTACAGCGGAACACACACGTATGATTACAAGATAAGGAGGAGATCCCCAACATAACGATGTTACAGTGATCACAGCGGAACACACACGTATGATTACAAGATAAGGAGGAGATCACCAACATGACGACGTAACAGTGATCACAGCGGAACACACACGTATGATTACAAGATAAGGAGGAGATCCCCAACATGACTACGTAACAGTGATCACAGCGGAACACACACGTATGATTACAAGATAAGGAGGAGATCTCCAGCATGACGATGTTACAGTGATCACAGCGGAACACACATGTATGATTACAAGATAAGGAGGAGATCCCCAACATGACGAAGTAACAGTGATCACAGCGGAACACACACGTATGATTACAAGATAAGGAGGAGATCCCCAACATGACGACGTAACAGTGATCACAGCGGAACACACACGTATGATTACAAGATAAGGAGGAGATCCCCAACATGACGATGTTACAGTGATCACAGCGGAACACACACGTATGATTACAAGATAAGGAGGAGATCCCAACATGACGACGTAACAGTGATCACAGCGGAACACACGCGTATGATTACAAGATAAGAAGGAGATCCCCGAAGTGACATTACAGTGATCACAGCGGAACACACACGTATGATTACAAGATAAGGATGAGATCCCCAACATGACGATGTTACATTGATCACAGCGGAACACACTCGTATGATTACATGATAAGGAGGATATCCCCAACATGACGACGTTACAATGATCACAGTGGAACACACACGTATGATTACAAGATAAGGAGGAGATCCCCAACATGACGACGTAACAGTGATCACAGCGGAACACACACGTATGATTACAAAAAAAGGAGGAGATCTCCAACATGACAATGCCACAGTGATCACAGCGGAATACACACGTATGATTACAAGACAAGGAGGAGATCCCCAACATGACGATGTTACACTGACTACAGCGGAACACACACGTATGATTAAAAGATAAGGAGGAGATCCTCAACATGACGATGTTACAGTGATCACAGCGGAACACACACGTATGATTGCAAGATAAGGAGGAGATCCCCAACATGACGACGTAACAGTGATCACAGCGGAACACACACGTATGATTACAAGATAAGGAGGAGATCCCAAAAGTGACATTACAGTGATCACAGCGGAACACACACGTATGATTACAAGATAAGGAGGAGATCCCCAACATGACGATGTTACAGAGATCACAGCTGAACACACTCGTATGATTACATAATAAGAAGGAGATCCCCAACATGACGACATTACAGTTATCACAGCGGAACACACACGTATGATTTCAAATAAGGAGGAGATCTCCAACATGACAATGCTACAGTGATCACAGCGGAACACACACGTATGATTACAAGACAAGAAGGAGATCCCCAACATGACGATGTTACAGTGATCACAGCGGAACACACATGTATGATTAAAAGATAAGGAGGAGATCCCCAACATGACGACGTAACAGTGATCACAGCGGAATACACACGTATGATTACAAGATAAGGAGGAGATCCCCAACATGACTACGTAACAGTGATCACAGCGGAACACACACGTATGAATACAAATAAAGGGGAGATCCCCAACATGACGACGTTACAGTGATCACAGCGGAACATACACGTATGATTTCAAAATAAGGAGGAGATCCCCAACATGACAACGTAACAGTGATCACAGCGGAACACACACGTATGATTACAAGATAAGGAGGAGATCCCCAACATGACGATGTTACATTGATCACAGCGGAACACACTCGTATGATTACATGATAAGGAGGATATCCCCAACATGATGACGTTACAATGATCACAGTGGAACACACACGTATGATTACAAGATAAGGAGGAGATCCCCAACATGACGACGTAACAGTGATCACAACGGAACACACACGTATGATTACAAAAAAGGAGGAGATCTCCAACATGACAATGCCACAGTGATCACAGCGGAATACACACGTATGATTACAAGACAAGGAGGAGATCCCCAACATGACGATGTTACACTGATCACAGCGGAACACACACGTATGATTACAAGATAAGGAGGAGATCACCAACATAACGATGTTACAGTGATCACAGCGGAACACACACGTATGATTACAAGATAAGGAGGAGATCCCCAACATGACGACGTAACAGTGATCACAGCGGAACACACACGTATGATTACAAGATAAGGAGGAGATCCCCAACATGACTACGTAACAGTGATCACAGCGGAACACACAAATATGATTACAAGATAAGGAGGAGATCCCCAACATGACGATGTTACAGAGATCACAGCTGAACACACTCGTATGATTACATTAAAGAAGGAGATCCCCAACATGACGACATTACAGTGATCACAGCGGAACACACACGTATGATTTCAAATAAGGAGGAGATCTCCAACATGACAATGCTACAGTGATCACAGCGGAACACACACGTATGATTACAAGACAAGAAGGAGATCCCCAACATGACGATGTAACAGTGATCACAGCGGAACACACACGTATGATTAAAAGATAAGGAGGAGATCCCCAACATGACGACGTAACTGTGATCACAGCGGAATACACACGTATGATTACAAGATAAGGAGGAGATCCCCAACATGACTACGTAACAGTGATCACAGCGGAACACACACGTATGAATACAAATAAGGAGGAGATCCCCAACATGATGACGTAACAGTGATCACAGCGCAACACACACGTATGATTACAAGATAAGGAGGAGATCCCCAACATGACGACGTTACAGTGATCACAGCGGAACATACACGTATGATTCCAAGATAAGGAGGAGATCCCCAACATGACAACGTAACAGTGATCACAGCGGAACACACACGTATGATTACAAGATAAAGAGGAGATCCCCAAAGTGACATTACAGTGATCACAGCGGAACACAAACGTATGATTACAAGATAAGGAGGAGATCCCCAACAGGACGATGTTACAGTGATCACAGCGGAACACACTCGTATGGTTACATGATAAGGAGGAGATCCCCAACATGACGACGTAACAGTGATCACAGCGGAATACACACGTATGATTACAAGACAAGGAGGAGATCCCCAACATGACGATGTTACACTGATCACAGCGGAACACACACGTATGATTAAAAGATAAGGAGGAGATCCTCAACATGACGATGTTACAGTGATCACAGCGGAACACACACGTATGATTGCAAGATAAGGAGGAGATCCCCAACATGACGACGTAACAGTGATCACAGCGGAACACACACGTATGATTACAAGATAAGGAGGAGATCCCCAACATGACTACGTAACAGTGATCACAGCGGAACACACAAATATGATTACAAGATAAGGAGGAGATCCCCAACATGACGATGTTACAGAGATCACAGCTGAACACACTCGTATGATTACATAATAAGAAGGAGATCCCCAACATGACGACATTACAGTGATCACAGCGGAACACATACGTATGATTTCAAATAAGGAGGAGTTCTCCAACATGACAATGCTACAGTGATCACAGCGGAACACACACGTATGATTACAAGACAAGAAGGAGATCCCCAACATGACGATGTTACAGTGATCATAGCGGAACACACACGTATGATTAAAAGATAAGGAGGAGATCCCCAACATGACGACGTAACAGTGATCACAGCGGAATACACACGTATGATTACAAGATAAGGAGGAGATCCCCAACATGACTGCGTAACAGTGATCACAGCGGAACACACACGTATGAATACAAATAAGGAGGAGATCCCCAACATGATGACGTAACAGTGATCACAGCGCAACACACACGTATGATTACAAGATAAGGAGGAGATCCCCAACATGACAACGTAACAGTGATCACAGCGGAACACACACGTATGATTACAAGATAAGGAGGAGATCCCAAAAGTGACATTACAGTGATCACAGCGGAACACAAACGTATGATTACAAGATAAGGAGGAGATCCCCAACAGGACGATGTTACAGTGATCACAGCGGAACACAATCGTATGGTTACATGATAAGGAGGAGATCCCCAACATGACGACGTTACAATGATCACAGTGGAACACACACGTATGATTACAAGATAAGGAGGAGATCCCCAACATGACGATGTTACAGTGATCTCAGCGGAACACACTCGTATGGTTACATGAGAAGGAGGAGATCCACAACATGACGACGTTACAATTATCACAGCGGAACACACACGTATGATCACAAGATAAGGAGGAGATCCCCAACATGACGACATTACAGTGATCACAGCGGAACACACTTATGATTACAAGATAAGGAGGAGATCCCAAACATGACGACATTACAGTGATCACAGCGGAACACACTTATGATTACAAGATAAGGACGAGATCCCCAACTTGACGATGTTTCATTGATCACAGTGGAACAGATATTGTCCGTATTGAGCTAATCAAAAGAGTTTACCGGCTTTCAAATCATTTCGTCTTATTGATTTTATTTTCTATTTAGTTGTTGTTGCTGCCGTTTTTTTCTTGTGGGGGAGAAAAAGAGGGTGCCAATTAGTTTGCGTTAATACAGTTTATTCTAAAGCATAATTTAAAATATATATATATATATTATATCATCACAAGTACGATTCTAAAAATACTTTTGTCAGTATACCGGCACAACAGAACAATACTGAGACTTCAGATACGGTCCTAATGAACCAATTTAACATGTACCAAATTAAATCTAAGAAATAAAAATAATAATAAAACAAATTGTAATCAGCAGGAGATCGGGCGGCTTATTATTAGACTGAAACTTGATTAGCCCGGCCGGGAAAGACCCCCCCCCCCCCTTTCTCTCTCGATCTCTTTTTTTATTTATTTATTTATCAATTATTATTATTTTGTTGGTCACCGATAGAGCTCTGCTCACGAAAGTACTGTGGCAAGTTTAAAAATAACTTAGAAAAATCAATATTGTTGAAAATACAAATTTAGAAGACGGTCAGTATCGCGGTCTGAATAGTCCGCCGAATAGATGATTTTCCAGTAGATTCATAAGGCGGACAGACACCAGACATCACAAAATTTGGCAATATTGTCATTGTGACTTCAAAATAGAAGGCATGGCAACACACCAAGGTGCTTTACGACGTACGCTGGGGATATTGCATTGATACATATATTTCAATATTTGATCAGAAGTTTTATGTTCTTGCGGCAACAACCTTTATTACCAGAGTTATTCCCCATCACAAAAACTTTTCCAAAAAGAAAAGATATATTGTTTTAACTTTAATAACATACTAAAAGCAGATGCCCGGAAGATGCTTACCCTCCTTCCCCTGCCTTCTTATTATATATGTATATTTCATTCTCATTGTTGTAAAAATAATACAAAAATAAAAAAGACACTTTACATTGTATCATATATTCATGTGAGATATGTAAAATATGGTACACGTATGTATATATTATATGTTAACTAATGCTTTGCCGCTTTTCTGTGACGTAATCCAGATCACTTGTGCATTTAGGTCCCATCTGAAAATAGACTGATAAAGGGTAGTTGTAAAAAATTGTAAATTGCAGGTGACTACCCTTGTACGATTTCGATATTTTTATACAGAATCTATAGAGAGCACTTCAATTTACCAGGATTTTGCTGGGCATTTAATAGAATTTTTAGTATTTGTGCAAACTTTGGATGAAAAGTCGAGTTTTGTTGAATTTTTACCACTTGTTTTCCTTCTCGGTATCTTTTCTCCTTTTAATCGTTGTAAGTGTCACAATGCCCAGCCCATTTCTAAATCTACAGGATTTACTGAAGAAAACGATATAACATTTATATTATTTTTTCCTCCTTATTTACCACTTGCAAAATTTAATTTAAAACCGGGACAACACTTTAGAGTTATATTTAGGGGTGTCACGTGACACATGGGGATCCCCCTGATGATTTGTTTTTTCTTAGCAACAAGACATCTACCAGATATATCAAAAAAAAAAAAAAAATACAGCTTTAAACAAAAGAAAGGACGTTTAAGCTGTTATTGAGGGTTGAATGCCATGCACCGTAAGAATGGAACATCTTCAGCGAAACGTCAGCGATGAGTACCTTAACGCAGCCGCGTATGACCACAGATGTGCTGTTCCCTTGAATTAGTGTTAGTTTTCTTGGTAAGTATGATTTGTGTTTATAAGTTAGTTCCATCCTTCCTGATACTATATACATGTAAGTGGTACAGACGGACATGAAGTGTGAATGAGTGTGTGGATAGGTATATATAATGAGAGGGAGAGGAAAAAATACCTACACCTTGAAATAGATTTTTAGTTGTATATGAAGAACGTGGTGTCGAAAAAATTAGAAAAAAAATTAAATGAGGTTACCCACTGACCTTGTTTGTTTATTTGTGTTTTTCTGTGTTTAGTGTGTTGATGTCGTCTTTAGTATTTTGTCTGTCTTGTCCTTATGGTGTCTACTCTGTTTTTAGGGGGTTTTTTTTGCATCTGAGTGTTTTGGTTCTTTATTGTGAGTGCTGCAACTGAGTCCTGTTGGAGATCCACTCTGCTCATAACATGGATGATCGAATTGTTGATATGGGTCTGTTGTCGGAATCATTTTTGTTGTAGATTGTACAGAGAATGACTTCACACCAGCGCATCCTAAAATTTTAAGTTTGTGTGCAGGTGATCCGGATAAGTACACCTTTCGCTTTCATATGGTGGATGACCTTCCAAAGTCTGAACCTGGTGCATATTGGTCTTCGTCAGTTTATGAATCGTCAATCTTGTTTCATTTGATGATTTGCAGTGTCTGCATTGCTTGTTTGTCGGATCATTCTTGTGACCCCATCTATGAAGATTTTTGGATTGTATTAATCACTTCAATTTGTTCTTTTTTATCATGACAATTATGGATAATGACTATATCCCTGTATACAGCACAAAAATCGATAATTCAGAAAATCATAAACCGACGGTATACAAAATCAGGATAAAACAGGAACCAAAGCAAACAAATATATCTGTCAACATCATCTAATGATACATGTATACCTGATTTGTACATCAATATAAACATCGAGACTACACCGAATTTGACGGAAGTTGCATGATTACAGGAGGCACTGACTCTCCCCGGACACTTTCTAATGATTTTGCATTACCTTCTCGGCTGAATAACTGATGGGCACTTCTTTGATATTTATCCTTTCATACAAAGAATGAAAGATTTAATATGGTTTTAAGACAACTTTTTGCTGAAATAGAAAATCAATTGAGTGTTCGAAGCTTACTGAAATAAAAAAAAAAAAAAAAAACGTTTACTAACTCTAACGTATTTGACTACTTTTTTTTAATTCTGGTACCGGAAAAGTAGATTTATTTTAGTCACAAATAAATGAAACTTTATATATCACAGCTTCCTTAATCAACTCAGCTAATTTCATGTAAATTGCCATCAAAACTATTAATAGGATATGTATCCGATGCCTCATTTGGCTACGAGTTTCTTATTTCTACGCTTCTGTACAGATCATTCAAAATTATCATTAGAGCCACTCATTCACGAAAAAAAAATGCTACTTGAAAATAAAAAGAAGGTGGTGCTTTATGGGTTTAATATATGGCTTTCCCTCACTCAATCTGATTGGGGGATTTAAAAAAAAAAAGTTATTGCTTTGTTTGACTTCCCTGCTTTGCTTTAATGAACATTGATTGTGAGGGAATGTCACATGTTACTTTCGTTATAAATACACGTATACTCCAATGTTTAAAATTAATCTACCAAAAATCTTAGAATCGGCGGTAATGCATGTAGCCAAAATATAACGATGGCGTTATCTATATTCGATCGTTTTGAATGTTTTAAGCATTTTCATTACTTTATTGCACACTAACCAGATGCAGGGCTGTGGCGGTGTTGGTGGTGGTGGTGGTTGTGGTGGTGGTATAGTTACTTGATGGTCATGACTGGTCAGAATAAGGGTCAGATCTGGACCGGACCCGATGGCGTCATTGCACCACAATGTACAACAGACTGAGAAGGTGTGGTGCCCCATACTAGGTACATTTGTATCTGTGCCAGAATCGTCAGAAATGCACTACTGATATGTTCCGCTAAAATAAGTATTTTGCTGGGATCTTTACCAGTGCTTTATACGAAAGTGATATTTTCCTAACACAAGAGTTCCTTCAAAATATGTGAAAAGAATAATGTGGATTATAAAATTCTTCTTCTATTCCATATAATTATCAAATATCTACGTTCAACTAAGATGCCCTGTGACATGTGGTGACATTCTGAGTTTTTCGTTCAAGGTGCTGTTGTGTCTCTGGATTTTTCGTCGACTTAATTATTTCGGGATTGATAATATACAAAGTACCGCGTAGGCGCTGTCATTTTAGTGTTTTGAGGTTACCATGACGAAGCGCCCCTAGCTAAGGTTATTTACATATCTAATTTGCATAAATCTTATGCGAAAACGTTCGGTAATTGTTTAAGAAAGGAGGGGATCTCCAAAAAGACTCGGTTGCAGCACCCATAGGAAAACATAGAAACACTTCTAAGTGAAAACATACACAGAGATGGACGCAAAATTAACAAGGAACATACCAAATACGACATCAAAACACCAAAAACAAAATAATATACATATAAACCAACGAGACCAACGAGTAATCGGTCATCGACAATATGTTCACGTAAGTAGCAATTAAATGATGTGATTATCCAGATGACGTGTGCAACCCAATCATTCCCGCTTGTTCGGTTACCCAGAGGTCTAGAAGAACCATCTAAAAGCACAAAGCAATCGAGCTTTTCGGTCAGGTGAATCTCGATTCGAAAATATCGTAACAAGACTTTTCTCGTCATCACTTCGAATTCGATGGTGCTGAAAGCTGAAGATAGTTGATTGCATTTCGAATCAAAACGTAGTTGGATACAAATTTAACAAAGCAAAAATTAAAGGTATCGAATGTTGTTCGCTGTATGACTTTTAGATTCTGTTTTTGTGTTTGACTTTCATTCACTGATTAGAACAAATAAACATTACAGAAGTACCCATCAGGTATTCAGTCTCATAGTCGAGAAGGCAAGGCAAAATAATTAGATTTTCCACAGGAACGGTTGCGAACCTCGAAACGAACAAAATTCCGAAGTGAGACCAGGTGCCCGGGGAGAGTCAGCGTCTCCTTATTGCATGCAACACCCGTCGCAACATCTCCATGGAAACATGTTATATTCGGTGATTGTCTCGGTGTACATGTCTTGTTTGGTGATGATGACAGCCATTCAATCACAATGTAGAATGTCACTGATCATTCTGGAAAGGGGGATCTCATATGCTTTTATTTCATCCCCGAAGCGACCGAAGAACTTCCTCAATGATGATTTCAGCCGTTGTGTAACATAACCCTGAACAAGTAGCTTACTTGCAAGCCGTCTGGCTCTAATGATGAAATCTTCATATTTGGAACCTGCTCTGGCGTACCGTATCAGTTGAGAAACAAAAACACCATAAGCAGGAGAACACGGAATGTTGCTACTCATCAAAGGGAAGTTAGTTATGAGGAAGCTAACAGTGAGGTGTTCAAAGGGCCTGAAATGTTTAAGATGATTACTAGACTGATACGTAAACACTAGAAATTTGGTGAGGGTACAAGACCTAGTTACCTAAAAATCAGACCGAGAACTTTGCTGATATTTCTTTAATTCTGACAATATATCAAAACAGTAAATAATTTTCTCAAAGTTCAATTTTTTTATAGTAACCCCTTTGATAGGGTGCTATTTCTATTCTTACCTACTTATACATGTAGACATGTAAACACTTATCATTTTGCAAGGGTACAAAACCTGGTTACCGAGAAATCAGACCGAGAACTTTGCAAAATTAATATTTTTACAATTCTAACAAATTTCAAAACACCCGAAACTTAGTTAATTTTTTTTATGAAAATCCCCTGGACAGGGATCTGAAATGTAGAGACTTTTACCTATGTATAGAAATGTAGACACTATAAATTTTGCGAGGATAAAAAGACGGGAGGGGATCTGCAACAAGATCCTGTTGCATTACCAACAGCAAACCAGCAAACCAGCAAAACACCCGATGCAAAACCACAAAGACGAGCACAGCAAGAGACGAACAGGAGACATAAGACATAAAAACACCAAACACAAAAGGCTACACATAAACCAACAAGACCAATAGGTAACCGGTGCCGACTTAGGACGGCCATTTGCTACGCAAGTAGCAAATGGTGTGGTTATCCGAATAACGTGCACACGACCCTACCAGTTTTCCGGTTACCAAAAGGTATCGAAGAACGCACAGCACAATTGTAAAGTTAAACAACCTCCTCACTGTTAAAGGGGGAGGCGTAGGTAATACAGTCCATGCTCTGCCGGCCGTAGAGTGCTAATATATGCTATCACCTGAGGAGTCCCACTGACATTCAGACAGAACATATGATCGGGGCCCTGTCTTCTCTAAAGAGGTTTGGAAGGGCCCGTCATGGAGTCGCGTCGTCACAGTCAGTCAGAGTTCAAGTCTCAAGAATGCGCTGGTACAAAACTAGATTGGTCAAACACCAAGCCTAGTGTCCGTTTAGTGATACATTGTATTAGGATCATATCCCATTATATAATGGCGTTTGGTGATTCTGACGCATCTACGATCATGGTTATGATTTGTTTATCATATCACCATAAAAGACAGGTTGTGTACCCTGGCCAACAAGGGATGCTTACTCCTACCGGGCATCTGGTCCCACCTCTAGCTTGCTAGGGGTCTGTCGATGCTCAGTTTGATGATCTATTGTGAGTGCTGTTGAGATAATCGTCAGGATCATCTTTCACTCACATATGTTTTGTTTGTTTATCAAATCCTTAATGAAGACTTCCCTTTATCGTGTTATGATGTTGATTTCTTTTCTATATTTGATATAAAATGTGAATATATGTATACGCATGAAAAACTGTGAATATATATACTCATCAAACAAATATCTTTACATCTTATAAGTATAACAACTACAAGTACATGCATGTGCATGTACAGTGTAGATCCTTTTTGGCTAATTCCTCGTCTGACTTCAGTTACAATGTCCTCTAATGTCTCCATCTGTCCAATTCCCAGCTAATACTAATTCTTTCTCTTTATTCTTTATCTTATTTCATTTCTCTTTTCAGATTCTGATAATACCGATAGTCGATTCCTTTTTGTCCAACGTGTTATACTTCCGCCATGCTGTTTTGTTTTGCTACTGTAACAGTACTAGCCGTATGCAAATTCGTGATTACACGTGTTCGCATCCGTTCTTCTTCAGAGAAAACTAAGTTATACAAGTATTAGCTTTTACAAAAAGCTTGCCGTCAGTTCACTGACGTTAAATGTTGCAAAATTCTAGTTAGATAATGCTTTTACCAATCGCACAGTTCCGGGCTTTTCCGTTTATTTCCGATTCAAGTGACGGAAAATTACGAAAATCTGCGAATGTTATAGAACGTAGACTTTTCGATACATATTTTGGAAGAAAATACACTGATGCGATATGACTTTGATTTGTCAGGTCATCTAGACTCTTCAGCCGACGTAATGAGAGAATGGCATTCATGGATTCTGAATAACCTTGACGAATATTTGCATTTTATGCAATTGTCAACCAATCACATTGCCAAGAGGTATTCTATCCGTGCAAGTAGGTTACGAATGATTACAGTATACCGTCAGTCATGACTGACGGTAATTAGGGTATCCATTTTATAAGCAATAATCTATTATATGTCGGAAGCGAGGACATATGTGACTGATACACATGTAACCAGCTAGTTTCTAAGTATGCTAGACTCGCATCCATAAAAGAATTGACAAAATAATTTATTCACTGTTTGATCTTTGCGAGACCAAATGTAACTTCAAGTCTGAATCAGTCAGTGTTTCATCTTAATGCAACCTCTGCTTCATCCAAGCTAGATTCAAGTTGCATTTATGGTATTGACGACAGAACGTGTCATAGCTCAATACTTAGTTACCGAGAAGTCAGACTGAAAACTTTGCCAAATTCTTCAATTCTGACATGGTTTCAAAACACTTAAACATTTTTTAGTAAACATTTTATAGTAATCCCCTAGATGGGGTGTTCATATTCTCACATATTCTTACCTAGGAATAGACAGGTAGACACTAGAAATTTGGTGAGAGTAAAAGACCATGGTTACCAAGATATCAAACCGAGAACTTTGCCAATATTTCTACAATTTTATAAAACTTCCAAAACACCTGAAATAACTCTAAGTTCAAATTTTTATATTAATCCTAAGTGTTTAACTTTTTACAGATTCTTACGTAGGTTTAAATTTGGTGAGGGTACAAGGTCTAGTTACCGAGAAATCAAACCGAGGACTTTGTCAATATTTCTTCAATTCTGTCCAAATTCCAAACTCCTTATTATATAATAAATATTTCTGAGGTCTTTTTTTATATTAATCTCCTGGATAGGTAGCTGAAATGTTCTGATATTCTCAGATTCTTACCTAGGAATCTGCACGTAGACACAATAAATTTGATGACGGTACAAGAACAGAACTTGTTACGGAGAAATCAATCCGAGAACTCTGTCAGTATTACTTCAAGTCTGACAAAATCTCAAAGCGCCTGAAATAATTCATATTTCTATAGTAAAGAAATATAAGCAATTTCATTCGTCTGATTTCTCGGTTACTAGGTCTTGTATCCTCAAGCAATTTCTGGTGTCTACGTGTGCATACCTAAGTGAGAATCTCTGAAAATTTCAGCTTCTTATCCATATGTATACTATAAAATTCGGAACTTAGAAATTGTTCAAGTGTTATCATGGAATTTTGTCAGAATTAAGGAAATATTGACAAAGGTCTCGGACTGATTTCTCAGGCACTAGTTATCACCAAAGTTCAAGTGTCTACATGTCTATACCTTGGTAAGAATCGGAAAATATCAGTCCCTTTGTTATGGGATTACTATAACATTTGGTTAATAGAATGTTTTGAGAGTTTATCAGAATTGAAGAAAAACTTCAAAGTGCCCAGGCCTCATTCCTCGGTAACAAGGCCATGTACACCCACCAAGTTTATAGTGTATATTTGACCATTCGTAAGCATGAAGCTCTGAAAATATCAGTCCCTAACCGGGTATTACTATAAAATTTTGGACTTGAATGTTTTGAGAGTTCATCAAAATTGAAGAGAAAATTTAAAGTTCTTGGCCCCATCCTTCGGTAACTAGGTCATGTACCCTCGTCAAATTTGTGGTTTGTATGGCTGTGTCTTCAACGCATTTGAAATTTTCTGTTACAAAATTGCTTGAAATTTCTAAAACGTGGGTCCTATACATCATATCCCACTCATCATGCAACGTCTTTTGGTACATTTTTGGACATAATAATTTTCATACTTTTTGGTCATACTAAATTGTTTAGACTGAGGATCACTGACGAGGGTTTAATACCCGAAACGTGCATGTCTGGTCCATGCTGTAAATTTATCAGGTTTTAAATGATGCTATTGAATTTAAAGACGTTTAACATCCATACATCTCATGAATCTCTGAAAATATCAGTCCCCTTACTGGGAATTACTATAAAATTTTGGACTTGAATGTTTTGAGAGTTCATCAGAATTGAAGAGAAAATTCAAAGTTCTTGGCATCATTTCTCGGTAACTAGGCCATGTACCCTCACATAATTTATAGTGTGTATGTGACCATACATACGCATGAATCTCTGAAAATAGCAGCTCCCTAAGCTGGGGATCCTATAAAATTTTGGACTTAGAATGTTTTGAGAGTTTGTCAGCATTAAAGAATTATTGGTTAAGTTCGTGGTCTGACTTCTCTGTAACTAGGTCTTGTACCCCCACCATATTTCTAGTGTTTACGTGTCTATACCTCGGTAAGAATCTGTTAAAAATATCAGCTCCCTATCCAGGAGATTTCTATAAAATTTTGAACTCATTATGTTTTGAATTATGATCATAATGAGAATTTGTTGGAATTTCGACTTCCCGGTATGATTTGTATTTTACGTCAGCCCACCTCTCGAATAATCATCAAAGACGTACCTACATGTATCAGTTATTCAGGCTTAAAGTCGAGAAGACAAGGCAAAATAATTAGAATTTCCATTGGAACGGTTGCGAAACTCGGAATGAATAACACTCCGAAGTGAGAATATTAGATCTGCTCCTCTAAATTAGTATTTCCGTAATTATTTTATAAATCATCAAATTTTGTTGATTGCACTAGTTGCAAAATTCGAATGATGAACTACGAACTGCGTTCCAAAATATGTTTGCCAGAGTATGCGTGGAAAGGAGTTACATGTATACAAAGCATACATCTTCCCTTGAAAATGTTTTAAGAAATATTGCGGGTACCAATAAAACTGCTTGAAGTTCCTGAGTTTGGGATCCTGGAACATAAGATGAAAATGCTTCATAAAATTGTACTTTAAATAGACAAAACGTCTACTTCTAGTCTTCAGCATGTGTCAGCGAAAGCTTACATGTAAACATGCATGGCTATTAATTTAAGGACCTTCTTGGAACTTCCTCCATGGATATTCCCGAGTATAAGAAGACACGAGAAGCCATTTCCTGACAGTTAGACCTACAAGTAGCAATGTAGATTAGAAAAGTCGGTTAGATTATGGTGATCCTTTCTTTAAATGTATCTGAAAGGTATGATTATTTATTGACAAGAGCTACATGTACATGTATTTTATCTTATTTTTTTTTATTTGTCTAATTAGTGATACACTGTTTCTTTTTTTATACCCTTTTCTTTAATTTACTCAAATTAGAAAAAAACATTTTTTACCTGTCAGGATTTGTTTTTAACTTGTTTCTTTATTGTATTAAAAGTTTTTTTTTCTTTTCTTTTCGGTTAAAATTACTTTCAATATTAAGATTAATGCAAAACCAAATCATAAAAGCAACCACGTTACTCTACAAATTATTTCGGATGACCCCGGAAAGTAACCATAAACAAAATTGAAAATTAATAATTATAAATATACATGTATGATTACATAATATTAATTCCAATGCACCATTTGCACATTTTAACAAGTTATGTCTCATTAGTAATGTTCGAGGCAGAACTTGAAGAAATCCAAAAACTGAAGAGCAAAATTCTAAACGTGTCCTTAAATCTATCAGAACGGGGAAAAGACATATAGATAATTATATGCCATTATGGAGAGATTTAGTATAAATTTTGGTACATGTATATATCTTGTGATTAAATGAAAAAAGACAACGTGATTGACGACTCGAGTCAAGTACATGCAGTACAAAGGTCATTGAGAACTTGCAATCAATATAAACCCTTCTTCATTTGAGGTCATGCATTTCCGTTATTTGACAGATTTCCTCTATAAATAAACTTTTCAGGGTAGATGAATTGGTTTTCAAAGCTGGGCTTAATCAAAATATATCATTCTTATTTGGATTAAAACCTCCTGGAAAAAGACATACTAGTCGTGTAGTTAAGCCCTGCTACGAAGGATTGACGGCTGGCACGGTCAGGATGGTAAATACTTTTCTTGACGGTGGCGTAGCTAGAACAAAATTGAGTTGATGATTTTCGTGACAAAGGGGATCTGTAAATATTCAGATACACGTAAATGGTCCGACATTTTAAGGACATACAGGGGGACAGAGATTACCTCTCTCCTCTTCCAACTCCTTTACCTCCCCCTCCCCTCCTAGTCACCCTTCCCGTACCTCCCCTCCCTCCCCAGCCCCATTTCCTCCATTCTAACGCCCCCTTCTTCCCACTCCCTCCCTCCTCTCGCTCCCTTCCTCTCCCTGCCTTTCACCCTGTCCAACCCCTCATACAGTAGCTCGAATGGAATCGATGTGGCTTAGCCCCAAAAATTAAAGAAAATCATTTTCAGTGTGTTCTGATAGCTTTAAAGAAAAATATTAGTATTAAGAAGTGTTTAGAAAAAAGTTGGATGCCTTAGCAGAAACACACCTTACATGTTAGCAACATCTTTAGCAAATATCAAATTTAGGAGATTTAGGACAAAGATGGAGTGTCGTAACTTTCGACAGTGTATCGTTTTTTTCGAGATCCCAACATTGAAATTGAATATGCAAGTATCATGTTTTGTTTTGTACGAATATGTATTTTAGCTGGAAATTTGTAAACAAAAGAAAAATATCTTTTAAAAAAGTAAAAAACAAACAAACAAAAACCAAAAAAAAAATTTAAAAAAAAGATACACGAAGAAAAAATGTTATTGGCTATTATCGGTAAACTATTATTAAATCAAGAAACATTGACCATTTTTACATCGGTAAACTATTAAACCTGAAACCTTAGTAATTTCTTTATATGGATTTTTGTCCCTCATCAATTCTTCTTTAATTAATATCTATTCATCTTCTCTTGTTGCAGAAGATGAATAGCATTATTTTTTTTTTCATATGAGGATAATTAAGAGCCATGATTCAGTTTGAAATCGTAGAAGCGGGCAAATTGTTTGGTTTTTTTTTTTCAGATTGCAATAACCTTTTTCTACACTTAAAAAAAAACTAATACTCGAATTGCACCACGATTTTTTGTTTGAAACTTTTAAAATCGAATTTGAGTGAAAATGGAATCATGCAGAATTTATTTTCTCGGTAGATATCTCTTTTTAAAGCCGATCGAAACTTTGTGATTTTCTATTCATCAGTTATCATGTTAAAGAGCCTCGGCTTAGGTCATGCAATATAATTATACGAGGGCTGATTGATATGTTCTTAGACTCGGTTTTCTGGGTTGCAGAAGGTTTTCTGCTGATAGATTATGAGGTCATGCATTTCCCTTATTTGACAGATCTTCTCTATAAATAAACTTTTCAGGGTAGAAGAATTGGTTTTCAAAGCTGGGCTTAATCAAGATATATCATTCTTATTTGGATTATAACCGCCTGAAAAAAGACATGCTAGTCTTCCAGTTAACTACGACTGATTGACGGCTGATACGGTCAGGAAGTAAATCCTTTCGTTGACAGTGGCGTAGCTAGAATAAAATTCACACTGTAAAAACAGTGTTTAGAAATTAAACAGATCGGAAACATGTTTTAGTCTAAACATATGAAGGAAAGTGTTTATATTCGAAATACATATGAATTGAATATGTTTAATACTTAAACAATTTTAGACGAAGTAAGGATTACTGTACATAAAATTCTAAACATGTAACGATATTAAACACTTCGAGGTAATTTTCTGAATGTCTGTAACACTTTTCTAAATGATTAAACACTTTCCTAAACGTATGAACTCTAAACGCGTTTCATATGTAAAATAATACTGATACTATATCAATATACACATTGTTTGTATACACCAATATGATATAAACTAAATAAGAGAGAGATTACATAATATAAATAAAAAAGAAAGAGAGGAGAGAGAGAGAGAGAAATTTGTTGCGGGTAAATGAAGGAATTAGGATGATGGCTGTTACAATAGACATAAATTTTAATTTTTACAAAATATATTTTTGACACAAACCCATGCCCAATACATTAGGCCAAAATGAAAACTTGAAGGTACTGTCCTATGACACATTCAAATTAAAATTTAAATATGCAGTAATGACTCGTCATTACTGCATATTTAAATTTTAATTTGAATGTGTCATAGGACAGTACTTTATATATAATTAATCAAATGCTTTACAATGTCCAAATGCTTAACATAAAGTGGCGAGTTAGATCCCCCTCGACAAAGTGCATGTACATGCACGTGTGTTCTTATCTTTCCCGGCAAGGAGCGGTCAACGCGCGCCCAATCGCACACATGCTATTTACATTCCCGCTCTTGAAAGCTGGATGAAAACAAAGGAGGAAACGGTAAGTGATTTCATTACGTTTTCAACATGTTCAAGGCAATTTAAACTTATATGAGAATATTGTATGATTCTATTTAAGAGAGTATAACATCATAACCTTCGTATAAGAGAAAAAATATCTGAGACAGTATTATTTTATTCAAATCAATTTCATCGAATACAACTAGGGGCCAAAGCGTGAGAGGGGTTCTGATTGGGGATTTCTTCATTAAAAGGGTTATATGTTATACATGTATCTTCACACAACATTGAATTATTTCCAAGTATGCCTTGGAGAGGCTAAGAAATATTCCATCAATTAACTTTATATTTTTCGATGTAAAACTGCAATTGAGGGGAGGGGGGAAGAGGGGGGGAGGGGGGTTGGCGAGCCTGAGGTGATATGGCGGAAAAGAAAAAAAAGAGGTTTTTTTCTATGGTATGTGAATCCTCATGGCCAAGTGACAATTTAATTCGATTTTGGAGGAAAAAGGGGGGTGTTTAAAATTTAATGAGCCAAGCACTCAAGGCAAGGTGACGATTAATTCTATTATGGGAGGAAAGGAGGGGGTTTAATATATGATAAGTAAGGTGTAGTATGTGAATCCTCATCCTCTAGCCCAGCATTCATGGCGAGGTGACGCTTAATTCTATTTGGGAGGAAAGGGGGTTGTTTTAAATATGATTAGAAAGTAGTGGTATGTTGTTTGTTGTGGAGAGTAAATGGATACATGTAGAACATGTAGATGTTGTTTGATGTACATGCATCTTCAGAAAGATGTGATTCTTCGTTTGTTTGTTTTAGATTATGAAGTCCAGTGAGATATTTCTCCAATCAGACTATCTGCACTCACGTTAGAAAGTAAGTTCACAATTTACTTTGTTTTTTTTTTCATATGAAAAACAAATTTGATTAATGTGCTAGTAATTTATTGGTAGTGGAAGTATAATTGCTTAGATGTTTAAGAAACCTCTGTATACCTGATATAGATAAAATTAAGATAAGCAAATTGAAAATGAAAATTCTACCTTTATACTTACAAAGATATGTTATTTGCAGAATGAGAAACTGGTGACGCATACCATGAAATTTGGAAACTTCAGATGAAGATGCAGAATTGAAATGCATCCAACAAGAAAGAAACCTTTTTTATGATCAATACAAACAAGGTAAATTACTTCTCTTTAAGGGAGTCCCTTCTTTAAAATTTGTTTAATTGACATGGTTGACTTGCAGTTGGATATGTCGTTAACAAAAGTTACAGAGAAATATAGAGAAATGAAAAAAGCACAACATAACAGAATTTTAGTTCCAGAAACATTTAGAATCTCATTTTCATATCTTTTTTCTATATCTCATTCAGCATCAGACCTGAAACTGAACATGACAGGATGGCAGCAATAGAGATGATCAGAGCCTGAAGTGAAAGAACCGTTTTACATTGATCCATCATTCCATGTGTGTGAGAATATGTACTGTAGCTATGCGTGTAACAGACCGCTTTTCGTTTTTACAACAGTATCTAAATACACTTTTATGTCAATTGTTTTCAGACTCATTTTAATTGTATGTATATTTCATATTAAAAGAATAATTCAAGGTATTATTTTTTTTCTGTTTTAACTTAATTGCTATGTATACATATAGTAACCTGTGGTCATCGGAATCAGAAAATACAGCAATTTTGAAGAGGAGTAGCACCAGGCTTTGGATTTCTTTTATCTAGATTGCGCCGAGCATATATGTGCAGATACTAAACATGTTTAACTCAAAACATGTAAAGACACGTGCTTATTCCCAAAACGTGTAACAAATTTACATGTTTAATTTCTAAACATGTAATGTTTTGAAGGGTTTAGATTTTAAACATTTTCCTAAACATGTTTAGGAATTTGACATGTGTAGACATTAAACGCATAAAAAACATTGCTACAAGAAAGTGTTTAGAAAAGTGTTTGAAATGTAAACACATTTTTTACAGTGCAGTTGATACTTTTTAAAAATTTTGTTCCTTTGTTTTCTTGTCGTCGTATAAATTGAATGATTTATTTAGATCGTTCTTTATAAGATGAGGTGAAAAAGTAGACAAACATTTACGGACTATAGATTTTGAATGCTGTATAAGAAAATATTATTAAAGTGTTAGGTTTGTGAAAACTAGCACAAGAGTCTTCTTCCGACCACTTCCTTAAACATGTTAAAATCACATTTGTTGCCTTAGTAACATTTGAGAATAAATCAAGCTCTTTATCGAAGAAGTTGAGAATCTGAATTATTCTATAATTCCATCGCGAAATCTTCATTTCAAGAGATGTACAAACGTAGCAAAGATGTCAGATATTGGATCTTCCATAGATAAGGAAGAAAAATCACGAGACATTTACAACTAAAAGAAAATCTGGCGGAAAGTAGGTTAGATACAAAATGCCTCAGAAGACCTTGTGGAGTATTTAGTTGAAAAGTTGGACATTATGCCCTCTGGAAATCTCATAATATACAAAATGATTTCTCCACCTGTACTCTTACATTTCATGTGTTTCATACGGCCATGCACCTGTTCCATTATGTGTCTTAGAAATTTACATGCGCGGATAAAGATGTGGATTAGGTTGTGGTTTGGTCAATGAAAGAGTTATTACCCCCCCCCCCCCCCTCCTTCCCACACTTCCAATTGGAATTTATCCAATCTCATTTTTCTCGGGTATTTTTCTTTTATTAAAGTCTGGACACCCCCTTCCCCTCCCTCCCTCCTTGTGAAGCATTCTAGATCCGCCCTTGTTTCAATTTGAAAGAAGTAAACACCTTGGCTTTGATACATTACGCTGCATCTAGTCTTATCATAAAAATCAAGTTTGCTATTTCAGAACTTACAAACACCATGTTTTTCAGTCTATAGACGCTTCAATATTATCTAAGAAATGCATCATGTGATTTTTTATCTAGCAGCAAAGCGCCAAATATCCTGTGCCGAGCTTCTTAACCGCTGTTTATTAAACGTTCTTATATGAAATTATCTGGACAATTGATAAATAAGAAATGGATAAATGTCATATAATGGGGGTAAATACTTTGTCAGTCGTATCCATATGGATCTAAATGCAGGAATAATTCAGTTATTTACAGTCCAATTATCATAGAAATCGTGAATATGAATTCTGCATCCGGGACTAATCTTGGATAATAAAAGTTTACATTCAATAGTGTTATAGGAGAAACATTACCCCCATGAAGAATTATCAAATGTCCATATGCAAACAATAAAATTGCTCAAATGGTCAATTACGAGTTATCGTGCGCAGCAATGAAAACAATGTTAGTTTCTGACTTATCTCGGACACCGAGCGCAAGAAAAGAAAATTTATAATTAAGAGTTGCATTCCGCTCGTGAGTGTTCACGCTGAACCGGTAAGGGCACTGCGAGGTCCTCTTATTTCAGAATATAACACCTATTAATGTCTAACGTCATCTTCCTTGACAGAAAATAGTTTGACTTGATGTAATTAACCGGCCATAAATTCATTTATCAGGTGGGGATGCTATTTCAACTCAACACTGCATTGGTCCGCGGCTACCTGTTTATATTAATATGCGCTATAATTAATATTGGACATTTATAAAGTGTATCGAGTGATTCAAGAAACAGCGGAGATGGAATTATTGAACAGTGGATCGTGATTAATATATTGTGATTTAGATATAATTATATTGATTTTGTGATTGGATTTTGGATTTTCAGAGCAACTTTACTAAAATAATGAGCCAAAACGATACAGGTAAGCTGTACTGTATATGAAAATGACCAGTTTGGAGAGAGAGAGAGAGAGAGAGAGAGAGAGAGAGAGAGAGAGAGAGAGAGAGAGAGCACAATCATATACTACTACAATACACATTTTTCTAGGGAGTTTCATTTGGGATTTTCGAGAAATGGTGGGGGGGGGGATTGCAATCGCAATTAAAGAAACAACATACAGTTTACATTTATAACACAATTATCTATATTAGAAAATAAAAACAGGAAAAAAAATTGAAAATTTAAACAACACCAACAACAAAGTATCTTGAAATTTTCTTATTTTTGATTATCTATGTTGACATGATCTTGAACTTTTTGTTCGTCCCTTCCATTGTTTTAATGAATCTTTACAAACACATGCATAACGGTGTGTGGAATAAATGTAAATTCTACAGTTAGTTTTATCCAAAAAAAAAATGAAATTTGAAATACGGGTTGGGTACCTCACCTGTTTGAACATCCCCCCCGACTGAAAACTAAGATTAACGTACTAGTCATGATGCTAATAAGAAGGATTTTCACTCGCTTCTGTCTTTTGTTGGGCATCGGCTTATTATAAATTCATCAATTAAAAGTATATTTAATATTCAAAACGCGATACGTTAAAATGCCAAGTGTATGTATGTGCTTTGTAAGGTTAGTAAATCCATATAATTATCATCTGTAAGAAGAATGAAGGCCTGAACATGCTGAAGTTGAAATCTGTCATACTTGATTGATAGCTCAGTGGTGCAAGTCAAAGAAACCAATGGTATATTGTTCATTTCTTACGCTTATATTACATATGTAACATATTAGTATACATGTATTAACTTTTCACAACTTTGCAAACTGCTATAAATATCTTATTGAAAGGCCTACGAGAGCGAAATGCTATAATATGTCGTTCCTTTGTTTGTTTGTCTGTTAAAAAGCCCCGTTAAAAAGCACTGTATTATCGTCAAGAATAATTTATAATCAGAAAATGTGAAAGATCTGATGTTATCATTTCACAAGATACATAAGAACGGATTGACGATAAATATGATTAGGAAAAGAGATAGGGATTTAGATTAATAGTTTCACACAACATTAAACTATTTCTATAAGGGGGGGGCGGGGAGGGGGGGGGGGTTCTGGCGCCCCTCGAGAATTTGCCGTAAATACAGTTTTTCCCGGTCTATCGTATAACTATACTTTTCTCAAAACCAAATACGGACCCCCTATCCCCACAACGGCTTGGACCCCATGGATTTTTTTTCTAGATCTGTTCATGAATGATACTCAAAGTAAAGGGAAACAAAGAAGAGAAAAAAAAGAAAGGATGAAAACTGTATAAAATGTGTGGAGGGGAAAAGGGGTGATAGAGTTCATAAACTTGCTAAACATAAGATGCGGAATATCATATACATAAACGTGAATATTGAGAAAGCAATGAAGCTATGAAATAGAAGATAAAAATAATAAGTAAACTAAAATTATTAAGTTAATAGAAGAACGTTAATAAAAATGAGATAAAAAGATGAAGAAAACAGAAAAACGAACATATAGAAAGAAACCGAAAACAACTGTGTAAAAACAAGTCAACACATAACGCCTCCCCCCTCCCCTTTGTTTAAAATGAAATGGCAGTTTTAATGTCCGTCGCGTTTCTATGTTGCTGTGTCTCCGCCTGTTTGTCCTCTTTTTCTTTTTCTTTGAGACAGATGAGTTCTGTTTTATATTTTATTCGAGAATTTGTAAGTCTATTGATTTTTTTTTTATTCTGATTTTGGGTTTGAATTTCATCGTTGATACAGAATAGCAATAGTATTTGAATCCATCAAAGAAAGTTCTTTGCGCCTATATCTAAATTTAAATAAAATTCATATTTATTTATTTATTTATTTATGAAGCTTGATATTTAAAACATGACGGTTACTAGGCGTACCATTGGTCTAAAATAATATACACCAAAGATGTACCTATCAGTTATTCAGTCTCAAAGTCGAGAAGACAGGGCAAATATCATTAGAATTTCCATTGGAATGGTTATGAATCTCGGAATGAGTACCATTAACTAGATATTCAAAAACAGATGATGAATAATGCAGAATAATGTGTTTTTCCTTGCCTCCTGTTGTTTATTGGTGCATTTGGTGTTGGTAGCTGAAGTGTTTTTCATTGCCTCCTGTTGTTTAATGGTGCGTTTGGTGTTGGTTGTTGATGTGTTTTCCAATGCCTCCTGTTGTTTAATGGTGCGTTTAGTGTTGGTTGTTGATGTGGTTTTTCGTTGCCTCCTGTTGTTTATTGGTACATTTGGTGTTGGTTGTTGGTGTGTTTTTCGTTGCCTCCTGTTGTTTATTGGTGCATTTGTTGTTGGTTGTTGATGTGTTTTCCATTGCCTCCTGTTGTTTATTGGTGCATTTGATGTTGGTTGTTGATCTGTTTTTCATTGCCTCCTGTTGTTTATTGGTGCATTTAGTGTTGGTTGTTGGTGTGTTTTTAATTGTCTCCTGTTGTTTATTGGTACATTTGGTGTTGGTTGTTGGTGTGTTTTTCGTTGCCTCCCGTCGTTTATTGGTACATTTGGTGTTGGTTGTTGATGTGGTTTTTTATTGCCTCCTGTTGTTTATTGGTGCATTTAATGTTGGTAGTTGAAGTGTTTTTCGTTTCCTCCTGTTGCTGATTGGTGTATTTGGTGTTGGTTATTGATGTATTTTTCGTTGTCTTCTGTTGTTTTTGGTTCATTTGGTGTATGTTTTTGATTTGTTCTTTGTTGCCTCCTGTTGTTTATTGGTGCATTTGGTGTTGGTTGTTAATGTGTTTTTGGTTGCCTCCTGTTGTTTTTATTGGTGCACGTAGTGTTGGTTATTGATGTGTTTTTCGTTGCCTCCTGTTGTTTATTGGTGTATTTGGTACTGGTAGCTGAAGTGTTTTTCATTGCCCCCTGTTGTTTATTGGTGTATTTGGTATTGGTAGCTGAAGTGTTTTCCATTGCCTCCTGTTGTTTATTGGTGTATTTGGTATTGGTAGCTGAAGTGTTTTTCATTGCCTCCTGTTGTTTAATGGTGCATTTGGTGTTGGTTGTTGATTTGTTTTTCGTTGCCCCCTGTTGTTTATTGGTGCAGTTGATGTTGGTAGCTTATTCAGAAGTGTTTTTCATTGCCTCCTGTTGTTTATTGGTGCATTTGGTGTCGGTAGCTTATTCAGAAGTGTTTTTCATTGCCTCCTGTTGTTTATTGGTGCATTTAGTGTTGGTAGCTGAAGTGTTTTTCGTTGCCTCCTGTTGTTTATTGGTGCATTTGGTGTTGGTAGCTTATTCAGAAGTGTTTTTCATTGCCTCCTGTTGTTTATTGGTGCATTTAGTGTTGGTAGCTGAAGTGTTTTTCATTGCCTCCTGTTGTTTATTAGTACATTTGGTGTTGGTAGTTGATGTTTTTTGCCCCCTGTTGTTTATTGGTGCATTTAGTGTTGATTGTTGATGTATATTTTGTTGCCTCCTCTTGTTTATTGGTGAATTTGGTGTTGGTTGTTGAAGTGTTTTTCATTGCCTCCTGTTGTTTTTATTGGTTTTTTTGGTGTTGGTTGTTGATGTGTTTTTCGTTGCCTCCTGTTGTTTATTGGTTTTTTTGGTGTTGGTTTTTGATGTGTTTTTCGTCGCCTCCTGTTGTTTATTGGTGCATTTAGTGTTGGTTGTTGATATGATTTTTGTTGCCTCCTGTTATTTATTGGTGCATTTAGTGTTATGTGATGTGTATTTCGTTGCCTCCTGTTGTTTTCTGGTGCATTTAGTGTTAGTTGTTGATGTGCTAGTCGTTGCCCTCGGTTGTTTGTTACATGTATGTTGTTCATGTTTACTACAATCCACACTGAGATTGTTTTCTGCTGTTGTCAACAGGGATGCTGCTGCTTTGGGCCTCTAGTAACCAGCAAAGACAATCCAGGATACAAAAGGAGTGCATGTACATGAAGTGATTCATGTAACGTTAAATAATTTTAAAGAAGTCCGAATAAAAATCTTTGGTCTGTCAGAACCTAAAGTTTGAAACATCTCTCGTCATTTAAAAGCAATAGAATAGCCTTTGGGAAGGGGGGGGGGTGTTTTGTGAATAGCGCATATTGACCTTTGAGTCTACGAATGGAAATGTCAAGCTGATCCGAATGGTTCGCGGTTGAGGTTTGCACTCCAACAAAATATAACCTTTGTCTACTTGTCTTATATAAGCCTTATTACATGACTGAAGTCTGTATGGCATGAATAATTTACGATGAAATTAAGCGACATAATGGCTCATTCTTAAAAACAACTCGTGAATCATAATCATAATTACACTTTTATGTCTAGCCTAAATTTGTGACTACATTAATTCATCTCTTTAGTTGGTATGGCTTCTTTGTATGTCTGACTTGAGATATAAATATGTCATATACATTGTTTAAGCTGTATTTTAGCATTTTTCAAGCATCTTCAAGATAGAGTGCAAGGCGAGACAGAAGCATTACAAAATTTGAAATCCAATATATTTTATTAAAACGAATCAGTTTTCGCTTTGGTGACTTTAAGAAAAGGCTAGAAGCATAAAAGAGTATCTGGAGTGTAGAAACTTTAGATCTGTAAGCATTCTTAATGTATCGGATATAGTGTATTTCACACATGACAATCGAAAGCAAAATAAAATAGGCATTGACGCAAAAAGTTCAAGTTCATTTTTTATTCAGTTCTATCCTTCAATCTGTTATAAATTTTAAATTTAATTGATTCAATTTATTAAACACATTTATTTTGCTTAAATGGAATGTAGAAAATCCCAAATATGACGGAGCTACAGTGATCACAGCGGAACACACACGTGACAAAGGGAACAAAGAGATGGAGACAACGGAACAATGGCATCACATCAGTGAAACATGATGAAAAACATATAGAAATAAATGAATAGTCTCAATTAAAACATAATAATTTAGGGGAGGGGAGGGGGTGGGCACAAATGAATGATTAAGCGCTGCACAAATTCAATTTTTTTCAATGGATTTCAATAATTCAATGGATTTCAATAATTCAATGGATTTCAATAGTTTCAATGGTTCAGTTCAGTTTTAATCGTTCATTTCAATGGTTCCAATGGATTACATTTTGTTGTTGCATTATCTATGAAGGCATTGTATTGAAAATCGGGGTTCTTTTATGTGAAAAATTAAATATTTGTCACAGCGACTTTTGCATGGCTTGCCAAAATTTAACAAGAGACTCAGGAGCCACACCACTCATTTGATAACCCAGGAAATCCTGGAGCGAATGTGATTTATATAATGTTCATCATCAGTCTTTTGAAAAGATCAACAAGGTCATTAAACCATTTTTAATTGAATCGAATGAACTGTTAAAAGAAGCGTTTCTGACAGAGTCCAAAAAGACGTAAAAAACGCGTGAAAAATTGGACTTCGGAGTGGGACTAAAAATAAACACTTTTCTTGAGACATGATCTTTTCAGATCATCCTGATGCTTTCGCTTTATCGATACGTGCTTCGGTTCTGAGGAAAAAAATGTTAAATGACGGTACCTCCTGTGACCTACTTTTGCTTGTGGTGTTGTCACTTGGAGACGGATCCGGACGAAAAACAACAGCACTTGTACATGTAGGAGACCACAATTACTTCATTTCTTTCAAGTTTCAACAAGATCAAGCCAATGGTCCAGGAGAAAAAGTCGAAAATGTGAAAAGTTCGCAGAAGCCAGATGAAGCACTCTGATTACAGAAGAGTTGTGACTATCAACTCATAAAGATAGCAGTAATCACGGTACATACAACTACCCCGTCAACAAACAATTGGAGGCAACGGAGCTGCTCCAACATAATTTACAAAGAAACAAGGCAAATGTTTGTTTTCCTGAAATACGCGAGACAACATATAAAATTCAATGCCGTATCATGATTTTTGTTGGAATTCATTTGTACATGTCATTGAGTTTACATTCTAAAACTGATGTTACGATGACCGAATGAAAATAAAACAAAACAAAACCATTTCATTGAAAAGTTCGTATTCTGTTTGCAAAAACAAGATTTTTACTTTTCTTTATCTGACGCCTGTACTGTTTGAAATACACCGAGTCGCCTTAAAAAGTCATATTTTAAAAGGCAAGATGATCTCATTTTTATACTGCAATATTAGTGACGCCGATGTCTGAAAACATTTTTGTCCAAACGCCAACGCATTTGTATGCGACTTGTACGTCATCCATACCATGGTGTAACATCTCCATTTGCACTGTACATGTATCTGTTCTAGATTTAAGACTTCGGAAAATTGTAAGTTTGACGAAAGATATTCTGAAAACTGAAATCTGGAAACATTGTGAATTGCATATTATCCAATGTTGTAAATGCATGCTTCTGTCCGATGCTTTTCTCTACATAGTTATATTCATTTAAAGTCGACCATTCTTAAGCAAAACCATTTCTGAGCTTTGCTTACTTACACTCTGCAAAAGGCAAACCAAAACTAAAGCATATCAGAGTAAAGCAACAATGCAACCTGATACAAAGCTCCGCCACAATATACAACAGGTAAAGAAAACTACGTAAAATTATCTTGAGTCAAGGAGACAAACGGTATCCTGTAGGCGTGCGTCACTGTTATCACAGTGTGGTCTTACTGGAGATCATTTATCTTCATATGTAACCATACTATGACGTTGTGGACTATAAATCGTATAATATAATTCAACTGAAGAATTTCCTTGTCTGTTAGACAGAGGGCATATTTTGTGCAATGTATATTTCTGTCCTCTTTGCAAAAGGTTTTCATTATTTTCGACCTTGGCCAAAGATTTGATGTCTCAATTAACTCCCACATGTTTAGAATGTCATTCACAGAGAAATTCCATTAAAAGAGCTTGTACTTAGTCTAACTTAATCAAAGTCACGAAGACCTCCTTAGTTATCAGATTTTTTTTTTTATTATTTATTTAAAAAAACACCACAGACATGTATACAATTGTAAATAAACACAGAACATTAAAAAGTATACGTCGGTCGACCCGCTGTCCTAGCAAGGCACGAACCAACAATCTTACAATTACAAGTCCGATGCCCTATTTACTAGACCACGACGCCGACATAGTTATCAGATCTTAGTACAATTGCACGTATTTGGATACAGTAAAGCGGTGCTGTCTTCTTACAAAAGCGTAGTCAAACATTGGGAATCTGCATGATGTCTGTACGTTATCAGCACGTAATCCGTGCGTCCTCCGTAATTCATTTAGATGTAACTATTTAAAGGAATGTGCTTGTATTTCGTATGAAAACGCTCGTGACGTTACAAAGCATAAAATCTAAAGAAACATGCCGCGACGGCTGTTCCAACATTGCAAACTGTACCCGCAGTGACATGAATATTAACGTCACCTTGTTACCTACAAAAACTCGATTTCAGAAAACACGAATGAAACAGACAACTGTGGTGCATATATATATATATATATAGAATAAATGTCATTATTTGTGTTTTGTATCGGTTATGCAACACACAGCAAGTGCATTTATCGAATGAAATCTCTAACGCGCATTACATGTACGATATTTAAATGCACTTGCTGTGTGTTGCATACCCATAACAAAACACAAATTAATACACTTATTCTCTATTTGGGAACACGAAGGCAGGACTAGCAGTATGTAGCAGTTTTAGTGCATGCAGAACTTTCGCTGTATCCTGCATGCTGTCTGCGGATTAATAAAAAAGTACGACACGCACGTTTGTAAGAACGTGCAACACACTTCTTGTGCAAGAGAGTGAGGAACCCGTACGTTAGCAGTACGTGTTAACTTGAACAACATCAATACGATAACGCAGAAGACGTACGCTATTTTTCTACGCCATTTCACGCAACGATAAAACCCGAGAGGCCTCGCAGGAACGTACGGCATGTCGTAACAGTGACATAATTCATTCGTAAACAGTGCGAAAGATTGAAAGGCAGAGGCACACAGATAACCTTTTTAAGTGATCAGTTGATCGTGTTGGCAACGTACGAATGAAGAAAGAATCCCTGATTTATTAAATTTGAAGACGTTCAACATTTGTACCACTTGGTGAGTGTCACTGCTGGTGGACCAGGAGTCCCCGCGGGCACATGTAGCCAAATTCGATCAACTTCGGTTGATCGTTTCTTCAACGCATTCGACAATTTCTGTTATAAAAAATTCTTGGAATTTTTGAAAGTGGGTCCTGTAGCATCATATCCCACCCAACCTAGCTGCTACGTCTTTCGGTACATTTTAGGACACATTAACTTTCACAATCTTTGGCCATCTTACATTGTATAGATTGAGGATCACTGACGATGGTTAAGTACCCGAAACGTGCATGTCAGGTCCATGCAGCAAATTTATCTGTTCTTAAATGTTGCTATTGAATTTGAAGACGTTTAACATTTGAATCGTATTGCATTGAAATAAAGTAATTGCTTGTACCCTGTATACCTTATAAATGAAGTCAAACTTTATGATATATACAATATATATATATATGTTTATGCAATATTTTATTTACAAACTTAGATGAAGCGGCCCCTGTTTCAGTCTGCAAGAAGCTTGCAGACAAACAATAGGCGGTGACGGCAGAGGAAGATTTCAAAGTGAAGTTAAGTGGAACTGAAATCGGAAGCATGCGTAGGAGATTGATAATCACTCCATATAAACGTGCTTGCTACGTGTGTTAATTTACGCACTGCGTTCGTACTCCTGTCACTTCCTTCCTCGCGTCTTCAGAAAAATAACTAAGTGCACTCGCCTCACCACACGCACTTCCAAAAAATACGCAAGGCGGGTTGTGACCAAGGCTTAACATACGATAGCTTTTTATTGATGGGTTAGGAAAGGTACATGTATACGCGAGAGAATCCTGTCTCAATGGTCAATAAGTGAATAACACTCTACGGCATGCCGATATTAATGTGGTCTACTGTTCACTACTACAACTGTAAAGATTTCTGTAACAGATTTCTTCAAATATTAGCAATACATTGTGTAACCATATGGCCTCTCCCCCACAATAATTATGCTAATTAATTATTCATATTAATTAGTTACATGTATTTGGAAATTGCTAACTTGAGTTTTCTAAAGTAAATTCCTTGACTATGAGTTCAAACTTCACATTGAGACAATTATTCTAGTTTGTAAATTCTGTAATCTGTTTAATTTGATTCCCACGATGCTGAGAACACTGCAGTAATTTGCACACCTGCAAGTACTTTAGTCTTTGTTTTCCGTACGAGTTAATTGAATGCTAATTGGAAATCTCCCCGTAAAAGCCGTTAAGGTTCTATATTTGGAAGAATCTGATTTCCAAAATGTCTTTTTAATCAAAAACCAATAACTTATTATTTTGTGCAGGTGTTAGCGATTTCCAATCGTCCACATATATACTCGGCGCATCGTTTTGCCGACCAGTTAAGTTTCGGTTAAGTTAGACTCTTCTAGTTAGGTTTAGACTCCGCTCTCGTACTGTCAACATGTAACGTTTTGAATAAACTTAGAACTTTATTCGGACTTCGGTTTATAGTTTTCAAAATGACTATTTAATACACAACGCGAACTACACCTAACCTGTGAGCCATAGGCTTACAAGTTGTATTTTGGCGCCGTGACCTAAACGAACCAGGGAAAATATGATTACAAGTTGTATTTTGATGCCGTGACCTAAACGAATCAGGGGAAAATATTATAAATGCCGTGTCCTAGACGAACTAGGGGAAAATATGAATAAGTTTATTGCCGAGCCAGGGTATAATGACCAGAGGATGAACACTACGCTTTGAACGAAATTAGTGATAAAGGTATGACACATTTACTTTCTCGACGTACTTTCAGATTAATTGACCATCTATTTTTGTAAATGTTATTTTTTAAATTTTTGAAAGTTAAAGCGAAAAAGTGTAAAGAAATTGAATTATTTTTTTCTCTAAGATTTTCATGAAGAAATGACGGACATAGACAACGAAGCGTTTCGGATTTTTGGAATCGGTCGAGGTTCACGTAATTTTGAGTTGATAAAAGATTTAGGTTTCGGTCGTTTTGAGAATTTTGGTTTTTCTCCGCCGCTGAGTCAGGGTCTAGATCAGGGTCCCGTCATGTCACTAGAACGCCGGGGTAAAGGCGTGGGACCGTAGTAAGAGACGGGGGAGTATCCGTCTCTGTAGGGTTTTTTTTTTCAAGATGATAGAACATTACAGTTAAGAGGATACTTCGATGGAACCCATATATTCCAGTTTGTTAGGTGATGAGCTGTTGAATTTGCTCGGTATATGGCGATGAAACGCCGAAAAATGGCACCAGTAGAAATTTCTGGGAACGTAGAAAGTTCGTTCGGGTTTGCTGTGTATACAACCCTGTCATTTCTAATTTGTGCTATGTGAGAGCACGTAATTTTTTTCGGATTATATATGACACCATCGTAGTATTCATCATCTTATGTATGTTTTGTGCTGTCATTTTGGAGGTCTTGATTTTTTTTTAATTTCAAGAAAGGGAGGAAATGGTAATCAAATGTCGTAAATAAAAAAAAATCGGTCAAAGTTTTATCGGAATTTCATGTCAAAGTTAATCTGGAGTCTATCGCGATCGCGATGTATATAGTAGCAACAGTATACCCTTAGTTTGCATGTTTTTGTGTTTGATTATTCATTTAAGCCCATTAGTACTCTGCTTTTTGCACTTTGTAGTTTTAATTGGCCTTCATTTTGGGTATTCATATTACATTTCTCACTCGTCAGTCAATGAGCGCTAATAAGTTTGACCTTTGTTGCCCCTTTTCCCAGTGTTGGAATTTCATTGACGGTCTCTAGTTTCTTATCTGCTACAGATGTGTAGTATCAACGAGTAATCACTACGCCGAGACATTAACGTTTGACTTTCGACATGCATAGACAATGTTTTCAATTGTTAGATATTTTCTCTTTTATTAATTAAGTTTTGTATTTGTCTAAAATAAATACAAAAGCCTGTATTTCGCATAAAGTCAGTGAATATACAATTGTTTCAAAATTAACTTTATCCATAAAAATATCATTTTGGAAATCATTCACATAGTTTTGGTACAGGCATCTAAATTATTTTTGTAAATTCAAAATTGTGGTCAATTAGAGGTACAGAGAAAATCCGATGTCATAAACTACCTGTAACCAGAGACAATGATGTGAAACTTATCAGTGTAATAATGATGCAGACTTGATACTTTTATCGCTGGGATTAGACGACGATGCAAGATAAATCAGTTAAGTTCCAGATGTGCAGTTTACCCATGAACTTTGTGATTGGAATCGCCTGTTGTGATACGAGAGACATATAAGCGTACAGGTTTATCACAAAGACATTAAATCAAATCAGACGGTAGCAGAAAAGAAGTCTGAAGCAGTGACGTCAGGTATCTCTGTGCACGATGTTGTCCGTGTGGCCGGATGTCAAACCAGCCCGTCACTATTAACATTATTTCGCAGATTATATGACAGGGTGAAATATGTCATAGCGAAATTGATGACAGCAGAACCAGATTGGACATTTTGCACTTAATGACCTGGTTGATCGACGCTTTGAATGAGAGCATTGAATACCCCGTCGCTTTTCTGGGTGCATGGCGTCATCCAGATTACGGGAAGATCTTGGTAACGTCACTAATACCAAGATGCGTCAAAGCAGGGTCCAGATGGAAGATAAACTCCAAATTCCGGGTGGAGGAAGAAGACGAAACAGATGACGATTCGATGATTATTGGTATACCAAACCAAGAAGACGACAAAGAGGTCCGAATCATTCGTTATACTCCACGGAGGTTACAAAGTTCACGAAGAAGGACCGTAGACGTACGGAACCAAAACCAAGATGAACGGCCGTAAAAAGTTAAAGAAGTGAATTAAACCGGTGTTGTGTTTTAGTGATAAAAGCAGAGTAAATGTTCAATACTACTATGTATTATACTTATATGGTCATATTGAATTGCATTAGTCTAAGTTCATTATCGCTTCATGCTTTTGTCCATTGCTTCTTGTATTTGGTATGTTTTGGATATGTATTGGCCTTGGGTAAAGGTATTTCTTTTGTAGGTCATTGACAGTGAACATTGATAATTAGATAAAAAAATCTCTTAAAAGAACAGTGAAAAAAGAACTCGACATGAAAATGACTATAACTTCATGTGCTTTAATTTATCGAATTAATCTTAATTACAGTATTCAGATGACTGATGATATATCATTGAGTTATGCATTATTGTGGTGTCAAGGCCATGCGTTTAGAAAATAACCAAGTATTATAATAGATTAATTTAAAGTTTTGGATGATAATTGAAAGTTATCTTATAGTTCATGATTGGTTGAAATCCAAACAATTTGAATCTTGGTTATTTTCTTAAGTGGGGGAGTATTGTAACCATATGGCCTCTCCCCCACAATAATTATGCTAATTAATTATTCATATTAATTAGTTACATGTATTTGGAAATTGCTAACTTGAGTTTTCTAAAGTAAATTCCTTGACTATGAGTTCAAACTTCACATTGAGACAATTATTCTAGTTTGTAAATTCTGTAATCTGTTTAATTTGATTACCACGATGCTGAGAACACTGCAGTAATTTGCACACCTGCAAGTACTTTAGTCTTTGTTTTCCGTACGAGTTAATTGAATGCTAATTGGAAATCTCCCCGTAAAAGCCGTTAAGGTTCTATATTTGGAAGAATCTGATTTCCAAAATGTCTTTTTAATCAAAAACCAATAACTTATTATTTTGTGCAGGTGTTAGCGATTTCCAATCGTCCACATATATACTCGGCGCATCGTTTTGCCGACCAGTTAAGTTTCGGTTAAGTTAGACTCTTCTAGTTAGGTTTAGACTCCGCTCTCGTACTGTCAACATGTAACGTTTTGAATAAACTTAGAACTTTATTCGGACTTCGGTTTATAGTTTTCAAAATGACTATTTAATACACAACGCGAACTACACCTAACCTGTAGGCCATGGGCTTACAATTGCGCGCGCGACAATTTACTGAATCATTGAAACGGAATTATATGTCCCTTTCCGGTTAGTTTGACTTCATGAGTTGTCTCTCTTTGCTTATGTAATGGCTTTTGCCATGATTACCTCATTCACAACATGTTCGAAAGATATAAAATGGTGATTTTCCTCTTCTGGAGAGGAACCGCGCAGGAGGCAACTAATTGAATGATCTAATGCACATGGAAGACAGCGTGGCGATGATTATTCTAAATGTTAAAAAGTTTATAGAGCATTATACAGGCGCAAAATCCTGATCTTCTTTGAGGAAGGGGGTTGTGGGGCTACATGTATGTCTAAATCAAAAGAAATTATTAATTTGATTCATGTAGAAAGATCCACGAGCGCTAATCTGTACCAAGCGCGGATTTGAATTTGCCTAAAATTTCGTATCTTTCCCATTTCGTTGCTTAACTTTTTGAAGATCATTAGCTAAACCCCTGATGAACTATACTTCCTGGTATAACAATGTTGATCTACCGATGCCTTCTAAAGGGTAAAACAAGTACAGGCGCTTGCTCCCAGATATCCCCCTGGATCCGCACATTTTGTAGCACTTCAAAGTTTGATAAGATCATCGATTTTTATATCTGCCACTGGAAGTTTCTGAGTATTAAATGGATATAAAAACAGAGGGAGATATGAAGATGTTTACATTTGGCGAATAAAACATTGTTGAAAAGCATCCCATTCTGCTACATGCAGAAGAAAAGAAGAATTTCAAAGAATAGTCGTCTAACAGAAACCAATCTCGTAACTTATGAGTAGAGAACACATGCTGCATAGTTATAAAAACTTGCAAACAAATAGGGTATTGAAATATAAAATAGATATGATCAAAGGATAGGATACAAAATGGCTAAATATGTTTATAGAAAGCAACATTTTAAACCAAAGACATATATTTTGAGGTAGAGGAGTTGGGTATTTATACTGTAATATCCAAAATCAGAAAAAAATTGGATCCAACGCAAAGGATATAAATATGTAAAAAATATATATACTGTTAAACTACTATATTCATAGTATGGTGATACCTACATCTTCTCCAAAATGCTATAAAATTAAATAAACAAGAAATTGTCAATATTGAAATACATGTTCTATTATAAATTTCAGTGCACCATATGCGCAATTTAGCAAGTTATGTATCATCAGTGATGCTCGAGGCAAGAGAAACATCCTTGAAGATAGCTTGTATGGGGTCGTTTCTTATTTATAGTTCTTGGCAATTAGTGGTATCAACTGATTCTCCTACTGTGTTGCATAAAATCATAAAATGTATAATATTTTTGTGTAATGAATTACTGATGAAAGTACAGTAAAGGTGGGAAAGCAATTACCTGATTCATACATGTATATCCATCAATGCATTTGCTCTATAAATAACAAGATGTTATTTGTTCTAAGTGGTGTCTTAAGGTTACAGAAACAAACAAGATTTTCTATTGTGAATTTGAACTTGTTTACAAATATGTTGAGCAATGCATACATTCTCAAAGTTTGCTGTACTTTAATGATACCACATTGTCGCCATAGCACTTTCTATATAGACATAACGTCAGACAGCGCATGAAATTTAGATATTGTTTTTATGTTCGTGCTTAAACATCGACGGCGGGTGCGGCTAGCCAACAGGGGATGCTTACTCCCCCCGGGCACCTGGTCCCACCTCTAGATTGCTAGGGGTCCTTGGATGCCTAACTTTGTGCTCTATTGTGAGTCCTGTTGAGATTATCGACAGGACCTTCTTTAACTCATTTAATACATAAAAATGTATGCTTCCTACTTCAATAAGTTAGCATGCATAAAATATGAAATTCTTTTTTATAAAACAATTCTGTAGGTGTTGTCCATGAATAAAGTGTTATCCTGTTTAAGTCATGTGATGAGGTTTTCTCCTTGTCTCCATCTGATTCCTCCTTTATGTGTGTGATGTCCGCTGTGATGACCCCATGGTCCTTATGTTTATGATCCCCTTCGTATACGTCTAAAAAAATCAAAACTACAAATTTACAAATTCTTCAGTTTTCGCCAGTACATGTATTTTTCCTTGACATTATGTACAAATAATTTACAACTAGAACGTGTCTGGTGATGTATGTTTGCAACTGATTCATGAAGCTGAAAATACGTTTTATCATTGATTCATATAAATTAATTTGCATCGTCGCAATCTTGTAAAAGAAAAATTTTATACAGTCTGGGAAGTGGAACCCTCCTGAGAAGTCATGTCTCTAGAGATCTTGAAAACTATCAGTCCGAAGGGTTTGACTGACAAAATTTCATTCTGACTGACAAAAATTCATAGTTTTTGTACAGATTTAATCGGTTGGACTGACACTGCGAAAAGGTATAAAGGATTGAGCAACTATTAGCTCGCTCATGAAGACTCTACGTTGAGTAAGCATCGAGTTGCAATAAGAGTTGCCTCTCTAGTTAATTACGGTTACTACTCTACTGCAAGCTAAAAGAATGACCTTTTATCAGCTTTCTGTATAATAAACAATTTATTACCCGGTTGGGAGGGAGACATGAATATTTGTTCAACTCAGCAATATAGCGATAGTGTGATGGCGATTCATAATAATTATTACAGACTCTAGTAAGGATCACATCCGAGAGAAATCATGCAATCAAATCAATGAAATATTAAATATATAGCAAAAAGAGCAGTAGAGATAGATTGATAGATAACGTAAAGACGATGTCATATTTCTATTATATATACATTGAAAATGTGAAATTCATGATCCTCATTCATGGCGCCCCTTATATCATTTTATGAATGAAATTGTTATATGAAGAGCCAATAGTCAGACAGAATAGATAAATAAGTTGTAGGTGTAATTTTATAACTCTGACCCAATTTTCCAAAATAGTTTTATCAATACACAGTGGAATAAGAAATAAAACATCGACGGTCGGAAAATCCATGCAATCTATCATGATGATCTCGGCTTCTTTTCAATTATTTCGATATTAAAGCCATGTAAATGCAAATAAATAAAATTAGTGCATATCTGGAGTAGTAATCAGATGTTAATATTTCCGGCGATACCGGGTCTAATGCAGCAAACTTTTCCGGGAATGTTCCGATATATTTAAGGAGTCGTGAGGGAAAAGATGAAATGTTATGCCCATAGCATGTTATTATGTTAAAGGATGGACAAATAACCAAACTGTGTAACAACACAATTTCTCCATGATTATGTAAAAAATCACTGCCTATATAACTTCAGTCATTTCTTGTAAATACTTTGACAGTATTGCACAACATTAGGTTTCGCTGAAAGGGGATTTGAGTAGACACTTATTTTTAGTTTTCCGAAAGTCCAAAAGGGCTATCTTTCTGGCACCAGTTAAATATTTTTCAAAGTAGAAATTATCCGATTCTCCTTCGTGAAAATTGGCACAAACAGCGCACTAGAAATCTGTGCTTTGGATATACATGGTAATTATCTCCGATAAGAAAGTACAAATCAGGTATTCAAGTTATATTCGATTCATTCTACGGAATTTAATACAAGAATATAAAAGAAAGAAAAAGTTATTATCTTATGAGCCTTTCATCATGGGAAGGGGGGGGGGGGTGGAGGGGTTTCTGAAAATAAATATCTTGACCCAGAAAATGTTGAAAATTAGTAACCTTACCCTCTTGGTAACAGAAAATAAATATTCTGGCCTTCATTCGTTTCTATTTTCTTTTTTTTTTATCGAATATAACTTGAATACCTTATTTGTACTTTCTTATCGGAGATAAGAAATAACAACTAGCTAGCCTTGGTTTGTTGTCCTGTAATTCCCCGAGTCGCATGAACCAATAAAATTATCACCGAGTCGCGAAGCGAAGTGGTTCATGTGACGAGCACGTGCATGGGTGGAAATTTTGCACCAGGCGAGTTCTATAGTACATATAGGGAAAAAATCTCAAGTCATGTTAGAATATAAATCAAATGTCATCGGCTCGCTTCGCTTGCCATTTGCTGAAACAAATAGCAATTTCATTTGCAAGCGACACAACGACAAAAGACCAAAAAAAAAAAAAATAAATAAATAAAATTCGATTTTTGGATTCGCTCGCCTTACGCTCACAAAAATTTTCAGACTCGTTCCGCTCGCTTTTCCATGATATTTCATTTACGTGTCATTAAAGATAGATTTTATTCTATGGCATTGTATTGTACATGACATTTGTATTTTCATTAAAAACAAGAATAAATAAATTACATTTTTGCTAGTATGCTGAGCTTCAAGACTTACAGAAATAGTAAATTACTAAACTTAACAAAACCATTCTTGGACATACACTTCTTTTTTTAATTTCAATTTAGAATATTCAGATATTAGATGTTCATTATGCATACACATGTAGATTGTATTGGCCAGAAGACCTGCACTCCGTAAATTATTATTGAATTTAGTTGAATTCAAATATTTGAAATTCTCAGTGCGTGCGTCCTTAACTGTGGTCTCGTCGCTAAAAATTCGCAGTGGAAAGATAGAAGTAAATCCTGTCTACATGTATCTCAATTCTTAGAATACACTGACGTAATAATCAGATTATAAACATAGCTCCTTACGTTTTTTATAGATTCTAAAACAATAAACTAAATGCACAGCTATTAAAATGTCTTAAAGTTAACATGACACGGTTTCTCCATTATTTAAGAGGGTGCCGCCTCATATCATCCTTTTTTTTGTAAAACGTGAAACAGCCATTGTGAAATATCAAATTTCAAAGATAATATTATAGGATATAGATAAAAGAAATAATAGGAAAAGTTTTAAATCGTCAGAATACTTCAGCAAAAAAAAAAGACTTTTGAATGTACATCCATGGTATAATTTCATTTCTATGATCGAAGACGGATTTTTCTCGTTTGCAAATGAAGGAACGGGATTTGAAGTTTGAATTTCCCTTTCTTTAGGTTTGTTTACCTGTCCACTCAATCATTACAAGGAAAAAGGTTTTTTGGAAACATGTACCTACTTTTAGTACTGAGATTTGACAGGTTGATCAACCAACAGAGGGATCGGCTTCGCCTTGCCTTCTTTGGGCTTGACCAACCCAACACATCTTTGTTGACGAGTAAATAATTTAATAACTAATATAATCTGTATTGAATGTCTAGGCACCAGCAGTTCATTGCGATGATGATAACAGAACAACTTATTATTTACAAGTCGAATACATCATTTGATTACGGAAGTTAAACGTCTTCATAATCATTAGCATCATTTAAGAGCGGATAAATTCACAGCATGGATCAGACATGCACGTTTCGGGTATTTAACCCTCGTCAGTGTTCCTCAATCTAAACAATGAAGTATATCAACTTTATATTCAAAGAAAACAGTTTGGTTACCTAAAACGGTTCTTCAGTTATAATTGCGTACATCTCGTAGCTCATTCGTGAATCAAAAGGTTCGATCAAATGCAAATGATGAAAAATAATTGCCTCAATTACAAATGATGTATTGAATTTGCCATCATAACATTTTAGGATTTGTTTATACACGCGGAACAATGAAGTCTGTCATAAGATAGATAAGGCATACAATCCAGAGCTTTTCGAACACGAAGACAAGGTATGGTTAATAAATCTATGGTAGACTGATCTTAAGTTAACATCAGCGAGGTAATCGCTAGCAATCATATGAAGCTTACCGGGATTCCTTTAACATATATGATTTTGTAGTTTTTCATTTTTGTTAAATTATTAGAATGCAAGTCTGACTGACTCTTTGCCTTGTTTGAAATAAATCTTAACAGAACACATGTTTCTTTACTATTGATAGATGAATCGTTTGAATGTGTGGTTTGTGTGTTGATAAAACACTCAAATGACGATTATAAAAGTACAATAACACTTGAACTATGTATAATTATTCTATTGACAGATATAGCATATATACAGTATACATGTACCTGTCTAAATCGTAAAAAAGAATATTTTTCACCGTTGAATATACAAGACTAGGCCTTGAAAAGGATTCAGAAATCATGCTGAAATTGCATTAGTCCACCACAACATTCAAGTAATAATTTTTTATCTAGCTTTGAGGTATCAGGCCGATTACAGCGGCTGCATTCTATGAATATGATTAAATAGCGGGAATCCACTCTTTTCCAACACTCCTGGCAATGGGGGTCCTAGTTCATGACGAAATTACAGTACATAAACTAAAGAGTGCATATCGGTAACATCCTTCTTGAAAACAACATGTACAGCTGACATCCGTTATTAACTTATTGGAAATATTCGTTTATTCTATAAATCCAGTTTGAACTACGATCATATTTCTACAAGAAAGTGTGATTATGTCATGGTATCTGGCATAGAACGTCCTATGTCATTAATGGGTTCCAGAAGTCTGTCAAGTGGAGGGGGTTGGTGTCCAAAATGTGATTTTTTTCTTAAATATACTTACAGAAGTAAGCGCGTATTGCAAATTATACTGGGGGTTCCGGATCCTGACCCCTCATAATTACCACTAGATTCACCCTTGTAATAGACATTGTAGGTCGATCAGATGGGTTATCTTCCTTTACATAACTTTAGGTTAATGTTTTTTCCAATCCGTTATTTACGATGGCAATTCTTCGATTCATCAGGCTGATGCCTGCGATAAGCATTATAGAAAAGACTAGTCAGATTTATGTATATATGCCAGTTACCAGGTGGATAATAGGGGATACCTGAGGAATAGCATAACATGCATGAATCTAGGAGTATTGAAAGGGGGTGAAATACGTACAAGATAAGGCCCTAACTACTAAAATATGTGCTTCTAAAAGAGTGTACTTGTTTATTCCAGATAATCAATTAAAACAGGCAACATTCAAACACATGAACATATCTACACAAATAAGACACTGTGACAATGACACCTGTAAGAAGCAAGAGTAAGCTGTATGAAAAATGTGCGAAAAAGGTGCATTTTGGCTACGAATGAAAAGATTATGAGTGTGTCATATTTCCATATTCATCTACATGTATATGTTTAAATTTAGTCTTTTAAAACATACATTTCTTTTCATGCATGCTTGTCATTCGTGTATGCTTTAATTAAACGACATATATAAGGGCAGGATATTTCTCTAATGGCAATAAATCATGCACACTACTTTATCTTACAGGAAAATGCATTAAAATGTTTATTAGAATTACGTCGAGGAATGTTTGAGTTTGTCTATGTGAGGAATGTAGAAAGTGGACCATTATTGTAAATTTGTATACTGTATAATTATGTACTCATTTAAGCGGGATTCATATTTTAGCGGAAGTAGTGCTGCTAAGACTGCGCTAATTCAAGAATACTCTAAATCATGAATCTCTTATAAATCAATGTGGAAAATAAGTCAAAGCGCTAATTCATGATTACACGAATAATATGTCAATTTACCCAATTCTGCACTGTTTCCGCTAAAATATTGTTGCGCTAAGATAAATTGTACATTGAGAAAATAGCCATTTGATATACATAGCCAATTGTGCCTCACATGAAATTCATATGAAATGAGCATAATGTAAATTTCACATGAATTTCATATGAGGCACAATTGGCTGTGTACTAAAATAGTTTAAATGTGTTTCTTATCTGAATTTTAATGTTGCTACACGTAAATTGCTAGGACAAGACCGTACTTTCGTTGTTAATTAATAAAAAGGATTTTTTTTCGAGATAAAAAAAATTGAAAAGCTGTACATCACGAATAATAGCTCGGCTATTTCTTTAAGTCTGACAGATGACCATTATAAGTCCATAATAAATACATGATTGTTATGATTCCACCCCTTTCATGTTAAGAAAACAGTGTCTTAGATTTGATTATTGGTCTATTTTGTGAGAGTATTGTAATTGTCTCTGTTTGTTACTATATTAACTTTATGAGTTGATTGTCAAAATTGGTAACGTATTGATTCATGCAAGTGTGTACATGTATGACAAAACAGATGATTTTGGATTCAACAAGTTAATTTCCCATGGATTGATCATGATGTTCAAAGACAACCGTCATATGACATTACGTGAGTCCTGTAGCATCATATCCCACCAATTCTGCTACCTCTTTTTATACATTTTGGACATACTAATTTTCATACTTTTTGGTCATTTTACATTGTTAAGACTGAGGATCACTGACGAGGGCCCAGACCACCTGTCCTCTCTGAATGTCGGTCGGACTCCTCGGGTGATTACATGCAGGAGCTCGCTACAGATGGCAGATAATAGACTGCATTTCGAACCTCTCCTCCTTTCTTGAGAAGATGGATGATATTCTGTCATAGACCAACCAAAGATTATACTTTATATCTTCCAAAATGAAAGCAACCGGATGTGGCAATTCTACCAAATTGAAGCGACGGGTGTTGCATGCAAGCAGGAGATGCTGACTCTTACTAGGCACCTGGTCTCACTTCCATATCGGGAGTTCGCTTCTTTCATGTGGTGGAGGTTTTTGTTTGTTTGCTTTGGTTCCTGTTCTATCCTGGTTTTGTATGCCTTCGGTTTATGATTTTCTGAATTATTGATTTTGTGCTGTGTATAGGGATATGGTCATGATCCATATTTGTCTTTTATATCCATTTACGTATTCAGCTGTGTTCATAGGGCTTCTGCGTCTTGCTGTCTCGCTTGTATGGTCATATTACAATGAAGAGATTATTTTTCAACTGGTATCGCTTACTAAATTGATGTATATTTGAAATTGATTATGCAAGTCTTGAATTTAATTTACTTTCTCTTTGTACACCTAAATATTTTTCATAAATGTCTTGCTAAGTGAATGCTTCTTTATAAAAGCTCAAAGATAAACGGCAGGCGAGGTGTATTAAGGTACCAGTCCGGTCAGCATATAATTTGACTTCAAAGTTTATTTTCTCAATTGTATTTCTTCGAAGAGCTATTGATGTATACATACGATGTATACATATAGTGATTCGTACCTTTTGAACTATGTCGGTGTATACCAATCCACTTGCCCACCATCCTGTGTGTAATTAGACGTGATGACAGAGTCCGTTTTCACCAATACATTTCTGTCAGAAGTGCTGATTGTGATACACTTTGAAATGATATTCTAATCAGCCTGACTTTTAAATGAAAGTAAGAAATTTTTGAATGCAAATTTCAAATTATATTACAATAAGCGTATCTTAACATTAAAATATGCCTAATTGATTTTTCCTCACTCTTTCGAGGTTTACAATGTATATCGCTCAATTGTTGCACTGCGACATTAAAGTCTGTACAAATCGCATTTTCGTATATTTTCTTTTAAATTTGGAGAAGCATATTAAATCATAAAAACGTTGAGTTTCTCTATAACTTTTTCATTGCGTCCGATATAGATTTCGAAATTTTGTACCTCCTACTCTGACAGAATCTCAGAAGTCTGCCATAACCAAAACATACACATACAAGAATTCAGTCTTTAAGTCAAAATCATTTGATTTTCCATTGGAACAGTTGCGAACCCCGGAATAAACAATATTTCCAAGTGGGAACAGGTGCCAGGGAGAGTCAATGTCTCTTGTCGCACCAGTTTGATGAAAGCTTGTCAAATTCAGTGGTTGTCTTGGTGATCAATTTCTGTCAAAATTCTAACATAACATCCATGGAATATGAGCAGCTGCCTCATAACTAATCCCTTTTATAAGTAGCAACATCCCGTCTTCTCCTACTTATGGCATTTATGTTTCTCAGCTAATACGGTACGCCAGGGCATGTTCCAAATTTTAAGCCAGATGGCCTACATGTAAGCTACTTGTTCAGGGTTGTTTAACACAAAGGCTGGAATCATCATTGAGGAAGTTCTTCGTTCGCTACGGGTATAATATAAAAGCATAACAGATCCCTCTTTCCAGAATGATCAGTGATATTCTGGTTTGTCCTTAAATGGCCGTTATCATCATCAAACAAGACATATATACCCGATACGTGCATCAAGATGAGCAGAATGGTATTAGTATATGAATAATGTAACAATCAACATGATCAACGAAATCAAAACGGAAACTAAGCATTAGTATACACATTGAACTCTTCAGTGTGTGAGATTTAAACAAAATTGAGTCCTATGACTGTCAATAGATATCAAGGGCGTTCATTCGTCCAGGATTCTCCATTATTAATCTTCATTGTCGCAACGAGATGATTCCCTAAGAGTTGTTTAGGACGTTCGTTTGTCCGAGTTCCTCTATTTCTTTTGATTTCTTGGGATAGCTAGATATTAGGGGCGTCCATCTATCTGCATAATAGTTACGATATAGCATTAAACGTCATTTATATCATGCGCGGATCACGTCTTATTTTACTGGAAAGGGGAGGGATTTCAAGATTGACTGGAAGGAGCTATAGTCTAGATTCTTTCAGGAAAATTTTACAAAGTGAATACCAGGGGACTGATCCTGGACAACCCAAGCCCCCCCCCCCCCCCCCCCCCTCACTATCTGACATATAATTCATGTTTCCTTGTTGTGACCGTCTGTCTTTTTCATCTCCCACTCCACATTTGCGATACAGGCGACAATGTATCATCATCCATACGACTTTTCGCCGGCGATATCATATACAGTACAGCATCATCAAACTACCATTGCCAACAGCTCTAGGACGATCTCACTGCAGTAGTGAACTGAAGCAGGAAGTGGCAGATGATATTCAACCTATCAAAATGCCATGTGTCGAGGATAACGTCATTACATACCATTTTCACATAGAGGGGCATATGCATGAGAATGTCAGCCAAAATCCTTACTTGGAAGTAGAAATGGCCAACATCCTTTCATCGGATAATCATATATCGCTAGGATTCCTGAGGCAAGCTTACCTCAGGCCTTGTAAGACCACACCTGGAGTATGCAAGTAGCATTTGCGATTCGTACCTTATCCATCAGCTAGAGATGGTAAAACGAAGATCAGCAAGATTCATTGTCATGTATACGCTAAACTACATAGTACTGTAATAACACCTTTGGAAGAATTGAATTACAACCTTGGAACATCACGTCGCCTACTCTTCAGTAAGTTACTTCACCGGTAGGTAGCAATTCAAATTCTAGACTACCTTCAACAACCAACCAGAAGAACACGTCAGTACCACCATAGACACTTTGTCAAACTAGGTACACATGAAGAACAAGGGAAAACAGCTTATTTATTAGGACTATCGAAGACTCAAACGATCTACCATCGGCCATTCCAAGACCAGCCTCAGAGCTACTAAGGACCAGTAAACCATGGAAGTGTTTTCATTTTAAACTGCACCTGTGAAATATGTGTTTAAAGAGCACACGTGGATGACGTCCCAAGTGTTTTACATAAATGTCAAATATGGACGATGACCATATCCCAATACACAATACAAAATCGATAATTCAGGAAATCACAAACCGAAGGCATACAAAATCAGGATAAAACAGGAACCAAAGCAAACAAATAAAAACCTCCACCACATGAAAAGAAGCGAACTCCCAATTAGGAGTGAGACCATGTGCCCAGGAAGAGTAAGCATCCCCTGCTTGCATGGGATGCACATAACAAACATAGGTCGGAGATCTACACCTACATCTACGTCGATCTATCGTGGAGTATCGACGTAGATGTAGGTGTAGATCTCCGGCTTATGTGTCCAGTTCCCCTAGCTTTATCATTGAGTGTGATCTCCGCAGTTTTTACTATGCTTCATAATGACATAGTGCAAATTTCATCATGGAATTGAATACTGTAAAGCTATTATTTATTCTTATTTTTTTGAATAGAAAGAATCATACAGGAAAACGCAAAAATTGAATAAAAATCACTGAATGAAAATGAAACACATAACCCCAAATCAGAATCCAGAAATTACTACCAATATACAAATCCTTGAAAGAAAAAAAAGATAAATGAAAAAAGCAGGACGCGCGAAATATGAAAATTATAACAAAAGAAAATTATGGAGGTAAAATAACTAATTAAATAAAAAGATAAATTGATTAATCAATCCCCTAAACAAATAATAAATCGAATAAATGAACAATTAATTGAATGAATGAATGAATGAATGAATAAATAAATAAATAAATAAATAAATAAATAAATAAATAAATAAATTGATAGATAAATAAATAAATAAATAGAAAAATAAATAGAAAAATAAATAGAAAAATAAATAAATTAATATAAATAAATAAATGATATAAATAAATTAATTAATATCTTTGTTAATTGATAAATAAGTAGATCTTGAGGGGATATCATCCACGGATCCTTGCATGATCCCTGTATGATAATTTCGTTTTATTTTTTACTTGCACGTATAATTCCGTCATTGATAACAAGGTACCAAGCTGAACCCCATGGAAAAAAAACCTAAATTTCGACGACTTCGTACATACATGTATCATCGGGGTAAACAATGCCCGTTGTTCTGCATTCCTCACTTAATTACATGTAGATGAGTTGAATGAAGAAGTTCTTCCCAACAAGTTGTTTTTGACAGGAGTGTTGATGGAAACTGTTTTCATGATTTTCTTTGTTTATTTACAAAATATGTAAGTGTACGCATTTAGTTCCAGAAATAAGTTTATCGCGAAAGCAATGCCTAATGGGTCATTCACCTCAAAGCTATTTTGGCGGCAATGAAAGCAGTTGATTCAGTGTTTATTTCATTATTTTCTAATTCATTTTCTTTGTAATTAAAAAATTTCATGTACGATGGAATTACAATAGACCTATATTTACAAGAAAAGAACAAGAGCATTAACTTAAAAAGCATCATTATGACAAAACTAGATTTTATCCTCCGCATTTAGATTTCCATAAGTGATAAATATTAAAAATGATCTACTCTCGCCTTCTTAATCCCAGCTTAAAATGAATAGAATGTCGAATTACGTTATATTTTATAATTTATTTTATTCATTTATTCGTTTGCTTTTATTTTATTTTGTAAATATCTTAAATCTGAATATTTTTATCGATTCTCTGTTGCAGGTACTCCAGATCACCAAATTCCATATATTCCCTGCATTAATAATGATGAGTGTACAATAACGGACACAGTATGTCAGAAGTATAAGAACTATGGACTGGTCTGTTTTTGTGTGTACAACCTCAGACCTATCAGACCGAGCGAGGAGTGTGATTGTAAGTAAGTCAGATCATTTTTAGAAATGCATGTACCTTGTTTTAGTTATTAATCTCATTATTCAAATAATGTAATAGATAAAAAGGATTCCATGAATCAGAAGATTTAAAGACGTACCGACAGATCTGTTTTTATTTAGTATTTACACTCTCAGACCTATCAGACCAAAGGAGGAATTTGATTGTGAGTAAGTCAGTTTTAGCAATATCATGTTAATTACACTGAGGAAGGTATTAGTTACACTGTTTTCATATAAAACCGAACATTTAGAGACGAACGAACTGGTCTGTTTTTGTGTTAACACCCTTACACCTCACAGGAGTGTGATTGTAAGTAAGATGGTTTTTGTGTCTCCTGCGAAGTATAGCGAGACTTAGGCATCATTTTGTACGTTGTCCGTCTGTCCATCTGTCCTTCTGTCTGTCACACTTGGATGTCTGTCACACCCAATATAAAAGTGATTCCTAAGTGTCACTACATGTATGTTTCGCAGGTGACACATGCATTGCTTGGAATTATTATTTTGGTTAGACAAATGTTAGAATTACCTTGTTTATGATTTATATATAATTATTCAAAAGAATGTACATGCAATTATTATAAGATTTCACGTTAATACCAATATGTGTTTAATATGGATAATAATTCAATCCCTGATCAATTTCAATATTAATTTCGTGATAAAAAATATTATAAGTAAAACATGTAGATTTATGTCCACTTGTATCATTCGCGATCATTGTAGAAAAACAATAGAGAACATAAAGATATTAAATAGAAAATGAGTTTCAAAGATAGAATCCTTTGAAATTACGAAACATTATTAAAAATGTAAATTGTTTCATCCTGTCAATGAAGACAGTAGTCACATGTGAAGGTCACATGGCTGTACAAGCCAATTAAATTTGTAACACAGGTCACGGTAAATGACGTCAGAGCTACCATGAAATGTTGACAATGAACTTGAATTTGACATCAGTATATTCTTAGAAAGAAAAGAATACATATGTAAAATGATTATATCAAATTCGATACGATTCTGATAATGGGGGTGCCAACAGGTAGTTACGCACGCATGTACGTAAACAGAGGGTTATGTACATCATGTTTAATTTATTTTTCAATTGATAAACAGAAGGTATCCTTTTTTGTTGTTAAACCAAAGAGTTAAGATCAGTCTTCAACACTATATTGGTGAAAGTGTCCGGCACATTTTTGTATTAGAAAGAAATGTCACAATACTTCGGTTGAAAACTGCATAAAATGGTATACAGCAGTACCTCCTTAGGCAGTTTCAATGTGAGCAAGAGTTAGTTTTCCTTGAACGTTCAATTGTATATTAATGTTTTGCAAGAGGGTAGTAGAGGAGGTTCAGCCTATATATGATTTGATTTTTTTTTAAATTCTCACTCATGTTGACCCCCTCCCTCCTTATAGAACTACCCATCATACATATGTATATGGCATTCTAATAACTACATTACATTGAATTTCAAAGGTACAGTTTTGACACTTATTTCAAATTAAGGCAATTTAATTTCTTTTTCTATTCCTAAATAAAGGTATATCTAATGACGTATCTCATGATAAGTCATGATACGTTAGTGTAATTTTTGTATGCACATGTACCGGATATACAATGGTGAGCCCAGGCTTGAATTTTCTATGATTTTCAAAGAATATAACCCCTCCACAGTTCTTCTACATGTAACTCAGTACATTTAAGGACATATCCGGCACCCAAAGTTTTGAATCTTCACATCGAAGAGTATTCTGTGTTTCTGACACACAAAGAAAGATAACTCTAATTTCCATTATGAAGCTCTTTGAAAAATATTTTAAAATAAAAATTGCTATGTTATTTTACCAAAGGTATGTACGGAAAGGTTTCAAATTCTTCGTTTCGATCAAATAATAGAATATCCGATATATTGTATTCCAGATATGAGGGAAAATCATACAACAATAAAAAAGTTATTGAGTATAATTTTGAATTTGTCATAGTTGGCAATGGAAAATGTCTTCATTAGTCTATTTGGGAAGTACTCAGAACTTCAATACTTCCTACGGTAACCTCATCAAATGACACTACACATCGCTTTTACATACAATAAGATGAAACTGATTCAAATATAAAGGATATATATCCTAAAACTGAATAAACATAATACATATGTCCTTAATAGAACATCCCATGTCGGCCCACTGCTCAAAAATAATAATTTTTGGGTCAGTAAAATAAAGGGGAATAACTGGTAACCAATTTAAATTATCTATTTTCTCTATATAACATATGCAAAATGAAGTTGTACAAGAGTTTTCCCCTTTGATTTTTAAGACCCGGGAGTCTGATATCTATACTCAGGGCATCATTGCCTTTCAGAAAATATATAGTTTATAGTACCTTACCAGGCATAAAATTTACCATACTTTACAGTGGAAATGATTAAAACGCTATGTAAAATGACTCTTTCGTACAACGGATACCTTAAACAAGTACTGTAACAACATTTGATTTAGACGATAAAAATATCTATTAAGGAACTTGATTAAGACGTTATGAGACATTCAGTATCGCTTAACCTACATGTTGAAGAATATCTATTCAGTCTTTACTTTCAAGGACAATCACAATTCTCAAGTATTTGCAGGATCTGGAATAAATAGAATTGCATTTTAGAGTAAAATGTACGTCTTCTTTCTTCATTCAAGTGATTTTAGGTAGCATCACCAACATTGAATTTTGGTAATTTTCTCATTCTAAATTCTGATAATGGCGCCAATGTGCGAAGCCCAACTCTTTAAGATTTATTTAGCAGGATTCAAACGGAAGCTTTAAGCTTAAAATCTTGAAGCTTCATTTTCAATCCTGCTTTATTAGATAATATTGACTATGTAATATTGCTTTCATTTTCGTGCTTAAACATCAACGGTGGGTGCGACTAGCCAATAGGGGATGCTTACTCCTCCCGGGCACCTGGTCCCACCTCTTGCTTGCTAGGGGTCCGTCGATGCTTAAGTTTGTGCTCTATTGTGAGTGCTGTTGAGATTATCGTCAGGATCTTCTTTAACTAATCTATTCATGTGAGATATGACTATAATACAAAGCGAGTTTAATATAAATCCGTTCTTATATTGGATTCTTGAGATTGTTTCTTAGACAGTGTTGTCCTTCGTGTTTCTATGTTGTTGTGTAATTGTCTCCGCCTACTTTCCCGCATTCTCTTTTCTCTTTATAGAACGTTCCGCTGTGATCTCTTTCCGATCTTTCTTTTGTATCATGGTTTTTTCAAATATTTTTATTCCTATTGATTTTAATATTTGGATTCTGGTTCCTGGTTTTGTTTCTGACTTTTCTTCACTGATGAAGAAGTGCAAGATCCATTTTTTTTTTTCTTGCACTATAGAAGTCCCTTGGGCTCTCCTCACTGATTGATAAAACTTTGAAGAATGAAAACTGCGCTGTACGATTATATATAAACCGCATATTTGACCTTATTATTGAACGATCAATACGTGTCATTCCCATGCCATGCTATCAGTACAAATAAATATCCCCTCAAATAAGAACTCAGATGTTCACTGAGATACCAGGGCAGAACTTCGCTGCTGGCTTCATAATTATTCCTAACAACAGTGCAAAATCAATAGATATGTTTACAGTGAATGAAACTAGTCCAAAAATGCAGTTTAGGCGAAGAAAGATACAAATATTAAACTTCTTCAAATTCAATAGCATCATTTAAGAGGAGATCAATTTTCAGCTTGGACCAGACATGCACGCAATGAACAAACAATAGTCAAGAATCAACAGAGAGAAAAGAGAAAATAAATAAAAAAAAAAACATACAGGTAATTACTCATGTAAACACTCAGAAACAAATGATAATGATTAGACTAAACATGTATTATATATTATGCAAAAATTAGGCTAATGGGTAATTAGAGTCAAATGAGGATTGGAATTAGATATATTCTTATTAAACCAAATTAATGGTAAGTGGCTACATGTAACCGGGTTACAAAAAAAGTACTGCAACTTGCACGGAAATATCAGAGGTCTTCATATTGAACATTCATGCACGACTTTATAAATTGTTGGTTTTTTTTATTCCATTCGCTTTAAGACGAAGTAACATGTAGATAGTTATTCAAGACAATATGACGTATGAACAACTCCCCCCCCCCCCCTCTCCGCAAGACTGATTAATGGCAATTCTAACAAAAAATGTTATAATTCGTAAATTGATATCTAACTTATCACCTAAGCCATGAGGAAAACACACACAACTGTTCATGAAAGAAAGGAGGGGATATCTAACAACACTCTGTTGCAGCACCAGCAGCAAAACCCCAAAACAACCACTGTAAAGACACAAAGCAGACACACACAGAAGAAGACACAAATGGTACAATAAACGCCAAGCACATAGAAACGCCAAACACAAATTAAATGACTACATCCCATGAACAAACGAGACCAATGGGCAATGTTTAAAATCATGCTAGGATGTGCTCGTGCACTATGACAAACCGAGTATTAGTCTAAACTTCATCTGCAGTTCTAAATGCTAAAAACACTTTTAAGTTGCAGGATATCTTGATTAAGAATTATTGACAGAGAAAGAATTCTTCTATTTGCATATTTCTCAATGAAAGCTAATGAGAATTTTTCGGCTATCCGCTGCCTTATGTTTTGACTTTTCTTGCTTTAAATTTCATGATTCTCCAGGTTCTACTAAATGTATCTTGCTGAGTAAACGAGAAAAGTAGGAGGGTTGTGTGCAGGTATTCCGTATAGCTACTGGCTCAATTTGCTACTAACATACATGTAGCAGATTAAGACTGAACATGTAAGTTGGTTTTGGTGTAGTCCTTTTTTGTTAAGAGATTTGATGTCGTTGATGGTGTTCCTTGCCCCTTGGTAGTCTCTTCTTGTGCTGTTCCCTCTGTGTTTTTGCACAATAATTGTGAGTTCTTAGAGACCTCTGGGAAATTGGAATAGTGGGAGGGTTGTGCGCATGTAATCCAGGATCCACACCGTCTGCTATTTACGTGGCAGATGGCCGTCCTAAGTCGGCACCGGTTGCCCATTGGTCTCGTTGGTTTATGTGTGGTATTTTATGTTTAATGTTTCTATGGTGTGAGTTGGTGTTCCTTGTCCCTTTTGTGTCTCTTTATGTGGGTGTCTATTTTTTGTTTTTTGCATTGGGTGTTTTGGGGTTTTGCTGTGGGTGCTGCAGCCTAGTATTGTTGGAGATCCCCTCCATTCTTTTGCATTTAGGTGTCCCGATTTTTGGAGACATCCGTCTTTCTTATAAAACACCATAATTTGTTGTATTCTAACATGTGCTCTTTTTTCCTATTTAATTTTGTTTTGCTGTTGTTATAAACGTTCTTTCTGTAAATTGCAACAGTCTCGGATTTTTCCTCTAATTTGTATCATTTAGAAAAAATGGGACGCGTTCGACCTTGTGCCTTTTCGTGATATATCATCTGTTACTAGTATGTCATCCAATTTTATGTGCCATAGAGAGGCTAAACATACACAGTAATTATCTGAAAGAAAGATGCTTAAGTAATTGAATTCTACAACCCTGCCAGACACCGTGGGCAAGGAGCCATTGTCATCTCATTGAGAAAACTATTCTCGTACCACACGAAGAATCGGCAAGTTGTCAATTTCCCACGTGTCACACTACTTTCTACGGTATATCCTGGTTGACATCCTTCTATCTTTTGATTATAAAAAGGCTTTCTCAAATTAAAAAAAGAAGTTCTGCACTTACTTATTTTGTCATGTTTGGTTTTTTTTTTGGCTTGAAGAACCATATAAGCATTCATTACATGAAACAGGCATGTCTGGCGGAGCAAATCTGAAATGTTCATTTGCAGAAGACTGAGGCCGAAAAGGACTATATAATCATATGATTTATATAGTAAAGTGGCTCCCTTTCAGGACAAAATCTTAAATTTTCATGAAGTAATGAATCTGTACCAATATACCATGTACGCTATTTGATATTTTCTTACCTTTGCACGTCTTTAAATGCATGCAAAAGGAAAACGTTGTGCATGATTCCGTTCTCAATGAAAAACAAAATCAAGGTTTATGCTATTTTTCGCAAAAAATTCACAAAATCGCCAGTTTTCTTGATATTTATGCATAATTTACAATGTCTTAGAAAGCGAGGAGTATTTTTCATAACTACATGTAAATTCCTCAAAATATAGAGATTTTACTCCCTAAAAATGACAATAAGATGCAATTTTGGAGAAGTTGAATTTATTAGACCAGTTTGCATATGCTCCTTTCACTTTTCTTACGCCACACGCTAGACCAGCACCTATCTTTGTTCGGATTCACGTACTTTTCAAGAATTGGTAAGCCATTGATTGTCGATTTGGGATCCTGATTTGGGGTTTTGTGTTTGACCTTCATTAACTACGGTAACCTTAAACTGTAAGCACCAAGAAAAATCTTTCATCGTAACTTCTGAATTACCAATTTTGCCTCAAATATCGGCGCTAGCTCTTTTGCATTGTAATTTGTGTGTAGCAAAACAGAATCGTTTGAAATTTTCTTCAAGAAGGTAAGGAGTTGAAACACTTTCGTATTATTTGTAGTTTTACCTGTTCGAATTTTTGCTTTTATTCCAATTTACAAACCTTTCAAACAAACAATTCGTCGAAAATATAAGTAAGCGCTTCTCTTAAAATTATTTAAAAGGAATGCGCATCGCATGCTTCAATTGTGCTATTTAAATAAGGTATCCAAGAGTCCTCGGGGGCACATGTAGCCAAGTTCGATCAACTTCGGTTGATCGTCTGTCTCTTCAACGCATTTGAAATTTTCTGTTACAAAATTGTTTGAAATTTCTAAAACGTGGGTCCTGTAGCATCATATCCCACCCGTTCTGCTACGTCTTTTGTTACATTTTTGGACAGAATAATTTTCATACATTTTGGCCATATTACATTGTTTAGACTGAGGATCACTGACGAGGGTTTAGTACCCGAAACGTGCATGTCTGGTCCATGCTGTAAATTTATCAGGTTTAAATGATGCTAATAAATTTAAAGACGTTTAACATTTGAACTACTTGGTGGGTGTCACTGCTGGTGGACCAAGAGTCCCCGAGGGCACATGTAGCCAAGTTCGATCAACTTCGGTAGATCGTCTGTCTCTTCAACGCATTTGAAATTTTCTGTTACAGAATTGTTTGAAATTTCTAAAACGTGGGTCCTGTAGCATCATATCCCACCCGTTCTGCTACGTCTTTTGGTACATTTTTGGACATAATAATGTTCATTTATTTTGGCCATATTACATTGTTTAGACTGAGGATCACTGACGAGGGTTTAGTACCCTAAACGTGCATGTCTGGTCCATGCTGTAAATTTATCAGGTTTAAATGATGCTATTATATTTAAAGACGCTTTACATTTGAACTACTTGGTGAGTGTCACTGCTGGTGGACCAAGAGTCCCGGAGGGCACATGTAGCCAAGTTCGATCAACTTCGGTTGATCGTCTGTCTCTTCAACGCATTTGAAATTTTCTGTTGCAAAATTGTTTGAAATTTCTAAAACGTGGGTCCTGTTGCATCATATCCCACCCGTTCTGCTACGTCTTTTGGTACATTTTTGGACATAATAATGTTCATACATTTTGGCCATATTACATTGTTTAGACTGAGGAACACTGACGAGGGTTTAGTACCCGAAACGTGCATGTCTGGTCCATGCTGTAAATTTATCAGGTTTAAATGATGCTATTATGTTTAAAGACGTTTAACATTTGAACTACTTGGTGAGTGTCACTGCTGGTGGACCAAGAGTCCCCGTGGGCACATGTAGCCAAGTTCGATCAACTTCGGTTGATCGTCTGTCTCTTCAACGCATTTGAAATTTTCTGTTACAAAATTGTTTGAAAATTCTAAAACGTGGGTCCTGTAGCATCATATCCCACCCGTTCTACTACGTCTTTTGGTACATTTTTGGACATAATAATTTTTAAACATTTTGGCCATATTACATTGTTTAGACTGAGGATCACTGACGAGGGTTTAGTACCCGAAACGTGCATGTCTGGTCCATGCTGTAAATTTATCAGGTTTAAATGATGCTATTAAATTTAAAGACGATTAACATCTGAAGACATCGGATTAAAAAAGCTCCATGCACGAAGTAATTATTTCGAAATGGTCCATTAACTTAGAGATATTTGTTTTTTAATTCGACTGTTTAAGAATACGCTCTGTAAGTAAAATTGTTGTGAATTATGAAATAATTTTTGGTAACTTCGAAGTAGAGATAATATGCATTTTGTTCAGGCAATGTGAATCTGAAAACGAGAATTTGATTTAGACATCCTGTTAACCCATGCTGCCATATGATAAAATCTACCATCAATTTATCCAGCTCTTTAACTAACCCTCCAGGAACAATTCCCCTCATTTGAAATGTCTTTTCTAGGAACAGCACAATCACTATAGAAATAAGAGAATGATAAACGACAAACTATAATGGCGGTCTCGGGTGTATAATTCGCCTGACTTTCCTCTGATATAATTTGCTCCTACAAGCTCTTGCTTATAAATCAAAGTCAGTGCTTGTCTTGGAAACAATCATAATAACCATTTATATAACAGTGTCTTGGGACGCTGAGAATGCAAAATAGCCAGCCAGCAGCCACTCTTCAAAGATTTTCGGGAGACGTTTTTTGTTATTAGGAACAATTGATGTCAAAACTACTTTAGATATGTAAGGATTTTCAGGAAACAGATGTATCCTTTCATGTAATGTTCGGAATTTCTATTCAGTTGCAGGTTTTTTCCTTTCGTGAAGAGCTCGGAATTTCCGATTCAGTTAAATACTGAACTCTCACAGCACGAAAAGCCGAGTTTCCATGTTTTGGAAACCACGTGGAAACTGCATGGAAACCTGAGGTTGACAGTTTCCCAGTGGTTTCCAAGGCATGGAAACCTGGATCAGGTTTCGACGTAGTTTCCACCGGGTTTCCATTTTGGAAACTTGGTTGAGTGGTTTCCATTAGGTTTCCATTTTGTAAACTACTAGTCAAAATTAAAGAAGCAATACTATTCATTTATTTTTTACTTTGATTTTGGGGAAGTTGACGGATCCGGCCCATAATCGACATGCGGACGGCCTTCGATATCTCAGGTGCTATGCAAATTCGGTACACTAGCTCCATACGGCGACTTTACATACATACCAAAACGGCACGGTGGATTATTAATTAATTTATTTATTTATTTATTTATTTATTTATTTATTTATTTATTTATTTATTTATTTATTTATATCTATTTATGCACAACACATTCGTTTGTTATACAAACACAATTGTGATTAATTAATTAATTTTTTTTATCTATTTATTTATCTATCTATCTATTTATTTTTATTATTTATCTACTTATTTATCTATCTATTTACGCATCTTTTTTTTTTTTTTTTTTTTTGTTTCTTCTACTAATTATAAACCATGATATATCAACTATATAACGTATATTAGAAAATACTGTTTGTTCTTCTAATTAATTTTTTCTAGTATTCATAATAATACATTTCTAGAAGAAAAAAAATGTTATAGAATTAATATGCAAAATGTTTTTATTCATAAATTCCATGGAGCATTTATCCTCTAAAGCCAGCGGAGTGATATACTGTGGTTTTCATTTCAAGTATATACACAGACACCGGTTATGTAACGTTTGACCCCATGCAAATTGCATGTCAATTGGAATTCGGTTCTATAGTCGGGGCGGTGCGACGCTGTGACAAGTATACAGTTGAAGCATGCAATCGCGGCATGTTATTAATGTTTGACCCCCTGCAAATTGCATGTCAAATGGAATTCAGTTCTAAAGTCGGGGGCGGTGCGACACTGTGACAAGTACACGGTTACTGCATGACGCAGCATGTTAGTTTGTTACGCCGCTAGGAAAAAATCTTGCATGGAGAGAGAGAGAGAGAGAGAGAGAGAGAGAGAATTTTCGTCATGTTTATAATTTTAATAAAATTCGAAAAATCAGCTTGAATGTACTTTACACAAATATACGTACTCAGTCATGCATGTATTAAAAAATCTGAAATTATACGTACATGACGTATGTACATATATATATACGTTTCTACATTGTGTAATGGCAGTGGTGGATCCAGTGCCCCCTTTACTGGGGGTCAATTAAGGGGCTAATTTTGTCGATTTATAAGGAAAATGTCTTATTTTGGAAAATTGTGGTCAGTGCTGGGCGCCGGCGTCCCCCCCCCCCCCCCGAATTTGCCACTGCTAAGAGGACTGAAGTTCATACTGAAGTTCATACTGCCAGCAGCGAGAGAGAGAGAGAGAGAGAGAGAGAGAGGGGTCGAGCGGAGTTTTTTAATAATCAGAGCCACACAGAGCGTAAATGACTCGACATGCAGGTAACGAAATATTCCAAATAAGTACCATCTCATATATATAGGATCTCAAATGAATTTTCATTTCATACGATGTATTATGAAACGAGTTGTGTGTTTTATATCCCCGAGCCTTGGCGAGGGGATATAAAACGCACAACGAGTTTCATAATACATCGTATGAAATGAAAATTCATTTGAGATTCTTTTTATCACATGATATTGCCAAAAAATGTGTATTTCTAACGTGAAATCAACGTTTCCGAGAACTACAGAGGCGAATCACGCTGTGATCTAGAGGTCGTCTGCTACGCCATGAGAAGTAGTTTCCCCATCGTATAGATATTCTGTGCGTAAGAGAAAAGTATTTCAATTTTGAATAGTATTTTAATGCAAGAATTAATTCAACAACAACAATTTTAATCATTGATATTGACTCCGGTCTGAATTTAACAGTTGACCGATATTTGAAAGGTCACATTTGTCAAGGTTCATGTGATTAGGTTCCAAACTTGACCAATCGCATTCAAGCAGAGCGATATGTAACGTGTTATCATATCATATATTTATGAAATGGCTTTATGAAACTGCATAACGGGTGTATCATGTGATAAATATATATATACATAGAAAGATTCAGAAATGATTCATACTTTATTTCCCAAAACGTTTTCGTCATTCGGGCTCTTCAGTGGAAATGGCATTTCTAATTTTAATTCTAATTTAAATTAATTTTTAATGGCATTGAAAAAGTTTTGGGAAATAAAGTATGAATCATTTCTGAATCTTTCTATATATCTCAACTATTCCGAGAGGACTTGAACTTTATACTATATATATACATATACATTATAGTAAACATGTACATTGTACATCGTGCAGAACTTAACGAATTGAATGAGAATTAAGCCGGCTCATATATGCATAAAGTGAAAAAAGGGCAATAAAAAGACTGAAAGGAAACATATTAGAAATATGGTTATTTCCCACTACATGTATCTCATTCAAACTGAATATAAATAATAGAGTATAATTTAAGATCAATGTAAGTATGTTTGTCTGTTTTTTGTATTGTGATCTGCATACTAGTATCTATACAAAATGAAAAAAAAACCTAACAATAATAAAGATAAAACGATTTTTAACAACATAAGAAATCCTTTTTTTAAATCGGTTTGAAAGAAATAAGGTACGGTCCATTTGATATTCGGGGGGGGGGGGGGGGGGGGGGGCTTGGGGGTTTTGTCAGAGCAAGATCATTTTCGCCTCGGCCCGGAGCAAAAAAAAAAAAAAAAAAAAAATTCTCGCAGAGTTGGAGCAAGAAAATTTTTTCAGACATATGGTGTGCAATATATTAAGATTAGAATGTTAGTGTTTTATTGATAGAACCGGGATTTTTGGGGGAATTTTAAGCAAAATTTTTTTAGTAATTCTTCAAATTCAGATTACTTGTAAGAAAAAGATTTTTTTCTGACACATCATAAGCAAATTAATTTTTTTTTTCATCAAAATTCAGAGCAACATTATTTTTTTCGAACCCCCCCCCCCCCCCCCCCAGGATATCAAATGGACCGTTCCTAGTGCAATTTAAAAATCAATTAATCTACATTGATTAGCTTTAATTGTCATGGTACAACATGGGAGGATAAAGGATTTTGGAGGATCGAGATTTTTTTCCTTGAGGTCTCGCATCCTCTATATACCTGTATTTTTCAGTTTATTTACAAAGGTGTAATGCATTATAAGGGGCATCATTTGAAATTGATAATAAATTCAGTGGCAGATTCAGCCGGGGGGGCACGGGGGCACGTGCCCCCCCCCCCCCCCCCCCCGGCAGTGCCCAACGAAGGGGCACTTATGACATGCTTTTTGAAGCATTAAATTGTTGTTTTCTAACAAAAATCTATAAAATAGTCAGAAATTGCCCCAAAACACCCCAGAAACCACCGATTTGATTAAAATTTTCCAAAATTTTCTCGGGGATAGATTACAAAGTCGGGAAGGATGCATCACTGCCATGACAACAAGCTACATTGAATCACGTTCATATAGGACTTTCTTCATCTAAGGGTTTGATTCGGGAATAGCAGTCCTATGCAAGTCATAAAAACACACATATTTCTTATCAAATCTTCCATATAACCTTCTATAAAATTGACAATTTTTTTTTCTTTTTTTACGAACGGTTTTTTTTAGGTCATTGAATAATTAAAATCGTTTGACCAGATTTGGACCGGCACCTCCAAGAATTTCGCAAACAGTCAAAAATGCATGATTGTTTTTCTTTATTTTTAGAATCGAATTGCCAATGAATAATTGTACCTTTCTATCTCAACGATGCAGATCGAGCATGGGGCACCCATAATCTCTTGTTTTTCAAGGAAATTTATCATTTACTTATTTGCTTCACTTTACAAAAAATTAAAACAAACAAGCGTGGATCTAGAGTGATGGTTAGGGGGGGTTTAGATTCCGCCTGGAATTTGCAAAAATTGCTTATTTTTTCCTAGCTTTTGCGTGAATTAACGGCTGGACGCAACCCCCCCCCCCCGGCCCTCTCTGCCCTTTCCTTAGAAAATCCTGAACATTTTGACTTCTGCATGTCGTGCAAAAACATTACAGCATCAGAATATGTCGACAATTTCTTTTAAATATACTAATTATCGTTATTGACACTGACTGAATCCCTTCTAAATTTAGTTCAAATACGCTTCAGATGCCACTAAATTGCTTCATTTTTTCAAAATTTTCTCGGGGGAGGCCCCCCGAACCCCCACCAATGGGAGGGGGAAACCCCCTCCAATACTCTCCCCCACTCGGCCCTTCGGTCCTCGCAAGTGATTCCCATCAAAAATGGTATGTGCCCCCCGGCAATTGGGGTTCTGGATCCGCCCCTGAAATTATTATGTATTTAATAAAATCTGGCAAGCGTAAGTGAGCCCAGGAATATATTGAAATGCTCACCGTTAAAAACTTAATTAGAATGAAAGATTTTCAATACAAATTCACGTTAATTTCCCAAATATTATGACAACAAAAGGGGAATCGTGTTAATCTTATTTGAAAATTAAAATATTTATATATATGAATTTATCAAAATTCCAGGGGGAGCCTCCCGAGGGGTCGGATCCCCCGACACCCCCGACTCTCTGGATACGCGCTTGTACAAAACAAATAAAAAGTTTCCATACTTCTAATCTTTTAATGAAATTCCCAGACTGCTTGATGCCAGATGGTGCTCTTTAATTTTTCCAAGGTTAAAAGAGATAAGACTTTCGAAATTTACATGAATTCGTATATGTGAAAATAAAATAATGATATTAAAATCTACCAAGAATTTAAATGATGATTAACAGAAAAAAAAATTAATCGTTCAGGATGATTTTGCGGGCTCAGAATTTCAAAATAAATTTTGACCAATCAGAAGCGAGCATTTATTTTTGAGCAGAGGAAACGCTGGAACGGACTGTTCACCAAAATTCTACACATAAACGAAAGAAAACACGCATTCGATTGCAATGGATAGGTAAGATGAGAATATCAATGGTGAAAATTAAGTATTATATAGTATTTGCTTCTTTTTAACAGATGTATGTATGTCAATATTGCTGGCTCGGCCCGGCCCACGCGTTGCATTGTTTTCAGAATTTTGTCCAGTGTCTGTTCGAACCAGAAATCTGTAATTGCCGTTATTTAACCTTTTCTTACAAGGAATCATTCACATTTCCTAGTTAATGTTAAATTAATTTGATTTGAATCAGCAATTCAAATCCCATTATTTATGGTCAGATGGACAGTGATGAGCTCCCCCCCCCCCCCCCCTGATAGTCATGTTCAGAGTTATTCTGTTGTCAATTGTATTGTTTTACAGTTCTATTGAATGTGTAATATGAACTCATGGAAAAGCCATCTATGAGGACGAAGTCAAAACACTGTAATTATACCACCCCCCCCCCCCCCCCCCCCCCCTTAGACCTATTTCTCGGCGTATTTTGTATATAGGAAAGGCAGTGGCTCCGGATACGAACGTTCGTATCTTTAGACCTATGTCTCGGCGTACGAACATGTTTCACGTCACGTGTCCATAACAAAATAAAAAAAGTTGATTTTTGTAACCATATCAAGGTATACGAGCTTATTCTGCATTATCTGTAATTTAGCAACCAGGACAAGAGGCTATTTTCTATGCTCTCAATCATAATAGTGATCACTGATCAGTAATAGACGCGTACTTGTCAGCTGTTGTGTGCACATACTGACGTTCCGTCGCTCCAGCAGAATTTGAAGTTTTTGAAAGTTTTGAGACGATAACAAATACGTACATGTAGCTGAAACTCCGTGCTTTTTACTTAATTAACTTTTCAGAATATGTCACAAAAAAGATACAATTTGAACACTAGATTAATTGAAAAAAAAAACGAACCAAATTGAAAGATATATGCAGAAGCTCACTACAATTTGTGTTCGTACGCCGAGACATAGGTCTGAAGATACGAACGTTCGTATCTGGAGCCACTGCCTATAGGAAATTAGGAATCACCCTATCGGTCCGTCTGTCTGTCTGTCTGCCATCTGGTTAAGAAGTTTCGAAAGCAGATTACTTTTATAATATTAATGGTAGGCCTTTCATATTTCATATACACATTCACCATAAAGAGTACTACATTTTGATACCATGACTTTTGACCCTGTAACTTTGACCTTCAGCCTATACAACATTTTATGTTAAGAAGTTTTGAAAGCAGATTTCTTTTACACTATTAATGGTAGGACTTTCATATTTCATACTCACAATCACCATGACTTTTAACCCTGTGACCTTCACCCTATACAACATTTTATGTTAAGGTGTTTTGAAAGCAGATTTCTTTTATACTATTAATGGTAGGACATTCATATCTCATACACACATTCACCATTAAAAGTTCTACATTTTGTAGGGCTGTCACGATACGCTAAGCTCACAATACGATACGTATCACGATATTTACTCACGATAGGCAGGGTTCTCATTAAGTTTGGAAGTAGGAGGTGAATCAAGAAAAAGTAGGAGGCGATCAAAGGATGCGTGCACCGAAGGCGCGAGACCTCTAGGGGGCCCGGGCATGTTCCCCCGGAAAATTTTTGACATTTAAAAGGCAATAGAGGGCATTTCCCACCATTTAGACCCTATAAAATATCATTAAATCAAGTATATATTTTTGAAATTTACAAGGCAATGGAGGGCATTTCTTCCAGCCATCTAGACAATAAAAAAAATACTATAGATATTTTTTCCTTGAATAGTACTTTTATAACGTGTTGCAAGTTTTGCGAACAATTTTCACCACTAGCATTCTCATGAATAAGAGAAATGCTTGGAATTTCCTGTTATACTGGGAAATAGTTGTTTTCTTTCTATCCAAATAGATTGTAAACTAACTCAATAGCTTTCTGATTCCTACATCATGTACATGAAAAATAAATCTTACGTTTTGTCACCTCCCCCCCCCCCCCTTTCGCCCATGGAAGCTTTGAACTATCAGTCATAATATTGGTACTTTGATGTATTTTTATGGCTCTCCTCATTGTGAACAATTCTGACTTTTTAAAAATAAAAAACATTTCCCTCTGGCATTTTTTGAGAGCATTGAGTTTTAATATAGATCGTTCGGTCCATGGATGTTAGATATTAAACGAGTATGTGACGTTTTGAATTCTGCAAGGGGGATCACGCACTCAGCAGTTACTGTCGGCTCGCATCTTGTGGATGCATCAATAGACTCAATATTACAACGAATTGTTGATATTGTTTGTATAATTACTAGTACTTTGTTTACATACAGAAAATAGACCGAGGTAATAAATTATATGAACTTGCGTTTGATGTTTACACGCGAAAGACCGGCTGTTGATTGGTAAATAACAATACAATTTTTGTATTTTAAAAAAATCTTATTTACAGGCGTCAAAAGTGGAGATCTAATCGTCCCATTGTGCTTCTTTAATATACGTTGCCGTAAAAATGACCCGTCACGCCGCGTTGAAATCAATGTTTTCTCACTGTAGTTACGGAAATATTTAACGCGTACCTTGTATAATGACAGCTTTTTAAAGGACAACGTAATTTCCTTTAATTTAATAGACGTTCAATTTTCATACTGAAAGAAACTGACATTGAAATATGACACTTTTTTTACGGAAAGTAGACGGCAATTTTACCCAAAGTAGGAGGCGAGAAATCGCCGGTCGCCGGCTCTTAATGAGAACCCTGGATAGGATTCGTATCACGATACATCATTTTTATTGTAGATATGTAGGCATTTCTGCAATTCGTCAGATATTTTAATAAAACAAGTTCAACAACAACAAATTAAGATCATTCATAACTTGAATGCTTTGAGAATTATTGTATTGACTAGAAAACACAGTGATTGGAAATCTATGGGTCCTGGGCGCAGGTCGCAAAGGCAGATTAATTCCCTGAACTTTTACTCTCTTATTAAGGTGATTTAATTTAATTTTTCAATTTTTCTTTCAGTATACCTGGTGTAGCCCTGACATTACTTTCTTATCCAAGCATGTGTACGCTGCACGATCAGAGGCCATCTACGACATCTTAACTGTATATCTGATGCTGAATGTGGAAAAGAATGATGTACATATTCAAAAGATGTAGAGTACTGTAACCAAAAGTTGCCATGGACATGGATCAAGGATTGGTATGACTTAAAGTTAAACATGTATTATAGTGTATTAACAATTGTAATACATTATGTATATCATCATGTCCTGTAATTTTGTGAAATATCTTAAATACTTAAATGTCTTTATTTGAAATCAAATCTTGTAAATTGTGTGTCGTTATTTTGGACTTGGAACAAAAAATCATCGGACATTTTGTCTGGCTCGAAACTAGAAACTGTCGGACATTCGAAAAATCCACTGGAGATTGCCGGCAATCCGGCACTTTTCGTAAACTCTGAGGACTTATTTGATAAATTTCAACATATTAAATCTTCATTTTCACTTTCAGGTCAATATTGTACTGTTACCATTGAAGAACTAGAAGGACTGCATGAAAAATTAGCATCCAATGATGTCAATGTAAGCTTCTTACTATATTGAGTTGAGACACTTCATTTATGTCGCCTGCAACATAAGAGCGACATAAAGGGATCATTTGTCAGGCATCTGCCTGTCTGTCTGTCTGTCTATCTGTCTGGTAGTCACACTTTTACATTTTTGGCCATACATCATACATCTTTCAAATTGGCAGGGATGGTAATGCATGATGGGACTAAATTTTTACCCAAGTCAGATCAGGGTCATTTTCAAGGAAGAGGTCACACATTTTTGGTCAAACAACAAATAACTATTTATAACAGACACGGACAGATAAGTTGTGGGAGAAAAACAATCAAACAAAACAATGAGGGAGGGATGGCTAAATCTCAACCCTCATGTACAAAATTTTGCTTGTCCACGACTCGGCAAGCCTCGTTCTTGACTTGCAGAATTTTGCACACTCGGGTTGAAATTTCACTATCACCGTGGTATAATAGAGAGGTTGAGCAAACCAAATTTGTACACATACGTCAAAAAGTTGTTTATGACGTCATAACATTTTGCGCTCCACACACCTGTGTTACACTTTCGGTAAAACATGTAAAGCTGTAAGTACACGTTTATGATTAAATGTTCTTGTAGATTTTATAAGCAACTGAATGCAGATAACCTATGAAAACCTATATTCAATTTATTTGGGAAAATATGTCCTTTCTGAATATTAGAAGGGATTGCAAATAAAATGTATCACATTTTAAAGAAGAACCCTCAAATTTGACAAAAATTTTACTCTTGAAGTTTAATTTTTATGTTATATAAATCTGATTACTTGGAATAGATAAATCAATTCACTGTCAATGCTGAATGCACCTTACCTTTAGAATCTAGATTGCAAGTTATTGACGAATAAGCAGTTGTAAACAAAATATAAATTATGTCACAAAACGTATATACGATTTACACATAGCAGTACGTGTTGTGACATCTGCTCAACCACATAACTTCAAAGTGTAAACAGATAACATGTAAATACACGTACAAGTTCTCGTACATGTACAAGTTCTCATACACGTACAAGTTCCCGTACACGTACAAGTTGGGTTTGCTCAACCTCTCTTTAATTTTGATTCTATGGGGGGATAAATTTGTGCCTTTTGAGAACTTCCACTTTCTTATAATTCACAAATTGTTGACATAAGCATCTTGTGACATCCCAACCTGCAATATTAGTTCTCTACAACTGTAGTTTATAATTCTGTTGCCGCTTACTGTATCATTTTTTTTTCATTCATTCCAGGTGAGACAGAAGACAGAAGAAAAAGTAGAGGACAGAAGAAAAAGTAGAGGACAGAAGAAAAAGTTTTGTAACAGTGGTCTGAAACATCATGAACTGGGATTTCCGTCGAGTGTCAATCTCTGCAGAATAACAAATTTTATCTGAAAGAGATCTCTTTGTGACTTTGTCTGTTTTTGGCAAGGATAAAATTTGTCTATCATTTCTAAACACTTGTTTAAAAATATCTGGTTTTTATTTAAAAAAATACAAGTACATTTTATTTCTGTAGTGGTTTCAAGGGACACGTCCATCTTTTTCTAAATTTATTTCCATCTTAAAAAACATGACATATTAATATCAATGAAGAATGGAAGATGCCATTTTTAAATTTGAAAGCTCAAAATTGTATATTTATGATTTCATGGAATCTTGTACATCTGAAGTTGAATAAGCATGTATTGTGAATAAATATTACACAGTATGATAAGCATGTTTTAGGGTTTTTTATCATGATATACATGTAAAGAGTACATAGAAGAATATACATGTAGCCTTGATACTGATATAAAGGAATACGAAAAGTACAGGATTCAAAACTTTCAAATTCACTGTATATACTAACACATAAAGAGATATTATTTCCTTTTTCATACAGTTACAGTATATGGAAACCAGTTTACAATTTTACAAGATATGGAAACCAAAAGGAAATATCAAGTTTCCAACTAATTTCCAACATGGAAACCAGCTCTTACACAGGCTTACAAGATGTGGAAACCAAAAGGAAACTTGAGGTTTCCAACCCGATTCCAAGTGGTTTCCATCGTGGAAACCAGCTCTTATACAGGTTTACAAGGTATGGAAACCAAAAGGAAACTTGAGGTTTCCAACCCGATTCCAAGTGGTTTCCATCGTGGAAACCGGGCGGTTAGCGCTTTCCAAACACATGGAAACCACTGGTTTCCATTATGGAAACCTGGTGGAAACCACATGGAAACCCCGGGTTTCCATGTGGTTTCCACCAGGTTTCCAAGGTATGGAAACCTGTTTTTTTCGTCCTGTGTCTCTGTCCTGGAAAGCCTTTTGTTCAAGACATGAATTTTTCTATAAAGTCACTTGAGCCCAAGGCAAATCAAAAAGGTGAACTTTTGAACCAAATAGCATTTGCATGATTATCACGTTATACCATTCTGAATAGGATTTTTTTTATTTAAGATAGATTGTTCCTGTATGACCAAAGCATTTGTGTTTCGTCAAATAGGCATATTTTTATTTCAAATTTTTGTGTGGTCATAAAAGATCAAAGCTTCAAAACACCCAAACAGTCCGATTTCTTAAATGTTTGATATCCAACAAGCACTTTATTTCGTTTAAATGGCCGAACCTCATCTGAACGTATGTCCTTGTCCGTTAAGACAGCGGTCTGCATTTAAAACGTCTCACGTTTCCAATGAGAATGTAAGAAAGGAGATCTTGATGACAATCTCAACAACATTCACAATAGCGCAACAAATTTAGCATTGAAGGACCCCTAGCCAGCTGGTGCCCGATACTAGTAAGCAACCCCTGTTCGGCTAGCCAAAACCGCCGTCGATGTTCATGCAAAAATATGAAAAACATATATATATATCTACGAAATATGCACTCTCTGGGATCATGTCAGAACAAGCTTCTTAATTGAAAAAAATAATCTAGAAAATAAATGTAGAGCACTAAACACGCTTGTTTTTGACAATGAATGTGTTTCTATGGTAGAACCTCCATCCTCTTTTGAAAATACAACTATTATTCCTGCGTAGAAGAGAAACTATTGTCATCCCTTCGACGAATATCTGCATACCCCGCCCAACCCCGCCCCTAAGGCTTTTCTTGTATAATTCCTTGACATTGGATTTTTCAGTTTTCTTTTCCGTCATGTATTCATCTGTATTTATGTATTTAAAACGTGTGTTAAGAGGTCGAATGCTAAGAAATGTACGAACCATTTGTACTTGAAACAAATAGTCTAAATATAGAGACATAAGACGAAATGTCTCTAGAAGGACTGCTGAGCAGAGGTCAAATCGAAACGAATATGTCAGAGAGTGCAAAAACAACACAATCAAGATATTAAACAAACACACAGAGAGCAGCAGCCGGAGATGATGAGACAAAAGAGAAATTATCAACATGAGATCAAGGCAGATTAAACTGCCATTAAAACATGTATCGAAGGACAGTCTATTTTCCACCAGTGGAATCGGTGATCAGTGAAGTCACAAAGCTGAATTCACAAATCATAACCTCAGAATGAATAGGGCTTACAACAACTTGAAAATGTAAACTAAACAAAAAAAGAAAAAAAAAAACAATTGAAAGATATTTTGGAAAGAAACAGAGGTGAAATTCCGATGAATATATGTTAAACGTCTTCAAATTCAATAGCATCATTTAAGTACACATTAATTTGCAGCATGGACCAGACATGCAGTTTCGGATATTTAACCTTCGTGAGTGATCCTCAATCTAAACAATGTAATATGACTAAAGATTGTGAAAATTATTATGTCCAAAAATGTACCGAATAACGTACATGTAGCAGGATGTGTGGTATACGATGCTACAGGACCCACGTTTTAGAACTTTCAATATTTTTTTATAACAGAAGTTGATTGAACTGATGATCTCAATTTTGCTAAATTAAGCCGGAGAAGTGAGAGGGTTGTGCGCAAGTAATCAAAATAACTACGCCATTTGCTAATTGCGTAGCAGATGGCCGTCGTAAGTCGGCACCCATTGCTCATTGGTTTCGTTGGTTTATGTGTTTGATTTCTCTGTGTTGTGTTTTCGTGTTTCTTGTCCCCTTTGTGTCTCTTGCTGTGCGCGTCTGCTCCGTGTTTTTATGGGGTGTTTTGCTGTGGGTGCTGCCACCGAGTGTTCTTGGAGATCACCTCCTTTCTTTTAGTCATGTAGAAATAGTCAAAACCAGTGAATGTATCGAATCCATTATTATGGACACTACTTCATTCAGTATGGCGGGGAACGAGATGTTATAGTGTTTTATATTATCATTATTTTGTATTAAAATTGTCTCGTCTAAAAAACGTCTACAGTGACGAATGAATCGTTCACAAATTAAATAAGAGTAATCCGTTATGTAGAGGTAATAGCGCGTCTGTACAGCACGAAATAGATATAATATATTATCATATATGTTTACGTCTTGTGGAGGTCCGGAGATTCTGTTCGCATTGAAAGTCATTAACTCATAGTTCATCTGATACCTTTTGGGTGATGAATTAAGGTTTTACCAAAATGATCTCCTTCGTCAATAAGGAAACAGTAAAAAGATAAACAACTCTTAGTAAGGTTTATAACTCTTCGTAGACATTATTGTTATCATGTTCCATCTTCGGTCCTATCTAATCTGGCGGAGACTGGAATTAAGCCTGATTTAAAGTGAAACCTTAGAGCTGTAGATCTCGGGACGTAAAGTAAAAAAACAAGAGGACTCTTGCAGTGTATTGCAAGGAAGCAAGGACATCAAAGAAGTACCTATTAGTTATTCAGTCTCAAAGTCAAGAAGGCAAGGCAAAATCAGTAGAGTTCCCATTGGAACGGTTGCGTACCTCGGAATGTAAGCGAGATGTATTATTTGCGAACCTTGACTTCCTTTCACAGATAAACTAACCAAAAGAAGTGGGGGTGGCGTCGTTATTTTCAATAAGACATTTTATAATCTTGATAAACTCAATCTTTTAGCAAATCTCAGGTGGACGTCATAATGTGGGAGGGTTCTACGCATTTAATCGGGATAAACATTCCATTCTAACGGGTCAAAACTCCCGTACCATTCAGAAGTTTATCATTTCGAAAAAGAGATTTTGACTCTAGTTGACAAATGTATCTTGATACATGTATGTAATGAAATTGGTTAATGTATGACATCATAATCATCATCATTTCTTAGATGTATCTTCCTTTTCTTTTGGAAAATATTTGAATGTGTTATGATGCCATTCTTGACTATTATTAAATGTTTATTCAATCAATAATGTAGGGTGAGGGTACTAATAAAGTTGTAAAAACTAAACGCCAAATCCCATTTCTTTGGATAAGAAATAAAATATGTTCAAATCAAACTACTAACGTGCAGTTGGCCGACCAAAGATTACACAGATTGCCCCTTGGTCTTGGTGGTTTATACAAGTATGTAGCCTTGTGTGATTTATGTTTTGATGACAAATACAACACAAAATCGATCATTCAAAAAATCAGAAACCGAAGGCATACAAAATCAGGATAAAACAGGAACCAAAGCAAACATACAAAAAACTCCACCATATGACAGAAGCGAACTCCCGATATGGGAGTGAGACCAGGTGCCCAGGAAGAGTAAGCATCTCCTGCTTACATGTAACACCCGCCGCTTCAATTCGGTAGCACTGTCACATCCGGTTACATACGATGTCATATTTTGTGTTCCTTGTCAATTTTGTGTCTCTTGCTGTGTAAGTTTGTCTTATCTGAGTTTGACTTTGGATGTTTAAATGTGTTTTGCTGTTGGTGGTGCTACAGAGTCTTGGTGGAGATCCCTCCTTTCTCTCAGATCATGTTTGGTTAATGGGGGTCGCGATATCAACGACTCTGCCTTTAACGAAATGCAGCAAGTTTTCTTTTGTTTTATTTATTTATTTTTTGGCTTGAGGGAAATTTTCGCAAAGTCCCTTGATTCTTGGAAAACGCCCAAGCAAATATTTCCACGTTTAAAGTAAATTGTTCATTAAGATATTGTTGTACGTCCTTTGTGTTTCTATCGTCTGTTTGTCCGCGTTTAACGTCTTGCAAGTTTGTGTTTGAAGCTTTTCACTGTATGGGATCTTCCATCTATCTTTGATATATATTTTTTTCATATTTTTGATTTTTATGAGTTTCGGATGATGACTTTGGGTTTATATTTGACTTTCATTCACTAAATCGTATAACGTTGAGATTTTTTTCAAACATCGTTTTAAACTCATTTGAAAATATTTGAATAATTTCAATATAGAGTATAAATATTATTGTAAAGAAACTGGACAGGGATGACTTGCATAAAGTGATATATCAGATATTTATTTGTCAAATGATATCTGCGTCGGTAAAAACAAAGAGATACCACTAATTGATATATCCTGTATTTATCGCACACAATATATTATGAAAAGAAAATACTATTATGTCTCGAATGTCTTTTCCTGCTAGCTAGCTCTTCCTGTCTCAATAGATTTCCTTTTCCTTCAATTTCAGATGAATTATCTATTGACAAGAATGAAATTATCACTTTGAAATATGATCCATTCTTCTTTTTGATTTTTTGTTCTTTGATTTTTTCCCTTTTTCATTCTGAGTACAGACAGTCACTAATTTACAGAATAGAGGATTTTACTATTAAAGGATATCATGTTACCGTATGATCCGGCAGTAAGTGTCACATCTAACACGCCGGGGGTCATAATTGGACTTCAGTATAAGAGAATAGTGTTGGCCTTCGTGATGTGATGTAATTTTTTCCCGTCTGTTTTTTTCCCAAGTACTGTGTGTGTTCCGCTGATATCACCATAGTGTCGTCATATTGGTGACATGTTAAACGTCTTCAAATTCAATAGCATCATTTTAGAGCAGATATTTGCAGCATGGACCAGACATGCACGTTTCGGATACTTAACCCACGTCAGTGATCCTCAATCTTGACAATGTAATATGGCCAAAGAGTGTGAAAATTATTATGTCCAAAAATTTACCGAGAGCCGTATGAGGATAAGTGGGATATGATGCTACAGGACCCACGTTTTAGAAATTTCAAGAGTTTTGGGAACAGAAATTTTCGATTGCGTTGAAAAGACAGACGATCAACTTATCGTTGAAAAGACAGACGATCAACTTATCGTTGAAAAGACAGACGAAGACAAGGCCCCGACCACCTGTCCTCTCTGAATGTCAGTCGGACTCCCCGGGTGATAACATACATTAGCTCGCTACAACCGGCAGAGCACAGGTTGTATTACGCATGCCCTCTTTTTATATCCATTTACATATTCATCTGTGTTGCTTGGGCCCCTGCGTTTTGCGGTCTTGTTTGTGTGTGGTCATCTGACAGTGAGGAGGTTGTTTTACACCACAATTGTACGTTCTTCGAGACCTCTGGTTAATCGGAATAGTGGGAGGGTTGTGACGTTGCAGATGGCCGTCCTAAGTCGGCACCGTTTACCCATTGGTCTCGTTGGTTTATGTGTAGTAATTTGTGTTTTATGTTTTTCTGTGATTTGGCGTTCCTTGTACTACTGCGTCTCTTTCTGTGCGTGTCTTTTTGTGTTTTACAGTGGGTGTTTTGGGAGGTTGCTGTTGGTGCTGCAACTAGGTGTTGTTGGAGATTCCCTCCTTTCTTAAGTTGATCGATCCTTCCTATCTCTCTCTCTGAAAGTAAGACATGGCGCTTTTAATTTTAACATCATCATTGTCACATTATCTGAATAGCAGTCTCAGATGTTCTCGAATTGAACGCGTTTCCAAGTCATGTTGCAGAAAACTTTTGTTCAATGCTGAGTACATTAGAAACTAATTTTTAAATTTAAGTGAATGTGTTGCAAGGAGCGGAAACTGTATATTTATAGCGGAAAGTCGATACATCAATACCCGCTTTATACATTGACATTGAAAAGACATACCCCCCCCCCCCCCCCCCGTGTCAAGTGTCATCTACTTTGACATGAAGACCTTTTTTAATTTAGGCATTGCTCCTTTTGTTCTGGTATATAATTCAAATATCAATTTAAAACATTTCATGTACACTTGTTCATCCTAAATTTGAAGATATCTCATTGCGCATAAAAATCATATGTTTAATTATAAAATCAAACTTTTAACTGTTCGATATGGAAATACACTATGGTAACAATTTCAGAGCACCAGAAATAACGTCTCATAATTACAAGGTCGATATAGAGGAAAGTACAAATGGGAAATGTCTAAAGAGTAACATTTAAGGCAACCCCCCCCCCCCCCCAAAAAAAAAACCAAAGGACTGAAAGTCCTGCGAGTTGGCAAAGTCTAATATTGAATAAAGCCTTTGTTTGTGAAATACAAATGCTCCCGGCGGAGTATAAACACCATTTTTCACCAAGTATGTGAAAGGTCAAGGTCAGGGTCACTGGGCATAAAAATGTTGGTATCTATGGAAAAATTGTGTGACAAGGAATACATATGTGAAATATAAAAGCCATATAATTTACCATTCAAAGTTTTTTGGACAAACAGACGGACAGGCCAAAAACTATATACCCCCGAATCTTTGATTCCGGGGTGCATAAAAAGTTTGTTATTTCTTAATCTCTAAGCGGTATTAGTCCCCTACCAGCATAAATCTAAGTCATAACTTTTAAAGTGTGTCTTACATGTACAAGTACATGCTTATTTTTCTCACATTGTCTAAAAGCGCTTAAAATAAAATTTTATGTACCGGTATTCATTTTCATATGTTGATCAGCCAACGCAGCATTCATGAATGACATCATAAATGTCTGAATTGACATTACAGTTAAAAGGCACGTGAAAATGAAATCTTACCCCATAGGATTAAGACTTATAGAATCTACATGTATCATAAGGTGTGAGCATTGACAAAGAAATGCACTCCGAATGTCCAGAATTTGCTTGTACAATGATAAGACTTGCCGAGTCATGGACAAAAGCAAATCCCAGACAAGAGGTATAGATTTAAGGAATCATTCTTTTATTTTTTTTGGTTGATCGAGGTATCAACACCAAAAATTTAGGGAAAACTGCATTGTGCGCATAGCGCAAGATGCACAAGTTTTTCCTCAATTTTTGGTGTCGATACCTCGATCAACCAAAAACATATTACATTGATTACTTATCATTTCATTTTGTTGCTTTCCAACGTTTATTTGCGGCTTTGAAACAGTGTTGCTAACGACGTTGCTAAGCACGTACTTCCGTTTGGTGTTGATAAAGGTATCAACAAAATTTCTCGGCCAAACGGAATCGTCGTTTCTTAATAATAACAATAGAAATTAAATGATTTCCTTGTGACGTTATCAATGATCACACCCAAGTGATTGACGTTCGATAAGTTTTCTTTACTTTTCTGCCATCTTTTGATCAAGGTTGAAGCGATGCAGTGTGTCGAATATTTTTCTCCTTACCGGTATGTGCAAAAACGTCAAAAATAGTACTTTTCCTATGCCTTATCAAGACTAAACGTCATAGTCAACGTGGATGATCGATTTGCCATTTTGCTTTATACGAGTACAGTTCTGTAAATATAGGATAAAAGAATATTTTTTCCCAGTGTTTCCATGAATATCCAAGCCCACGGTAATAACACGTGATGAAGTGAGTGTGATGGAATACTACAAGTAGTACATGGACATACATGTATATACATTTATTGCAGTCATAAGGTGAAGATTTATTCAGCCTTGAAAATTACATTCCTCGAGGACAATGCTCTTCTTATAACCCGAACTGTAATGTACATCGTTCATTCACCCAATCAAACACAACACAACCCCCCCCCCCCTCCTTCCCAAAAATCGAACTTCGATAAACAGATAACGACATACAGTAAATAGACGATCTAGTCTTTCGAATTGTGGTTTTTCATAATCCTTTATACAACAGATAAGAAAATATTCAAATATTCTATCAGTCATTTTCAAGAACTTACTACAAATCCAGTTCGCCGTTCATCGTATGGCCTTCCGAGTGTCCTCTGATCTTAAGACGCAAGAACCATAGCGATTTATATTGACATCAACAGACTATTTTATATCTATCTTTTCATCAATGAAATATAAATCGACATGGTTATAATAACTATCATTAGGCCTAACCTCTGGTCATTCCCCCGGAAAAATACCGCATGGCCGGCATAGCGCAGTGCTACTTTGGACTACTTAAAAGTTGAATTCCTACGCGATACGAGAACTATACTCCGAATCTTCATTACAAATAGCTCTATAGACCATTTTTTTACTCCAATAATTGCATTGGAATCATCATTTACAACTTGCACTCATTGTGTCGTTTAAAATGTTTTTGTCCAAATAATAGTGGTACTATTTCTTACTAAAGTAAGACTACAGATTTTTGACCGTTGCACGGTTCGTGCAGGCCCTAACTGGGGCATTCGATTCCAATGAATAGTTGGCTTTGCCAACTCAAAAACGGAAGGTATAATATGGACCAGTTTAGAATAAGTTCTAATTGCCCAAGTTCATTGAACTATTGGATGCAGAAAATGGTAACATAATTTGAATTGAAAAAAATGTTACATAAATACAGACTTGTGGAGTTATAGAGCAAGTGACCATATTTCGCCGCATTTTTTGTATATTTTCTTGAAATTTTCAATACTTGGTGGCCGATTCAGTAATTGGTTTTGCTAAAATTTAATTTAACTCCATTCTCGATCGAAATACTAGGAAAATTATTTATTTTACTCATTTCATTGTTTCCTAATAAAACGTCAAAATATTTCATTTCCATGTTTTCGGGGGTGACCATATTTCGCCGTTTTTGCTGATAAGTATCCATTTTACACACAAAACGAACAAAATTGTGATTTTCTTTTCAGGAAATCTTTCGTCGCCACTACTTCTACGAGATAATGCTAAATAAAATGTTCTCTTCGTTTGGTTTTTGTAAAACTTTTGGATGTTTACGTCTAAAATTTAGTGATTTGATTAATTTTTCCTAATTTTTTTTATATTTTTCGTCACATTTGAGTGCAGGAGATGTCACAATATATCAAAACATGACTGCTACGGTCATCTTTGATAGGATATAGAAAAATAAGTTTGACAAACAACTCTGATAACCAACGAGAAGCATTTAACTATGAAACGGCGAAATATGGTCACCGGCGAAATATGGTCACTTGCTCTATGTCGACCCCGCGTTTCCCCACTTAGTTTTCATAATGCCAAAATCACCGCTACCGGAAGGGAGGGGCTTGAGGGGGTGTCTACGTGTGTTTTTGTCCTCGGAAATGTAATTTCTTTTTAAAAGTTAGTTAAATAGGCATAAAGTTTCGTATAAATAAATGTATTTCTTGTCACAAGAACTTGGATGTCTTTATTATACGACATTCGTACGCGATAGACTTTTTCAATTCTTTTACGTAAAGAATTTGGCAAATATAAGCATCCTGCGTCCATGCAGTAGATATGAAATGGTGTGATAGTAGCTAACATTTAAAAATTGAAACTCTGGTTTCATCTTTTTCAACAAGTGGTGATATTACCTTTATTTTCCATAAACATGTATGTTGAAATTTCCTTGTGACAAGACTTCTTGTTACCTCGTGACCTTGACCTAAGTGTCTGACCTTCTTAACATAACAATTGTTTATGCAGCCAAGATGTTGACGGGGGCATCTATGTGTTACAATTACACACATTTCTTCTTATTGTAAAAAAAACTGTTTTAATTCATTTCAAAGAAGATATAGCAACCCCCCCCCCAAAAAAAAAACAAAAAACAAAAACAAAAAAACAAAGAGAAACGCACACAATATTATATAGTGATTTTTTTCAATTTGACCATACAAAAATTGTTATTTGATTCATAATTGAAAGCAATTTATTCTCTTTATATTTGCTACAATCAATTTATTGGATGAAGAATTAGTGGTGTGTTCCTTTAATTTGTGTCGGGTATAGTAATATTATCAGCGTGCGTAAGATTTGTACAGATCTTCTTGCATCTAATGAGAGCTCAGCTACATCTTTTACATCTTTTCAGTGATTTTTATACTCTCCAATTATATGGTAGCATCCCTAAGTAAACAGAAGCCATGGTAACATGTCTCTTTGATTAACCTATCACGGTGGCAATGATACATAAATATTATATCTGGTTAATGATAGACTTTAGTTTTTACTTACTGGTTATCGTATTGACAAAAATCCCTCTTTTTATCTTAGTCATTTTCAGTTATATTTGATTAGTAAGGTACTTATCATAGGTAAAAAAGAGCAGTTCTTTCTTCATACAAAGGCGTGTCAAAACAAACTTCTGACATGAAGGCGTAATTATATGTAATATATTTAGGTCATTTTATTTATTCTCTTTGATGTCTCATATTGGTAGGTTTTGACAAAGAATCCAAGTCTCTACACAGATAAAGGACGCTTTCCTTCTCTTCGCTTTTGTGCTTTGTTGCCGATTTAATTACATGAATTTTGCAAAATTGTGAAGTTTCCCAAATTAAATTATCGTTTATGAAATCATGATAAATTTTACAATTTGTTGTGGAGAAATTACGTTCAATCTTCTTTTTATTAGACGACTTTCGCGGAATCTAAATTTATTATCGCTGTAAAGCACTGATTATTAGTTAACAAAAGTATAACATGAACAGTCAGAGGTGGACGAAGATATTCTCTAGATTTGAAATTTTAAAAGATACATTGATTATTCAGAGGTCATCTTCAATAAACAGCAAAGAAGTACCTATCTGTTATTTAGTCTCAAAATCGAGAAAGCATTAGATTTTCCATTGGAACGGTTGCGAACCTGGATTGAATAACATTCCGAAGTGAAACCAGGTGCCCGGGGAGAGTCAGCATCTCCTGATTGCATGCAACACCTGCCGCAACAGCTCCATGAAAACTTGTCAAATGACAATGACAATGACAATAGTTTATTCTCATAAACAGTGTAAATAGTGTAGAGAATATTACAATAAAGATATATGAAATACAATTACAATGTCAATGTACACATGCTGTGAATATCTAACCCGGAGAGCTGACTCTCGCTATAATTTTCTGTATAAACTTCGGTCAATTCGGTGATTGTCTCGGTGTACATGTTGATGTACATATCAGTTTAATTTTTCTTGTTTGGTGATGATGACAGCCATTCAATCGCAATCCAGAATGTCACTGATTATTCTGTAAAGAGGGAGCTGATTCTTTTATTATATTCCTTTTGCGACCGAAAAACTGCCAGCTATAATATAACCCTGAACAAGAAGCTAAAGTACTTGCAAGCTGTCTGGATCTAACGATAAAATCTTCATATTAGGAACATGCCCTGGCGTACCGTATCAGCTGAGAAACAAAAAGGCCATAACCAGGAGAAGACAGAATGTTGCTACTCATGAAAGGGAAGTTACAAATGTGGATACTGAAATCATAACGTTTGTCATACAGTGAAGTGTTAAAATAGCCGTTTGCGTCGAATGATAGAAGTATATCCAAGTACGAAGCGGATCTGTCGCTCTCGGTTGTTTCCTTGATATCTAGTTCATGAGGATAGATTTCATGTAGATGGTTCTTAAAAATGCATAGACAACACTTTATCTATGTATCTGAAGGTAAATTGAACTGAAATGCGGGGTGTGTTCGTCCAGTAGAGAGCAAGGTCTGGATGCAGTCAGTTTTGAATGAATATAAAAATACGTCCACAAGCAGTCGGACGCAATTGGAACCCATTGGGATATCTATTATTTGTAGAAATACGGTTCCTCCGAACACCACAAATGTTGCCAATAAAAAACTCAAGCCTCCGGATGATATTGTCTTCGGTATACTTTTGATTGTATCAGAGTGTTCCTTCACGAAATAAGTATCCTCCACCCCTATGAAAAGGCATTTGTATCTCCTGTTCCCATTTTCAGCCGGAACGCCAATCCCTATTTTGACGGTTGGAAGCATTGTTTCTAAAAGGGGCGGATAACTCTTGACACAAAGAGTAGCAGAATAAGAATACATTTGGCTAAACGACCTTAATTGTTTATCTCAAATTTTAAATATTATTTTACAACAAATGATACTCGGATATAATTCACAACAAATAACTGAAATTCCTCTGAAAGGGATTTTTGACATTTTTCAGCCCTGCTAAAGATTCAACGAAAATTGTACATACACCGTTGGTTTTAAAAGCTGACACAAATGCTCCCCTTTGCACTTCTGGTCAAAATTCAATGATAATCTTTTCAACAGAATCCCAATTATGATACCTATATAGAATTTTAGTCAGTAAGTACTCTATAAATAGAAATAAAAACGCTATAACGAGGACCAGATTTGAATTAAAATTCATCATTACGGACTCAGAATACACCAAATTCAAGTTGCAATGGAATTTTTAACATTTGTTTTATGGTTTGATACCTTGTAGATGATTTTGTGCCGATGCCATGTTTCATTTTGGCAAATCTAACCACTTCGCAGCACCGACTTGGGTACATATGTACTCGTGTACTCGCTGTTTACAAACGAGTTTCCATACGTTGACATGGAAGATGGACGCCCGAACAGCATATCGAAGTTTGAAAGGTAACACAAACCCCTTAAGGCAAAGATCGGCATACTATTTTTGGTTTTGGTGACTTCGGTGATATATAAAGTTTACATTCAGACTGTTCCCAATCATTCCTAGCCGGGATTTTAAAAGAAAATAAGCAATAAAATGCAGGTAAACAGATCGCTGGCGAAAAACTGCCCTTGACAACGCCCAATTTATTTCAAAATGCCACAAAATTTACCTGATTAAATGTTATGACTTGAAACGGTATCTCTATTGCCATCAAAATCACCTGTGTCATTCTTGTTTACACATGCAGCACAGTCAGTATGACGCGTTTTTGATGACGTGGTACAATGTCGTCATATTCAAAACTTTTGTCACGTGACTTCGTTTTTAAACTTCAAAGAAAAGTGCCGACTGGCGTTCCGGCTGTTTATTGAGAGGAAGGTGTTGCGAATAATATTGGACGGTCTGTGTTTGAACTATTGGTTTTGAAGGGTAGTGTAGAGCGTGGAGAAGTCAAAAGATTTTATGCTGGTAATATGATGAAATTGGTGGTTTTTAGCTCACCTGAGCCATAGGCTCAAAGTGAGCTATTGTCATAGCGTGGCGTCCGTCGTCCGTCGTCGTCCGTCGTCGTCGTCCGTCGTAAACTTTTCACATTTTCAACTTCTTCTTCAGAACGGCTGAAGGGATTTTGATGAAACTTGGTAGGTTTGAAGTACTCATGGTCCCCTACAAGTGTTGTTGTTTTTCGTCCGGATCTGTCAACAGGTGGCGCCACCACAGCCAAAAGTAGGTCACGGGGGGTACCCTCCTTTGACAAACTTCTTCTTCAGAACCGAAGCATGTATCGACAAACCGAAAGCATCAGGATAATCTAGAGAGATGTCTTAAGAAGTGTTGTTATTTTTGGTTCCACTTCGAAGTCAAATTTTTGACGCGTTTTTGACGTCTTTTCGGACTTAGTCAGAAATGCACATTTTTGCACTATTTCTTTAAATAACTCAATAAGTGTATGATTTTACACACTCATTTACTACATATTTATCATATTTAACTTACTTAATGCTTTGATATGTATTTTATGCTTAAATTTTATTTTTTTGATTTTTTATGAATTTTTTTCTTATGTAAAAAGGAAGGGGGGGGGGGTGATTTTCATACATTTTCTGCTTCTTTTCTATAACCACTCTTCAGATTGTCATGACAATTTGTAGGTATGAGGTACTCATGCATGGTACCCTACAAGTGAAAGAATTTTGTTAAGATATCCACTTTTGGATTTTTAAGGAATATTTTTTAAGATTGTACATAGGTATAATGTATGTTTTCCATGCCCAATGCTTCAGGTGCAACTACAGGAAAAAAACCTTCTTTGTATGATTAATCATTTTTTGATCGACCTTTCATCCATAGTTACAGCTGATAATTCAACAAGTGACACATGCTTCAATGTCTTATTGATTGACCTTTTATGTGATATGATTCAATTATTTAAATTCTTTATACTTATTTAGAATTTTATTTTTAAAGTCGGGAACAAGATTTCAAAAGCGGCCATGTTTTGCCGTGTACCTGAAGGTGTCATCCAAAGAAATAAAAACCTTCTTTGTATGATCAATCATTTAGCTCAATTTGAGTGACTTCCAATCCTTCATTCAATAATTATGAATTTGGTCTCGTTGGATTTGGACACCTTTGACACCCATAGAAATAATAGAAAAAAGGGGGGTCATGCATACCGTTTTCTCACAAATTCCACTTTTTTACATCACCCCTCTATCCATTTCGAAAATTTTACAAATTTCATCTATTTTTAAATCGATCAATAGATTGCATAAAAGACAAAAACAGGTTCAAAACTCAATTTATCCCGACTACAGGGAATGGTACATTGATTTCATGTGCTATTTTTAAATTTTCAATAGTTTTGACCAATGGTGTGACACCTTTTATTCTGCCCTGTTCACCAGTCAAAACTGAGGGGATTCCCCGCTAAAACGATTTCCTTGGATTACACCTGAAGGGGATTCCCCATGTAGAAATGTGATACCTTTAGTACTGCGATACATTTCAGGAGATACAGTGCAAACGGAATAGATTTTTATTTAATGAAATGTGCATTATACTTGGAACACTTTCATAATGGTTATCATTCATGTACTTGGAACACTTGCAACTTGTTATCATGCATAAAGTTTGCTCGAATTTCCTCTGTCTTAGACTCTCTTAGATGAAGTAATTTACGGACTGATTTCTAGAAGAAACGTCTAATGAGTAATCTCTTCCTCCGGATTTTGAGAATGCATAGGACATTTAATATCTGAAATTCTTGAAATAAATAATTCAGTTCAGAGTTCCTGAAATCTTCCAATGAAATGTTGGACCACAGAAAGCTGTTGTTTGAATAGAGTAAATAAATTATTATTTACAACCATAAGCCACTGTGTTCAACATCTTGTATGTATAATATTTCTAAGAGGAACACAGAGGCCTGAGGTTGTGAATAATAAAACATTTTCTCTCATAAAATGACAGGTTCCTGTGATAAGACATTTGGGAATTTTTATCTGTTCAAATAATAGATACATGATGAGTTTTTATCAGACCAAATAACTTTTTGTCGGCAAATCCTATATGCAACCGATACATTTCATGAACTCTCTCCGCTAACAACTTGTCCGTGTAACAGACCTTTGATGAGGTAAAACAATTTTTTAACAGTAAATAACGATGTTGTAGGTCTGCTAGTTGGACAACCTTAACAATTTCATGGGCCTTTTAATTTGTTTCAAACTACGAAACCTAGAGAAATCACTTGAGTTGTTGAACAGCGTATGCTGAAATGCAACGCTCCTTCTCGCCTGTTGAAATATGCATAGGCAAGAAGCGCCGCATTTCAGCATATTCACTGAAAATTATTTGTTCAAGTGGCTTCACTGGGTCATGAGGTTTGATACACCATACACTGCTTTTTGAAAAACAGACTGGCCCAATTTCTGCACAAGCAGCACAACTCACTTGAATATTGATAAATATTGGATTAAAACGATTTTAACTGTACGTTTCATGTATTTGAGATGAAATCAATACTATTCAAAAGCATTCATAGATTTCAGTATACTTTAATATGAATAAAGGCAAAACCGAAAAATCTTTGTTTTTTATACCCCTGGAATAAAAGATTCGGGAGCATATAGTTTTTGGCCTATTCGTCTGTCTGTTTGTCTGTCTGCTTTCCGAAAAACTTTAACATTGGGCATAACTTTTAAATGGAAGCTGGTGATAGAGGTTTCATATTTCACATGTGTATTCCTTGTGACAATACCTTTCCATTGATACCAAAATTTTTGACCTCGTGACCATAACCTTGACCTTTGACGTACTTCTCAAAAACTTTAACATTGGGCATAACTTTTGAATGGTTAGTGATAGAGGTTTCAATTTTTACATGTGTATTCCTTGTGACAAGATCTTTCCATTGATACCAATATTGCGCTGACCCTGACCTCTCACATACTTAACAGAAAATGGCCTTTATACTAACAAAGATGCCGCCGGGGGCATTCTCGTTTCACAAACACAGGCTTTATAATTTCTGGCATGCTAGCTATCAATAATGAAAGGTTTTGTGTTCAATTTTAAATAAACTTAATTTATGAAATCGTTTCATTGTTTTATTCTTTTTCTGCTGCACATTAATGTACAATATGATTTTATTTTTGATGTTGCATAATTGAACTATACTAGCTGGGCATATGACGTTGGACCACTTTATCCGTCTTTTCAAATCAGTAAAAAAGTTATTGTTTTGAAATGTGGCTATTTTTTCTTTTTTGTACTTTCAAAGGTTGTCTGAAAAAAAAACTTCTCTGCATCCGGCAAAAATCTTTTTAGAAAGGTTGTGGGCTAAAATCCTGGTACTGGCACTATCAGTATTCAATGTCAGTATGTCAATTAGAGCGTGCATGGGTATCAGGTGAGCGTTGTGCCCCCTGGGGCTCTTGTTAAATTTTCTAAACGTTCCTTACACCCTGGCACCTGGTCCCACCTCTAGCTTTTGTGCTGTTGAGATTATCGTCAGGATCATCTTTAACTCATTTGAGTCACACTTATGCCCTTTGCCGTGTGGAGCTCGTCAAAAAGTTCCCCGCGAGGGGTTTGACAGTAAGTGTTTTGAATATATTTCACTGACATTGTCGCCATAGCACTTTCTATATAGACATAACGTCAGACAGTGCATGAAGTGTATATATTGTTTTCATTTTCGTGCTTTACCATCGACGGCGGGTGCGGCTAGCCAGCATGGGATGCTTACTCCTCCCGGGCACCTGGTCCCACCTCAAGCTTGCTAGGGGTCCGTCGATGCTTAATTTTGTGCTCTACTGTGAGTGCTGTTGAGATTATCGTCAGAATTTTTTTTAACTAATCACAATTCTATAGGATTCACATCTGATTGATTCTATTTCTGGAATGTTTTGTATCGCAGTATCTTTGAAGACCTTGCTTGGTGCGGTGCGAGTTAATATTTTCGTAAGGAAAATGGATACAGTAGACATTTTGTAGAGCACCTGGACGAACGACAATAAACCTGTGTTTGTAAGGATTTTTTATGCATTTTGGGAATCCAGTAGATATAAGGTAGTCGAAGATCAGAGTCATATTCAGAATGGTATACAGTTATTTTGATGCTTTTATACTGAACAGATCCCTGCGTCAGAATTGCAACAACAGTCGAAAAACAAAAAAATATTCTAACGGCCTATGTGTAGGTGATTGCATGCACGTTTTGGGTACTTTTAAAAGTCTCAGTGACCCTCAACCGAAACAATGAAATATCAAAGACTGCGTGTGAAAGTTAAGTCCAAACATTACCGAAAGACGTAGCAAGATGGGTGGGATTTGATGATATAATACACACTTTTCAGAAGTTTCGAAAAAAGATTATCAACATAATTTTTGGAATGCGTTTGAAGAAAGGATCACTCAAAGCTGATCGAACTTGGCTACATGGCTACTTGGCTGGTTCACCATTAGTGACATGCAACAAGTGGTGCAAGTAATTTATATCATCATTTAAGAACAGATAAATGCTCAGCATGGACCAGACATGCATGTGAAAGCATGAAAGACAATTCGTTCCCTTCTTGGATAAATTTTACATTTTTCGGATAGTAAATCCTCATCAGTGGTACTTACCGAAACGAAAGATTTCTTTATACGACTTTTCAAATGTGTACACCACGCTTACTCACGACAAAATTAATGATCAATTGTCCAAATTCATCAAATCGAGAGGGGAAGCGTTTATTTGTGCATCTGAATCAAAGGGTTTCTTTTCTGCTACAGATTACAAATCATACAAATCATGGACATGAAGTGACCTGTGTATTGCCTTGTCCTTCCTATTTGACAACATTCATGTAAGATTTGGTGAGAATCTCTACAAGCAGGTTGTAGGGATCCCTATGGGTTACAATTGTACGCTTCTATACACGTATAAAAAAGAATTTATCCAAAATCCTCAAAAGCAAAGGACACACGGTGATGTGAAATGTTTCATTGGTACTTCTATGTACCTGGATGATATTCTTACCATCGACAATCCTGTTTTTGAAAAGTATAATAAAGCCTGTGTTTGTGAAACACGAATGCCCTCGGTGGCATCTTTGTGAGTATAAACACTATTTTATGTTAAGTATGTGAAAGGTCAAGGTCAGGGTCACTAGGTTAAAATTTTTTGTATCAATGGAAAGGTCATGTCACAAGGAATACACATGTGAAATATGAAAGCCCCATCACTTACTATTCAAAAGATATGCCCAATGTTAAAGTTTTCGAAAAGTAGGTCAAAGGTCAAGGTCAAGAGTTCAAAAATTTTAGGTATCAATGGAAAGGTCTTGTCACAAGGAATACACAGGTGAAAAACCAAAGCCCTTTCACTTACCATTCAAAAGTTATGTCCAATGTTAAAGTCTTTTAAAAGTAGGTCAAATGTCAAGGTCATGAGGTCAACACTTTTGGTATTAATGGAAAGGTCTTGTAACAAGAAATACACATGTGAAATATCAAAGCCCTATCACCTTTCATTCAAAAGTTATGCCTAATGCTAATGTTTTTTGGACAGACAGACAAACAGACGAACAGGCCAAAAACTATATGCCCCGAATCTTTGATTCTGGGGGCATAGAAATGTTATTTATCGAATCTTTTATTATGGGGGCATAAAATTTTATTTATCCACAATAATTGACTCTTAACAAGGCAAACGTTACATGTTTGGTGTTTCTGTGTTGTGCCGTGATGTTCCTTGTCCCCCTATTATTGTCTCTTTCTGTGCCTGTCTGCTCTATGTTTTTGCATTGGGTGTTTTGGGGTTTTGCTGTGAGTGCTGCAACCCGGTGTTGTTGGAGATCCCTTTCTTTGTTTACAAACTCAGAAACACCGTTTTTGGACCTAAATATCAAAATTGTTAAAGGAGAGATTCATACAAGTGTGTATGACAAAAGATATTATTTTGGACGGTGATGTTCCTAGACTGTAGTTGCGGTATCTACATTTCACAGCTCATCCGGTGTGCTAGAGCATGTACTGATGTTTTGGATTTCCATAATAGAAATTTACAAATTACGAAGAAATTTTTAGGTCAAAGTTTTCGCTTTCACAAACTAGTAAAGACTGTCTGGAAATTTTACAAAAATTATAGTCAACTTCTTTTGAAATTCGGACCCATTCAAGCTATAGAGTATATTACTTTGGGTAATTCACAGCCTGTATTTCATGGTGACATAATTAACAAATTAAGAAGGATCAAAGGTAGACAGCATATCCATCGAATAAATTTTTAGGTCAAAGTTTTCGCTTTCACAAACTAGTAAAGACTGTCTGGAAATTTTACAAAAATTATAGTCAACTTCTTTTGAAATTCGGACCCATTCAAGCTATAGAGTATATTACTTTGGGTAATTCACAGCCTGTATTTCATGGTGACATAATTAACAAATTAAGAAGGATCAAAGGTAGACAGCATATCCATCGAAAATGCGTTAGAATCATCAAACGCCTTTTATACCGTGGATATGATCATAATGTCACCAGACGGACACTAGACTTGATACTTGACCGATCTACAGTCTTCTTTCCCACAACCACTTTTCAGATTTTTATGAAACTTGGTAGGTATAAATAACTAATGGTCCCCTACAAGTGTTGTTGTTTTTCGTCCGGATCCGTCAACAGGTGGCGCCACCATAGGCAAAAATATGTAACGGGGGTACCCTCCTTTTCTTCAGAACCGAAGCACAAATCGACAAACTGAAAGCATCAGGTAATCTAGAGAAATGTCTTAAGAAGTGTTGTTACTTTTGGTTCTACTCTGAAGTCGAATTTGTGAAGCATTTTTTAGATCTTTTCGGACCTAGTCTTATTTCTGTAGCTAAATCATTAAATGTATGAATTTATACACTCATTTACTGTATATTTGTCATATTTAAGGTATCCGTTGTACAAATAAATATCATGTGTATTATATAGTTACAATCATGGCATATTTTTACCTAAATATACCTAATACAACATGGTTGAATGGTTTCTATCATCAAAGGTCAACATGCCGACCGTTACTCAAGCCACGGAAACTTTCGAGACACTGCCGAAGATTACCGAGATAATTTTAACACTGTTTAAATGGACGAGACGTCCGCGAGATCTTCATTTGTACATTGGATACGTTAAGTAACTAAATTCTACGATTTGTATTCTATGCTACATTTGTAAAATTTCTTATATATTTTTTTTTATTAATATTTTATGCATTTTTGTTATGTAAAAAGGAAGGGGGGGGGGGTCATACATTTTCAGCTTCATTTCCATAACCGCTATTCAGATTTATGTATTAGGTACTCATGGTCCCTACTGGTGTTGCTGTTTCTCGTCCGGATTGGTCATTAGGTGGCGCCATTACAGACAAAAAAAGGTCAAAGGGGGTACTTTCCTTTGAAAAAAAAACTTCTTCAGAACTGAAGCACGTATCGACAAACTGATAGCATCAGAATGATCTAGAGAGATGTCTTAAAAAGTCTAGTTATTATTTGTTCTCCGAAGTCAAATTTTTGAAGCACTGAAAAAAACCAACAACAACAACAAAACAAACAAACAAAAACTTCTTTTTGATTGATATGCTTAGTTTTCAGGTGAGTGATCGTGGCCCTCTTCGGCCTCTTGTTTCGATTACCTCTCGACTCAAGTGCATTGTGCCAAAAAAAAAGGGGGGGGGGAGGCATTGATGCCAGATCAAACCATTCGGAGAAAAGAAGTTTTCCTCTGACAACTTATTAACATATAAAGTACATTTAATCTGAAAATGATAGCTGAGATAAATTCTGTATGGTCAGCCGCAACGACGTCCTATTCTCTGAAGACAAAACGTAATGCCAATAACACTTGACCCATGTGTCAAAAAAAATATCATATAGAACATACATATTCTATCATATGATAATTGTCGAACATATTTTCAAGAAAGCACTAGATTGCCTTAAGTTCCCGCATGGCGGGAAAATTACAGCAAGGGGATCAATACCGTATGTATTACTTACAATGTATATAATATATATATATATATGCGTGAGTATTGGATAAAGCTCAGTGAAATCACAGTATTTTAACCATCTCGGACGGGAACAATTAAGGCATCTCGCAACTCAGGAAGTACACTGATACATGTAATAACTAGAACCAGATTCGGTCAGACGACTCCCGTCTCCTGATCATTATCATTACGAAGGGAAAGAGGTCATTAGCTGAATATTATTTATACCGTAATTTCATCAATATGATCTTATAGATGTAAGATCGCGTGCTAACCATCAACTCTGCATGAAAGATATACGTGGAAATATCATCACTATTACACCGACGTGCGGTAGCGGTTTGAGACAATGACGTACGTTCATTAAAACATAGTTACTATGTAACTAAATGATGCATAAGTGTACTAGTCTTTGAAAAATGGCCATCGATTTAGACCCTGCAAAATTTGGAACGGATTTTAAATTTCCATTTGGTACGGATACGATTTTTGAAACGGACGGTAAGTTGTTAATTTGATTAATTAATATGATGAAACGTGTAAAATTCATTATTCAATATGATTTATAATGAAATATATGCAAACTTGGAAAGAAAAAAAAACCACTCAAACAAAGAAACCGAACAAACAAAAATAAGGAAAGAAAACTGAAACATGTATAAATCGAAATGTTTTTGACACTTTGATCTAAATTGTTCAATTGTCAGGAAATGAAAATCGTATCAACAGAGTTATTATGCTACTTTTATTCAAAAAATGAATTAAATTTAACTTCCCTATTTTTATTTTGTTGGATTTCGTAAATTATCTAGAAATGTAAAAACAAGGAAATTGCTCTATAAAAATCTGAAAAGCAGAGAGAGAGAGAGAGAGAGAGAGAGAGGGGGGGGGAGCTTCATCAAAACATGGAACTTATATTCCATCATTGAAAAGAAACTTTCAAATTATTTTTTTTTTCTGATGGAGAAACAATCCGACAAACTGAACAAAAATTGTCAACTATATTCTTACATTATTTAATTATATATTCTATAACATAAAAGGGCTTGTTGGTGAGAATACTGAGCCCAAAGTGTTAATTAGCATGAAACTGAAATATCAGATTTATTCAAAGCATATGTGCTAAGGAACACGTATCTTAAAGTATCTATCTAGTGTTAATTAATAGTTTGCATAAAAAATACCCCACAGGAATTTTGAAAAGTGACGTGTATTGGTAACAAGCAGGGTATATCTGCTCTTCAATGATTCCGTCTCTTAGGTTAGTGGTTATGCACCACTAATGAAAATGAAATGAAATTGACTTTCAGTTACACATGAAAAGATCTTTACTTCAGAATCCAACTCATGGTGGTTTAGCATTCCCATACGGAGGCATGTTTCTTTTTCAAATTTTGTCGAACGAGTGTAAATATATATATACGTATATCAATTTGCAGCCGTAAGCAATCTTTTGATTTCAACGTTGGCGTTTACTGATTGGTTTTCTGCTTTTTGTAAGATAACGTACGCTTCATTATATACTTTCTTTATTGTCACGAAATCTTTTGACTGGAAACTTTATATTTTGTATACTATGTAACATGATACTGCTCACGGAGGAGTTATTAGCCACAAATACTCATTTTATGTCTAATGTTTATTTTACTCTTTTCTTAGAATTATTTCTCTTTTGTTGGAAGTTTAAGATCGGAAATAATGCGAATTCAATTTAATATGAACGCTAAACGCTAATAAACATATGGGGATGTTCATTGAAAACTTCTATGTTATATTATTAAATGGAAATAGACTCATGCAAAGATAATTTTACAAATGAAATACATCGCCATAATGTATTTTCTTTCAAATAATATTTTTTTAATTTTCAATTTAGATGGTATATTTTTGAAGTTCTGAACTAGATTAAGGACGGGTGAACAATATATGTATCACAGGTCTCGCGACACTTAAAGATAAACAATTGAAAACTATCCGGCTATGTCAATCTAAAAATAAGATATAAGATACATGTACATGTATCATAGAAACATTGTCGAGATCACAGAGTCAAAATCTAAAGGTCTCGCAAGAAATACTTGGGTACTATTACCATAATCATATTAAATATGAAAGCCAATTCAAAAGCAAGAATTATGACCAGTTTTAATACTTTTTTTTCTGTAGCACTGCAAGGTCAAGCTACATGTACAGGGGCAGGTCAAGCTACAAGGGAAGGTCAAGGTGAAAATTCTTGTATCAACACAATGTCCTGTCTGTGACGAATTAATCAGTGAATAAGAGAAAACACAAGTTATAGACCAAAATATCATAATCCATTTATGATATAAGATATGATTTTATTATTTTTCAATGTCAGCAAAAAACCTCCAATTTAACAATTTGAAAGCGTAACTGCTTGATATAAAATTATCATGACTCTCAAACTAAAGGGTTCATACAGTTGCTACACAATGTATCTATCCACTCTGTAATGATATCTACAGCAGTTTTTTTTAATCTTAATTTGGAATCTTATTATAATAATTAAAGTAAGTTTCGACTACATAAACCACTACATGTATAAAACGTCCTAGAGACTCAGTATATCTTTTTATGTTCTTGCAATTCACCTACTATTCCAACTTCGTAAAGTTTTGCTACCCGTTTATGTAAATACCTACAGAGGTTCAAAATAGAATAAGGAATGTATGTTTTTATTTCACTGAGAAGTCAAAGTTTACTCTAATGCGGCTATGGTAACTTCGTTATTATTTTCTAAACCATAGTGAACTTAACAACGTACTGAATTATCTTGTTTCTGGATCTTGTAAAATTGAAAAGAATGATTCCTATCAATGCAATTTTTATCGTTATTTCCTTCAATTGTTTGTTTGTTTTTGTTTGTTTGTTTGTTTGTTTTGTTTTGTTTTGTTTTGTTTTGTTTTGTTTTGTTTTGTTTTGTTTTGTTTTGTTTTGTTTTTGTTTTGTTTCTAAGAGATCGATCACTATCGTGTCCCGTCCACGTTTAAAATTTACCAGAAATGATATGCTCATTTAAACGTTTGACTGTCACCTTCTTCGACACGTCATTCTTTGATTCTCTCTATATATACATAACCGGCATGTTAACATAATTAAAATAATCCCCAGTGTTCATTCGTTAGGTCATTTGTTCCTTCGTTTATTATCGCATATACATGTATACAGTCCGCCATTACTACATTACAGTGATCACAGCGAAACACACACGCATGGGACAAGCAAAATGCAACAAACACAGATGGAAATAACGAGGATAACCATAACACACCATTGAAACAAGATGGAAAACACAAGGCGCGTAGATGCCCATACGCAAGTACGCAACTGCGTGCACATCATTTCGACAAAAAAATAAATAAACGAATAAATAAATAAGTAAAAATAAAAATAATCAAAGTAAAAAGAAAGAAGGAAAAATAGAGCATCACGAAAACGAGATTATTTGAACAGGGAGGAAATAAATAGAAGAATTTACGTCAACACATTATGAACATTAAAAAATGTTGTCTAATAGATGTTAATATTGAATCGAACATAGACATTTGCTTTATACTTGAAAATAAGTCATTTTACAGTGAAAATTGGGAATTTCAAACTGCCATATTTCACGAGCTTCCGGAGACTTCGCCCCCGACCCCTACCAGGACTTCGCCCTGGACCCACTGGGGGCCTCAAGTCAGCCCCCAGACTCCCTGCATAAACTGATTTGAGTACACATTATTCCTACTCAGGCTACGCGCTTGAACACTGTATATTTGATCAACCCTTACATATCTCCCCCCCCCCCCTTCCCAAGAAAAAACATTTCAATTAGTATAATAATTGGAGATATAACAGCTTAGAATTTCACCAAAAGGGTTCTACTACCAAATTCATTAGGAATCACACCTACAACAAATTTCAACCACCAAATTTATAAGAACCTATTTTTGAAATAGTCAGAAATGATTGATGATTAATACAAATGTAGCACAAAGACCTCTGTTCAATTTTCTAACCTTTTAACATTGTGCATATACCACATTTCTTTCTCCCTGAATCATTTTGCACATCTGCGACAAATCTCAAACTTATGTGAAAGTTACTGTTTCGTAAGAGTTAAATATCAAGCGGAGTACAGTGTAGTTCGTTCATTCATTCATTCATTCATTCATTCATTCATTCATTCATTCATTCATTCATTCAAAACTCTTGATATGTGGTGTCGAGATGCCGAATAAAACTAAGGTGTAGCTTCGATCACAACCCTTGTGACAAAATAGATTGTTTTAAGTTTTTGTTCTGTTACTTTACGAATTGCCACGTCTGTGATGTGTGATGCCGGCAAGCAGAAGATGGTTCCGCCTCCGGGCACCACCCGATTTCATTCACTTTCAGGAATTTGAAATATCTCGATTTATGATTGACCATGCGTTGCTTTTTATTGTTTTCCTTCTCGAATTTTTTGGGGGGTTTGTTTATTTTGTTAATTTTTTCTGAGTTAGTACGTCTCTGGCTTCACTGATCTTTGAATCCTTAGGCCCTTTCACGCCATTTTCCGTTCGGTTCATTTTTGTCTCTACGTAGGACGATTTTGCCCCCAGAAAAATCAAGTGACGTGATTATTGACGAATAAATGCTTCTATTTGGAACGGTTCGACGTCATTTGATTGTTCTGGTGGGCAAAATCGTCCTACGAAGAGACAAAAGTGAACCGAACGGACATAAGAGTGAGAGGGTCTACAATACTGATCAATTATATTTGATATTGCGTTGAATATGATGCCTTTCTTGAATCTCTTTACAGATATTATCAACTTTTTCTTAAAGCACTACTTCCGTATTGTTATGAGGGTTCAAATTCGATATATCCATTCCTGATGCACCGCTTGCAATAAGGATTGTATCTTCACATGTCCACAATGTTCTCTTGCACCTAAGTTGGACTTTTCTTTCTATTCTTTCTGTAATGTCTATTTTGCTCTCATTATTTAGAAACAATTACTATAAAGAACAAAACAACAACCTCCGTCTGAATAATTTATTGGTAACATTCTGTATCCGTCCTCGATGTACGTCAGATAGTACTATAAACTATTCTTTCTTTAAGAATATGATCATATTGTTTAACTGATTGTCTGACAGAGAACCATAGATATTTTTTCATGTCCGGTCTGAATAATAGGTTCATTTTCATATCCTTTAATTAAATCTTTCTTTTTTTGTATTATTCTTTTCTTTTTATCATTATTATTACTATTATTCTTTTCATTATGTTTCATATTAAGTATCCTGTAATATATTTGAATTTATCAATGTGAGAAATAACCATGATGACTGTCTTACTTTTTGTGGTCAGGAGTGTATGATTCTGTTTGTTACATGCAAGTGAAAATAACGTGAATCGTGAAGTTTTAAAAAGACATTTTTATTTCAGACAAAAAGGCGGTTACAAGTATCAATGTGAAAATAATGGGACATTAAAGACATAATGTCCTCCCCAATTTGCATATCAATGGCGGACTTATCATTCGCCTGAAAAGTCGATCCTGTTGTTAAGAATGAATTATTTTTTCTCTAAACATAGTTTAAAGCGTCTGCTTCCATAAAAAATGCATCTGCTTTGGTTGAACCTTGTAAAATGTACAGTAGAATACTAGGCATATTTTGTTTCTCGTTGTATTTGTGTGTTTGTGTGTATATAATATTTTCCATTTTTCACAAATTATGTTTAATTAGAAATACGAATTCTATTTGAATTCTTTAACAACTTGGATGTAAGAGGGATGTCGAGCTCGAGACAATTCGAAGAAAACGAAGCATAACAAACTATCTTTTTTTTCACATGATGTTAAAAGCAACTCTGTTTCCCTTTATCACATAACTAATGATCAATATCAGAAATGTTAAAGTAAAGTGAAAGGTGAACATAATTCACTTGCATTTTTGTGAATTCAAGTTATCGATTCCGTTTAATTCTAGTTTTGTACATGACTATTCCAAACATCAATTCCATGCATTATTGAAGACAGGAACAATTCAATTGCTTTTTTCTTTAATCTAAAAGTTATGTATTTTCTGATTTGCGTCTTTAACAGAGTAAAATATGGAATATCCAAATAGTAATCCCCATTACAATGGATTCCTTAACAAACCAGGCATCTGTTGTATTTAGGGAATGAAATTAGATCCACTTAAACTAAATATACACAGAAAAAGGTCGGCAATACAATTGTCTAAGGACATCAACTAATTGGGTTTTCAGTGTCTAAATTTACTTGAATGGTGACCATGTTCTACGGGGTAATATTCCGCCCAGACAAGACGCAGTTTGCTAAACAAATAACAGAACAATTTGGTCGTTTTATTCTATAAGGGAAAAAACCAAGTGGCAATATTTGCCTTCCGGTCAGATATTGGAAATCTACAATGGTATAGAATGGTGTAATTTTATGACGGGGGTTTCTGTTTTCGCTATCTTTTGTCCTTGAGGAACTCTGAGGAGATTATGTTTATTATACATACATGTAGTGTTTCCTTTTATGTTCCAATGATAAGATGCATTACGAACGATCGCAAATACTTCTAACCAAAAACCCTACAGATGTTTTCGCGTTTTCTTTGATTGTTTTCCATTTACATTGTCTTGAAGTCATGAATTTACTTGGGCAGAAAAGTTGTCCGAGTTTTGAACAATGGTTGAGGTAGGTGACTAAATGGGCACACTGTAGTTGTGATCTTGCGTATTGTTCTCTTTATCTCCGTCTGTGTGTTCCCCTTTTTCTCGTTTACTACGTGTGTGTTCCACTGTGATAACAGTCACATAGTCATACTGGGAAACTCCCTTATCTTCTTATCTTGTGTGTGTGTTCCACTGTGATCAATGTAACATCGTCATGTTGGTGATCTCCTCCTTATTTTGTCTGTGTGTTCAGCTGTGATCACTGTAATGTCGTCATGTTTTTCCCTCTTTTTCTTGTTTGTATGTGGTTCGCTGTGATCACTGTAGCATCGTCATGTTGGGGATATCCTCCTTATCTTGTCTGTTTGTGTCCCGATGTGATCACTGTAATATCGCCATGCTGGGGATCTCCCCCTTATCTTGTGAGTGTGTTCAGCTGTGATCACTGTAACATAGTCATTTTGGGGATCTCCCCCTTATCATGTGTGTTTTCAGCTGTGATCACTGTAACGTCGACATATAGGGGATCATCCCTTTATCTTGTCTGTGTGTGTTCAGCTGTGATCACTGTAACATCGTCATTTTGGGGATCTCCCCATTATCTTGTGTGTTTTCAGCTATGATCACTGTAATGTCGTCATGTAGGGGATCACCCCTTTATCTTGTCTGTGTGTGTTCAGCTGTGATCACTGTTCCATCATCATGTTTGGTATCTCCCCCTTATCTTGTGTGTGTTCAGCTGTGATCACTGTAACATCGTCACGTCTGGGATCTCCCCCTTCTCTTGTGTGTGTTCAGCTGTGGTCACTGTAACATCGTCATGTTGGAGATCTCCTTATCTTGTAATCATACGTTTGTGTTCAGCTGTGATCACTGTAACATCGTCATGTTTGGGACCTCCCCCTTAAATTGTAATTATACGTGTGTGTTCCGCTGTGATCTCTGAAACGTCGTCATGTTTGGGACCTCCCCCTTATCTTGTAATAATACGTGTGTGTTCCGCTGTGATCACTGTAACATCGTCATGTTTGGGACCTCCCCCTTATCTTGTACTCATACGTGTGTGTTCCGCTGTGATCGCTGTAACGTCGTCATGTTGGGGATCTCCTCCTTACCTTGTAATCATACGTGTGTGTTCCGCTGTGATCACTGTAACATCGTCAAGTTGGGGATCTCCTCCTTATCTTGTAATCATTCGTGTGTGTTCCGCTGTGATCACTGTAACATCGTCATGTTTTGGACCTCCCCCTTATCTTGTAATCATACGTGTGTGTTCCGCTGTGATCACCGTAACGTCGTCATGTTGGGGATCTCCTCCTTATCTTGTAATCATACGTGTGTGTTCCGCTGTGATCACTGTATCATCGTCATGTTGGTGATCTCCTCCTTATCTTGTAATCATACGTGTGTGTTCCGCTGTGATCACATTAATGTCGTCATGTTGGGGATCTCCTCCTTATCTTGTCTGTATTTGTTCCGCTGTGATCACTGTAACATCGGTATGTTTGGAAACTCCTCCTTATATTGTCTGTGTGTGTTCTGATGTGATCACTGTAACGTCGTCATGTTGGGGATCTCCTCCTTATCTTGTTATCATACGTGTGTGTTCCGCTGTGATCACTGTAACATCGTCATGTTGGGAAACTCCTCCTTATATTGACTGTGTTTGTTCCGATGTGATCACTGTTACATCGTCATGTTAGAGATCTCCCACTTATCTTGTGTATGTGTTCTAATCACTGTAACATCGTCATGTTGGGAAACTCCTCCTTATATTGTCTATGTGTGTTCCGCTGTGATCACTGTAACGTCGTCATGTGATGATCTCCACCTTATATTTTGTGGGTGTATGTATGTATGTATGTATGTATGTATGTATGTATGTATGTATGTATGTATGTATGTATGTATGTATGTATGTATGTATAAGATTAAGAAATTTGAAATATATATAGCACTTATTATATTATCCTTCATGTACGTCCAGTCAGTAAGAGCATTGTGCATATCTCTTGGTGGTAGTAAATTCGAACCCAAGCCGAATTACTCTTTTTTCTGTCGGTTGTCCAAACAGATAGAATATAGAGACCTTCCAATTTTGTCAGTTTTTGTGAATGTACTAGTTTCTCCTAGAATGTAAAATGTGTGAAGAGTTACTCCTATGCGAAACTTGGCAGAATTATTACTCAAGAATTATCGTACGATAAAATTCTCATGTGGCACAAGGTAGATCGATAATTAAAAGCCTAATAGCATGGGGAATATGGTTGATCAAATAAGGAACATATGAAATTAGTTCATAATCATTCATAAAATATACATTTTTTTCTTAGAAACGAAATTAGAGCTAGATCAAATGATAGATTTGATCTGTAAAAAAAGCATTGATAACCTCAGCTCGTCTTCTTCCCTGATTTTCTTTGGTAATCTAATTATTCGTTTATTGTTGATCTTTTGCTATAAGACGCAAACGGAATAGTTTCCAAGGCAGACAAATTTCACACTGAATGTCAATTACATGCGGATTTTAAAAGAAAGGAGGGAATCTCAAACAACACTCGTCTGCAGCATGCAAAGCAAAACCCCAATGCAAAAACATATAGAGCATTCAGGGCAAACACGATATATTGCGGTCATACCTGTGTGCAACAGTTTTTTATGTACACTTTCACCTTGTCTTTCGAGTCAGAAGGATATATCCATTTCATTTCGAGTGAAATCATGGCATGATGACAGGAAATTTAATCTTGATTTGTAAAACATCAATACTCAAGACTTGACGATATTCAGCTATGAGAGCTATCAGATTGATTCAATATCGAGCTGGCAAAGAATTGTACAGCGGGTTTTCCATTGGCTTCGGATTGCTCGTTTCCCCTCTAAGCCTGGAGTGATTGAAACCAGCTTTACCATTAATCATGTAATAGTTCTGTTGATCTCGCTTTGACAGCATCATCGAGGCCGCATTCTTTAATTGCTTTATTGGCTTTGTATTACGACTCGTGATTCTTGCTTTCTGTTTAGGAAAGGAGGGGGGGGGGGGGGGGCATTTCTTTTAGAAAAGTAAAGTACGGCTCAGCATTGGCGAATTTAGAGGGAGGTTTTGAAAGGAACTACATTGTTCACGTGACAACAGTAAAGCGATTTTTGTCTGATCGAAGGTGTGTATTCTTGACCTCTATATAACTAATCTTTCTGTATTCACACTTGCGCTTGAGCGGGGTATGAATTTATTACCATATAATGAATGAATTGTTTAAAAAAATCCTCTTTTCTATTGGCCGATAGAAAATCGAACTCGGATGCAAAATTACAATTCATTAATACATGTAAGAATATGTAATTCAACAATTCTCTTTCCTTGTGATTGCAACTGATCTAGTCATTATTCCAATAGGCTTTTTCATTGTTACGTCTTAATGTGTTGTCTGGATCTTTCAACATATTGTGCATTGGGCATCCTCACCAGTGGTACTTCTTAATAGCAATTCTCTGTAAGGACCAAAATAATTTCAATAGCACGTGGAAACAGCATGTCTCCAATTTTTGAGATTTTTGGTGTGGAAGGTGTATATGATGTATTGAGACAAAAATAAACTTTCTTTTTACAAATTAAGTTTTAATTGCCATGGAAACCATGATTGAAGTTTTAATTACGCATCGGTAGAATACTTGTAACATGGCATTTTAACAGGGCTCGTTTCCATGGTAACAGCTATTGTAGTCAACTGAAATTTCCTTAATTTTTCTCGTTATATCTTTAATAGTATAAATATTACACAAGAAGTATGTTTCTGCCCGCTATTCTCTTTGTCAATATGCTCAAAATGTAGGCAAAAACCTGTTTTGAAGAGGCCCTTTTTAAGACCGAAAAAGCTCCTAATTTAACATGATTTTGCTCAAATTTAAAGCAGTTGGCTCCTGACGATTTTGAATTCACTGCGCAACGCGAACTATCGTATACCGGTCGGAATGACGTAAAATGTAAGAAACATGAGCAGGAGGCTTACAAAATGAAAAATTTTATATGTTTAATCAAATAACAAAAAGAAAAACATAATGATACATAATGAATCAATTTTTGTTGCTGTAAACCCGCTGGCTGCGACAACCTTCTTCAAATAACGTTACGTCACAGAGAGAATTTTTGACGACACGCGGCAAAAATAATGTTCGTCCTTCCCGCCAAGTGTAAATGAGCTGTTACGCTGCAGAACTTGGATTGCAAATGACAAATTATATGTTTTATTTTTTGATATTCTTTTTATCTGTAACATCGAAAGTGAATGAAACAATAGTGTCGGAATGAAAACAAAATATACTTGTAACAAGTTTCTATCATCCATTTTCGATCGACTTTTGGTATTCGGTTACCGAAGAAAGTAACTCAGCTCTGTGATCAGAGAGCTCCTTTATATAATTCTGTTTGTATATATATGTATCCTTGTTCCGTCCTCATTTCTCATTTATTCCGAACTTCATGTTTATACATGTATACTTTTACTAAGAATACAAACGGATGCGTAAAGAAAGAAAGAAAAAAAAAAAACCCGCAAAAAAAAAGATTAGAAATAAGAGACTGTAAGTCGAATTTTTTTTTATCTTCTTTCCGCCTAGCATGCGGTACAAGGAGGAATGCGCTCGTGATTCTGTAATCACTTATTACTCTTGATTTTTTCCCGTCATTAACGACGAAATGAAATTAAAATACACATGTACGCGTTTACAAAATAACGTGTTTTAAAAAAGTAAATGATCAATGTAAATGTCCCTGGTCAAGCATTATTATAGATCCACCTGTCATGTTTTGTTGGTGTCAGTATTTGTCAAGAAAAAAAAATGTTTTGTGCAAATGTTCATATCTCGTTCCTTGAATCTATTTAGAGGTACGCAAATATTATTAATTTAATTATTTCCATATAGTGTCTGTATTACGCCTATACAAACGTTATGACGTCATTGACGTGGAGCCCTGTTCAAATATTACGTCGCCAGTTTTGAAATTGAACATCAACAATGCTTTTATTTCGTCAATTGCAAAGTAAACCAGATACCTAAATAGTTATTAATTGAATCATAAGCAATGACTATAGTAATAATCTGTCAATCGATGCATTGACAAAAACCGATACACAAACAAAATATAATCCGCTTCGATGATCGGATGCCGATCCGCTGGAGGCGATGGAAGGGGGGGGGGAGGTATTTGAAAATCCTGTGCAGGGTACCTTGTAACGCAAATAGCGTGAAAAAGAGCAGGTTTTGCTAAAGTTTTATTGAGTTTCGTATATAGCTTGAATCAATGACAAAATCGTTATATAACATGCATGACCAGCATTGTTGGTACAGATGCTACGCAGCACTTTGTCAACTTTTAATGTTGGCACTGATCAACAAAAAAAGTAAACGGATGCATCATGTCAAATATGCTTTCCTGTCAATTGTTAATTATCAGTGTACCTATAATTAATCTTATGATAAGGATTAAAAGATAGAAAAATATGTAGCAAACATGTCAAAATCGAAAAGAATTACTGAAATCTAGGTAGATAAAGGGGCAGTCAGAGGAAATTCTATCTGTATTTCATGTTTTGGGTGGTAAGCCTAGACTATCTTCATTGCAGTCAATATGCCTTGTAAGAAGGAACATAAATAATGAATGTCAGAGCAAATTTAATTCTTATTCATCTTTTTATTATTGGAAAAGGCCAAAACTTTGGTAGAAAAACCTTGAAGTCAGAGGAAACTCTGTCCATATCTTCTCTTTTTGCGAGGCAACCTTATAATTTCTTTTAAAAAATATAACGTACTAAAGACATCAATCATGGATTAGTTATTACTTTGAAAGTGACATCACTCCTTGTCGCACATATTTTGACAATTATTCACCCTACACAGTATGCTAAAAGCCATATTTTACATTTATGAGATGCTACTTTTAAGGGTCCTTAAGTATGACAAAAATTAAGATTTTCACTCCTTTTATATTATTTTGTTTTCTTACCACCCCATGCTTTAAAAAAAGTAAAAAAATAAATTGATAAACAAATTGAGTAAATTTCTGTACAGCTTTAAAATATAGCACCATTCATAGTTATCTGAGTACTGTATTTGACAAGGGATTAAGGTGCCTACTTTGTAAGCTATTTACCTTAAAATACTTCTGACAACCAAAACTTAATTTTACATGAGAGCAATGTTCCATTATTACACTTACGAAATATAACAATTTTAAGTTTATGACATCACTCGTAATATGAGAACCCAACGTCCTTAAGGGCAAATAATCTGAAATGTCAGGCTAACTTGATTTCTACTGCCAATTATCTGTAAAGTTTAATCCTCGATCTTTAAGAAAATGTTAAAATTTGAGTGGGACCTCTTCACAATTTTATTCAAAAAGGTATAAAAAATGGTTACCATGGTGACATTCTGGTCAGTGCTATTACACATAGAGTAATTTACTGGTGAATTTTCAGCTGTCCGTTATATATTTTTCAGCATTTTTTTATCAGTGCGTATAAAAGAGCATTATTGATGGAAAAAATCACCTTAAATTTTTTCAAGGTCACAGGACCCAATGTCAAGGTCATCTTGAATGTAATTCACAAAATTTGGTAAAATTCTGTGATTTTTCAAAAATATGAGAGGCAGTTACTCAAAAATCATGTGGTATTGAGTAAAACAAACACATACACAGTGATTTTAGATATATCCCCTATTTATTGACCAAAGTTGCAAAAAATCTCAAAATCAATGACATCCTTAATTTTTAGCTAGTATTTCATACATACATAAAAAAAATGTGAGATTATCATGATTTTTGTCTGGGGCTTATCTTTTTAGGAGAAATGCTCTGAACTAAAAATTGTAGTGTTTTTCCATCTATCGGTGCTAATTTTAGAAAGAAGTATTTTGGAAACAAATATATGACAGTCAAGCCTAAATTTAGTAACAATAAATAACAACAAAAATGCAAATTTTATTGAAATTGGAACCTATATTTTGAATTGACCTTGAACTTATAGTCATTGACCTTGACAAATTTTGGAAGTGCTCAAATAAAGAATAATTTCTTCTGTTGTCCTTACATAAAGCTTAAGCAATATAAGTTATTTAAACCATGCTAAAAATCAATTTGAAATGATATAGTCATCATGTGTCAAATGAAAAGTTGCCATGGCAACCATTTTTTACCTCAAAATGTAGGAAAACAAAACAAGGTCCCACTTATTTTTTTCAGTGATTATATTTGTCACATGAAATCTATTTTGTTCTGACAACAGTGATGGTGTTATCAGCCTGACATTTTGTGTTATTTTTGCTTAAAAAAGGTAAAAATTGGACAAAAATAGGCCTTGATTTTGACCTTATTTTATGGCAATTTTTGACTGATTTTGATTAGATAGGATCCGGCTAATTGAAAGAAATGTCAAAAATTTGTTATTTTTTCTAAAAATAGAGGTTTTAAAGATTATAAGTTATTAATACCAATTAACTCCGACAATGGTTTCCATGGCAACATAATAACCAAAGATGACTTACTTGACAATTTTTTTAGTGCTATAAATAGGCAGACCTCGTTTCCATGGCAACCGGAATATTTATTTTCAAAAAATTGTTATTTTTGTATTCAGGGCATTATACATACCATTTATAGAGAAAATTATGAAAATCCATGATATGCTGTTTCCAAAAATATTTTGGTCCTTACAGAGAATTGATATTAAAGCCAAAATAATAGTAAGTGTTCACTTTGAAGTGATTTGGGTAAATGTTGCCAAGTCCTATAAACTTCGGTTCAAATAAACATCGAAGAAGTACCTATCAGTTATTCAGTCTCAAATGCATTCGAAACTTTCTGTTCACAAAACATTTCTCAAAATTTCTGAATAGTTGGTTAGTCCTATATCATCATATCCCGCCCATCCTGCTACGTCTTTAGGTATCTTTTGACATAACTTACACATTCTTTGACCGTATTTCATTGGTTGAATTGTTAATCACTTACGATGGTAGGGCTGGGTATCGTGTATCAAAATTGTATTGCGATATATTGCGATATTTGGAAAAAAATATTGCGATATTCTATAACATCAAGATTTCTTATGATTTTCATTTTGCTTCCAAATGTTAGTTAAAAAATCTGAAAATGTCTCCATGATATAATGATCTTTATGATGGACATGTGCAAGCAATCAAACCTGACAGTCCTTCTACATGTATAACATCCGAAGTCAATCATACTTGTTGAAAGAAATTAAAATCAATCCAAGTGATAATTCTGCTTGGACATCGGCGGACACTCGTGACAATCATGACGTTGTTTACTTTGTCCTTGACATGTGCAGTGTGTTGACGTACGTTTTTTAAGGTCAAACAACCGTTATTTATTTATTTCTTGGAATCTATCAGGCTGTGTGGCATAGCACGGACACTTCGTCTTGTTTAAAAGTGGCTTGTCAGAAAATTGTAGAACTTATCGGACGAAACATATAGTGAGCAGGATGTAATTCACCACGTTGTTTAATGGTAATACATTATCTAAATGTTAGATACCATAACGACACGGACACAAGAATCAACCTTTGGCAATTTAAATGACCCTATTGATGTATTTTGAGTAGTAGTCGCGTTCGCTCATAATTTTCAAAGGAACAACAAGGAAATATAAAAATGAAAAAATGTCGCCAAAAATCCGGTTTTCGAAAACAAATACCGTGGTACAAAAAAAAGTGTACGTACAGCGAAGCCTGGTATCGCAATATATCGGTACCGCGATAAAACCGCCCAGCCCTAAATGATGGTTACAAACAATGTAAGTACCCAAAACGTGCATGTCTGGTCTCTGCTGCAAATTTTACTGTTGTTAAAATTAGGGATGCGACTACAGGGAGATAACTCTATTTTCATATCACATAATGTTTAAAACCGACATAAACCATAAATGGTATAACATCAGTTTGTAACATTATTTCAGAAAAAAAATCCTTGAAACTTTCATTGCTGAATGGATATTTCTGGGGAAAATGCATATTTTCCAATGAAAAATTGCCGGAAATAGGAATTTTTTTTTTCATGAGTTCTACTACCAAAGATTCAAACATCAGAATATATACTATTCATTATACTCTTTAAAAGTGAGATAATTAGAAATTCGAATTTCGACTTAAACTGTATGTTTTGGGGTCAATATGTAGAATTTTTGTATAAATTATTGTGCTATTTATAGAAACATGAATTTTGCTGAAAAACTAATTCAGGTTCATGTTGGTTTAATTGCTTTAGGATAAAGCAATACCATAGCCCTTTACGTAGAAAAACAATTTGCAACTGTAAGCCTTCTAGCTATTAATAGAATTACTAGTTGTTGCCATGGCAACCAGCGAAATCGTCTTTATAAAAAAATACTCTCCTTAGAACTGTTTATTTTATCAGAATTTCTGAAAATAGCCTTTCATTCATACCCAAGCTATACAAATTCCCCAAAATAAGGATATATATAACTGTTTGAAATTTCATGCATTGCAGAGGTATGTAAAGTTATGATGTGGTATTCTCTAAAAAGACGAAAATGTTAAAATCGGCCGAAAATTGACGTTTATAGCGAAACAATGAGACGGGCTATTTCGATTTTTTTGTCTTAATAGTTCGAGGAAAAGTTCCTCTACATGTGGACAGATCCATACTTCCTCTATCTAATTTCTACTAATTGCCGCAACTCTGAGCTAAAATGATGCTATGAATTTTAAGGCTTGTTACAATGGAGAATTGAAAATATGTACAAAAAGACAGGTATTTCTTTAGACAAAAGTATTTCTTCTTTCTTATTTCAAGGAAAATGCACCAATTTTAAGTTGAAAAATAAAAGTAGAGGTTGCTACTGTAATACATTTGGACGTTTCAAAAAATCCCTTCGGTATTTAAATTAGTACCAATGAAGAGGATTTCCTATCCGAAACACGTGTCTGGTGCATTAAAATGTTTTAAAACACCACTGACATGTAAACAATACAATGACAAGGATTTGTTTTAGTATATGACATAGAACATAGAAGAGTATATGTCGGCCGACCTGTTGTCCTAGTGAGGCTCGAACCAGCAACCTCTCGGTCACTGGCTCGACGCCTTTAGGCCTTGGTGCATTAAAATTAGTTTAAAATTTTCTTCAGCAAGATACAGGGTTGAAACACACCCATTATTTAGATATCTGTTTATATTTTCCAACAAGCTCTAATTTGCTGTTGTTTTGTTTTCACCGACTTTAAAACTCTCATTTCTTATAATAACATATTACATAATAATTACTTAGTTTCGTTGAATAATTTGTTGTCGCTGCAAAAGAAATGCCTAGTTTTGTTTTGTCTTACATTTTTCAATATATATTAAAGTTTTTTATTCCTTTTAATTTTTACAACCACGTAAGCGGAGTAGAATCTTGCGTCATAGTGGAAGGAAAGACAAAAAATATAGAAAGAAAAAATCGAAAATAAATTTAGATGAGGACTGTGGTGAGAGAGGCTCTTAAATTAAAAATTACCATAAAAAAACTTGTACAGCTCATATTGATACTTGGTCAATGTTACTTATGACTGTTTCTATATCGATGGGAACGTATGAAATTTCGCTACAGTAAATATATGTAAATCGTTTAAGATTTTTTATGAACTTAACCATGTGAACAGTTCATATTAGACTTTTTCCACCGTCACGAACTTGGAACTTCGCACTTCGCACTTTAATTTTATAAGTGGGTTGACAAAAACGCGCCAGTTGTACAGGAATTCCAATATACCAATTCCATTGAGTATACTTATCAAAATGTAGATGACTCCGCATATGAGTTTATACGTGAACGGCAGCTACGACACTGATTCTTCAATGTGCGAAGTACGAAGTTCGAAGTGCGAAGTCCGTCACGATTGAAAATGTCTATTAGATTCTTCAGACATTTCGTTAATGATTTGTATCAAATACATCATTCTATGAACTATTAAACGTTGCTTGACTTAAACGAAAAGGAAAGGATCCCCAGCATGACCACCCTGCACTGACCCAGCGGAACAAACTCACAAAGACAGTGACACGTAAATGACATTAGCCAAACTACACACCGCAACTGGAAACAACAATATGCACTAGAACATTATACAAGACACAAAAACAGTTGAAACAGACTTACAAAAACATCAAACATTTTTGACAACACATAAATGAAAGGAGACCAATGTGCACCCGACTTTCGACGGCCATATCGTTTGGAAACAATGGTTTCACAGTTCACCGGATGTCTAAAACAAAGGAGGGGATCTCCAACAACACCAGGTTGTAGCACCCACAGCAAAACCCCAAAACACTCAATGTAAAAACAAGCACAGAAAGAGACGCATAAGAGACAAGGAACGTCAACGCACAACACAGAAACATCAAGCACAAAGGACTACACATAAAACAACGAGACCAATGGGCAACCGGTGCCGACTTAAATAATGTAATGGGATTGTTGTCATTGTGTCTGTCCGTTCATTTCCTTTTTATCGTCTTATCTATTTATGTTCTTCACTATGGCGGGCATCTCCTCCTTTTCTGCTGTAAAACAAAGTACACGCACGACATGAAAAATAAGGAAGAGTTCAAACTCTCTCAATCTTCCGAAGAAAATTTCAAATCAATCAATGATGCACCAGACACGTGTTTCGAATATAAAATTCTTATCAGTAGTGCTTCAATCCAACGTTATTTTAGACACAGCCAAAATTAATTTTAGTTGCGCCAGCTGGTTATATTTTTTCAAAAGAAGGGAGGAGATCTCCAACAAGACCCCGTTGCAGCATCAACAGTAAAACATCAAAACACCCGATGCAAAACAAAGGAGGGGATCTCCAACAACACCAAGCTGTAGCACTCACAGCAAAAATAACATTTGTATAATTTGCAGAGAGTGCGCAGCTGCAAATCTTCTATAGGATCGATTCAGTAGCATATCCAAATAGAATCTATGTTCAAATGATCATAGAATGGATGGTTGAAAGATATTGACCTCCTTTATTTCGCTGATAGTTTCCGAAATGCAGAAATAGTTAAATTCAATATCCAATTGAGGGAAGTAAGTCGAACGCGTAACATTTTAAGATAAATCTAAATATCTTCATATCATTGAGTGACCAAAAAAAAAAAATAAATACTACGAGCGAACTTGTAAATAAAAACATTGATTTTTTGGGAAAAAGCCAAGTCCGAACAACTTCGGTTCATCGTTTTCTTCAAACGCATTCGAAAATAAATGTTCTCGAAATTTTTGAAAAGTGGGCCTTGTATCATCATATCTCACCAATCCTGCTACGTCTTTCTTTTTTTACAAAAATTTTACAGTTCTTTTTTTTGCCATATTTTATTGTTTATATAGATGATCACTGTAGAGGGTAAAACGTGCATGTCTTATCCATGGCGTAAACTTTCTGTTCTTTAATATTTATTTCTTAAAAACTTAGCAATGAATGATACACCCTATATGAATACTTTCGCCCTACATATGAGCTTAATACACTAAAGAGATTCACTTTTTATGTTATAATTTATATATTTGTTCTTTTGCAGTCTGACCTATTAAGCACTCCCATTTTTATCAACACAGTTATCTCTAATCCTGCAGCAAGGTATTCAGAGTTCGAAATTAATACTTCATAAAAGAAAGGCCATTGTCCTCTTTCTTCATAAGATGCAGACTATAATTATAAAAGGGAGAATGCTTTTAGAAACTCTGAATTTGTCATTAAATGCGGACGCATGTTTCCTTTGATATTCTTGTACTTTAAAGCAAATTCAAACAGACGGACATGTCAATCGAATTATGACTTACTCTGACTGAATTGTTGTGATGTATGTAGCATTCAAGTTGATCCTTTCTCATTTTGATTTTGAGATCAGATCATAATTTGATAAAGTGGTCAACAACTTTTTGACATCTTTATTTTTCTGTTGATGCATACTTGCATTGTTCAATTCACTGTAAATAAATATGGAAGAAGTACTCTTCAGAAATCTAGTCTCAAAGTCGAGAAAGTAAGGTGAAATAATTAGAATTTCCATTGTAACGGTTGCGAACCTCGGAATGAATAACATTCCGAAGAAAACCCAGGTGTTCGGGAGAGTCATCGTCTCCTGGTTGCATGTAACACCCGTCGCAACAGCCACATGAAAACTTGTCAAATTTGGCGATTGTCTCGATGTACATATTGATGTAAATATCAGGTAAACATATTTTGATTGGCGGCAATGAATTTCCATTGCAACAGTTGCAAAGCCCCGAATAAACAATATTGAAGAAAGGAGGGGATCTCCAAAAAACCTCGGTTGCAGCACCAACAGCAACACAAAACACCCCAATTAAAAACACAAAGACAATACACAGCAAAAACAAAAAAGGGATAAAGCACAGCAAACACAACATCAAACACAAAATACCACACATAAACCAACAAGACCCATGGGCAATCCGCGACGACTTAAGACGGCAATCTGCTACGTTAGTAGCAGATGGTGTGGTTATTCGGACTACGTGCGCACCACCATCCCCACTTTTCAGGTTACCCAAAGGTCACGAAAAACGCATAATTGTAGTGGAAAATAACCTCCTCACTGTAAGATGACTATACAAGCAAGACAACACAAGAGAGGGGCCCAAGCAACACAGATTGATATGTAAATGCATATAATGAAGGGATGGGGCGTACGAAATGCCGGCTGTAGCGAACGCATGCATGTTATCACCCAAAGGAGTCCCTGAGAAACTATCTTCTCTAAAAAAGTTGGGATAGGGCGCGTCATATAGTCCCGTCATCACAGTCAGTAGTGCAAGTCTTAAATATGCGCTGCTACAAGGCTGTAAATTAGTCCAGTACAATGCCGAATGTCCGTCATACATAACATGAAAATAAGGGCATGAAAATAATAAAGAAGACTGTAATGTTCAAACATTAGTCCCCTGGACAGAGTATTAATACACATTACGAGTAAAGGAAGGGAGGGGGTATCCTATAGTGTAAGAACAGTATAATTTACTTTAAAATTTATCATACATGTATTTTGTGAATTGCAATAAAACTTAATTTTCAAAGGCAAGTAAGCAAACACTAGAAAGTCGAATATACTCATTCTCTTTAGACTCATAATCATTACAGATTACCAAAGAATAAACTTTTGCACCTTTGCAAAATATTGATTTGGTTTGTTTTGTTTTGCATAACCATGGTTTTGTATCCCCATTGTTTACAATGTTTGGTTTTTTTTATTTTTGATGTTTGACTTTCACAAAAATATACGAATAAGTAGTAGCAGTGTCATTGAATAAGTAAATCGTTTCACCTCTATTTGCCCATTTCCCGCGTTAGGGATTGGTTATATTCATCTTTACCCTCTTAATGAAATCCGAAGTGTGTATCCCGAAGCCTCGTCGGCTTGATGCCTCCCAAGACTTGAACCCTAGGTGACACATTATATGTTTAAGACCAAAACTGGTCCATTAAGGGCATTCGAGCTCTAGGCACTCAATTTCCCTTCCAGATGCTAATTACTAAAGGTAGGTCCACTTCAGTCCTGAATTCAAGTATTTCTGAGAGGTCAATTAAGGGACATAAAGCTTTTTCCACATGGTTGATGAATTTTCTCTCGAAAAATGAATTATTTTGTTAACTTATCATTATTCAAAGATATGTTCATCCATAAGCATATGCACAATTCAAAACATATGAGGTTAAGGAGATGCTTACTCTTCCAGGGCATTACGGGGATGCTTACTCCTCCTGGGTGCCTGGTCTCACATCCATATCGGGAGTTCGCTTCTTTTCACATGGTGGAGGTTTTTGTTTGTTTGCATTGGTCCTGTTTAATCCTGATTTTGTGTGCCTTCGGTTTCTGATTTTGTGAATTATCGATTCTGTGCCGTGTACAGGGATATGGTCATTTTCCATATTTGTCATAATATTCTTCTATTGTTTTTCGTTATATCTTTGCCATTTCTTTTCTCTTCTCATATGTGTGTATTCCGCTGTTACCACTACAACTTCTTCGCGATCGTTTTCTTTGAAGTTTACTCATCATTGTAGGTTGTTTTGCCATAGTCCGTGTTCACCTGATATTGTATTATACCCTCTTTTATCATATTTCTGAAAACTACACAGCCTTATTTTCAAATTAAAGGAGAAACTTTTTTCACTTTTATCTTTACAAAAATGAGTTGTAATAGGGTATTGTTTGATTCGGGTACGCCTAATCATGTCGTTTGACTTACTGCGAAAATATCACAAAACATTGTTTGCTCGTAATTATGGTATCATAAGCTAATTTGCCATTCTCATGTTAAAAGACATCATTTCTAAGATTTGTTTTATACATAAAACGTTGAAATAGATGGCAACTTCTGGTTACAGAAGATGTCATGTTTTCGTATAACCTTGTAAGCAAATGAAATACAATATTGAATTTAAATGACTACTCGAAGAAAAAATTGGTAAATGATCATCAGGCAAAGACAGATGATTTCCCTCCCGAAAGTGATATTTCTAGATTTATTATATCTTTCCGATATACAGAGTTACTTACCTTTTGGAACGGTATCAGACGTAAAGGAATTATGACGTAATGGAACTCCTGTAGAAACGCCATCTTGAAGAATGTTTTCCCTGAATTTAATGCCTGTTTCTATAGAATCTTATCATTCAGATACTGTCCCAATTGAGAAGGCAACGAAAAGACAGAATAACATGTGAAGAATCTGATTAAGCTAAATATATTCGTTTTGATACGTTTTATTCTTATTTGACCCTAAGTACATCAGTCGGTAGGCATGTAAGGAGCACTGGAACTAAACACACTCTCCAAATGGATGTAATCCATCGAAGAATTACTTGAAAAAGAATAGGGCGTCTTCGGCACTCTGTTTACAACAGACTTGAGTCAATTTTCCATGACCTTGTTGTTGCCAAAGAACGTTCTTACCTGCAGGAAAAATAAATCATTGTTCCTGCTGACAGAGCACAAGAGGAATTGGGGCTACATCCAGCACATGGAAATCCAACATTCACACTTATACAAATTTATCTGTATCTGAAATACTTGACAACCATAAATCTGCTCATGAGTCCTTCGGTTTTCTCTGATCTTGAGATGCCTTATATCTAGTGGATTCTCAAAATGCACAAAAATCCTTACAAACACCGGTTCATTGCTGTTTCGTCGAGGTGCTTGACTAAACCTTTATCCATTTTGCTTACGAAAATATTAACTCTCATACATACTGCGAGACAACATATTCCCGAAATGGAATCAATCAGATGGGGATCCTTATTAATTCTAAGGAACTTTGGGAAAATTTAAATGTCACAAATTTCAACCATTCTTCTCCATGCTCTGCACTACCATTCCATACTAAAAATCTCAAAAACAGACTGGCCATTATTATTCGTAATACGTTTAAAAAAAACAGTAGATCTTGTTATAGGGTGGGAAAATACTTATTTCGTGAGGGAACACTCTGATTCAAACAAAAAGTATACCGAATACGATATCGATACGATGCGAACCGTATTCCAGCAAATACTAGTACATGTAGTTGGCAACCCCGTGGGTACCAATAGACCATTTTCCGATCTTGTTAGAAAGCACAAAATGTCTTAGATAACATCTTTTGGTGTTGTTTTACATTATAACGTCAGTGTGAAAAGACGCAATCCCAATGTGAGGTAACCATGAAAAAGTGCGCAAAAATTGCCTACCTCGGACATTTTTTTGCCATTTTGTCGGCCATTATGAATTTTGGCAAGTTGCATATTGCTCCACACTACTTGCAGATTAATTTTTTATTTCATACGAAGCTGACGTCATTTACACCTTGCTCTCGACTTGGCGAAAACACTCAATCAGGAGACTTTGACTTCCCCGGACACCTGGTCATTTTTCGGAATGTTATTTATGCCGAGGTTCGCAATCGTTCCATTGGGAATTCTAATTATTTTGCCTTGCCTTGTCCAATTTGAGACTGAACAACTGAAGAGTACATCTTCCATGTGTATTCACAGTAAAATGAACAAACAATTAAAATGTTTAAAAAGTTGTTGACCTCTTCAATGATTTGGTTTCGAACTCAGGATAGAAAAAATCAACTTGAATGCTACATTGTACATACGTGATGAAAATTCTCCCAGATTACGCAATATTTCGATCTCTAGCCTGTACGTTCAAGAATATCACAGAAAAGCTGAGTCTGCATTAAATGACAGCGTAAGAGTTTCTAAAAGCATACTTTATTTCATGATTACAGCGCATATCTTATAATGGGAGAGGGCAGTGACCGTTCTTTTGTGAAGAATTAATTCCGATTTCGAAACGTCTTGCTGCAGGATTAGAGAAAACAAAGCTGTGTTGGGTTAAATGGGAGTGCTTAATGAGGTCAGACTGCGAAAGAACAAACGTATAAATTGCAACGTGAAAAGGGAATCTCCTCAATCTTGAAGGCCTATATGTAGGTCATTTTTTTTTATCTTAGAGAGTATATGTATACAGTGATTTTTCAAATAGATAGATATAGAGATATATTGATCCTGACATGTTTAATTAGTAGTAATTTCGAATGTGATATATTCATATATTAAACTAAAAATGAATGAATAATTGATTAATACTACTTTGATGTTTATTGTTGAAAAAGCGAAGACGATTGTAAAAATCAGTCCAACTTCGCATGTCTGCGTTTCAAATTACACCGTTATTAAGCTGTACTGACATAGTACTAAGATACTTTATGTTTTAATGTTCGAATGAACAGAAATTAAATGGTTCGAGCGTTCATGTCTACCGTAGTAATAATTCTTTCTCTGAACTCATTGGTATCTGTGACTTCACTTCAGACCATGCTACTGAATTAGTTCAAATTCAGATAAGAATAAGAAAAGTTAACATCAAAACATAGACACAATGGAAATAACGGTACATACATGCACAAGATTAAATTTGAACACATATTGGTTGCATTACAATACAAATAATACGGAAGTGTTCCAACTCTTTACCTTCTTGAAAAAAAAAAAAGATAAAACCAATTACAATGCACCAGACACGTGTTTCGAATATGAAAGCCTCATCAGTGGTACTTATTTATGTGATTTGTGACACAGCCACATGTTTTTCAATAGCACCCTCTGATTTTACGTTTTGAATTCTAGCATTTTCTCCATAGAAAGTGCGTGACTCCAAATTTCAAGTAGGGTCGATTCAGTAGCAATATAAATTAAAATATTGACAAAAAAAGAATTGGAGGGATGATGTTAAGATCTTTGGATGAAAGATATAAGAAATTTCTTAAGAAGTTCTGTGGTTTTGGTCCCATTCCGAAGTCAAATTTTCGACGCGCTTTACGTCTTTCTGGACTTTGTCAACAATGCTCAATTCCGAACTATTTATTTAAGGATGACGAATATTTAAGGGATTCAAGGTCAAAAGCTATTTAAAATTGCTTTAATTGATCAATGTATCCTAAATGAAGAAATATACAACAAGAGTTTATCTCAATCCAGGTTTTTTATATACTCAATGGTCTGATGAGCATAATTGTCCAAAAACAGCAATATTAGCGGACGTTACATTTCTAACGGTTTATGCCATAAAAATCAAAATTCGAAGCTTTTCAATATTTCCTTGATATTTAAACAAATGACATTCGAGTTTTCACTTTATACTGAATATATTAATTCATTTAGAGCAAAAACTTCATCAGTATAGACAAGTTTCAGAAAATATTCGCCATTTTGCCTCCATGTACCCCATGAATAATAACGTAAAATTACTCAACAGTATCATATAAATCGCACATTAAACAATAAAATCAAGGTCAAACCATGCAAAAATGGGTGTTGATATATTCTAATCTATAAGATCAATTGATTTGTGAAGAAAATTTTATTTGTATTCATATAGATAGTAAAGATACAATGATATTCAACCCCCTTTGCTACCTTAATATCAATAAAAAATATGAATAATTCTATGCATACACTGTCAGGCAATTCCATTGTAATGACCTTGATCATTGAGCTTGATAACTCTTTTTACGTGTATATATATAAAAAGACTCAAGCGCATTCTGAGATTCATGTACAAGACGACACGAAGCATAGCATTCCCTTGCCTAGTAATGAAAACCTTGGACTTTTCATAGTGTCTCATTCTGAGATGTTTTAGAATTTTTTCCACAAGTTTTCTTTTATTTTAAACTCTGAGCTTGAGCTTCAGCATTTGACCTTGAAAATCAATTAATTTTATCCAATCACCCAATCCATATAATAGTCATGGAAAATTGATGACGTCATCCGACTATTGGTCCTTCTTAAATAACTCAATGAATGTTTTATCTTTTGCACTATTCATTGGATATCTGTTACATTTAAGTCATTTATTCTTTTGAAATATTTCATGCTCCAATTTTAAAGTGTATATTTTTTTTATGATTTTTTAATGATGTACAAAGTAATATCTATTTGCATATGGAACAAAGGTTGGGGGTTGAAATACTGAAACAAGCACTTTTATTTTACAACGTCAGTATGTTAAGGGTGTACATGTGTATCAGGTGAGCGTTCTTATCCCATGGGGTTCTTGTTGTTTTGTTTTTAGCTTTCGCTAAAAATAAGCTGTCTATGTATCTGCCCATCATACACACAGGTTCTCACATATCTTTTTGATTACAAGGAATGGAATATTTCGTATGCGTATTGCTTAAGGCATCACGTTTCCTTTAGTACAAATAATTCTGTCCTTGTGAACTTAACATTGCAGTTTGACCTTCTTTGTTTTGATAAAAAGCAAAATTAGAACAACATTGTCGGCGCCGTAGTCTAGTGGTAAGGGCGTCTGGCCACTGACCGAAAGGGTTCTGGTTCGAGCCTCATAAAGACCACGGATCGGCCGACATGTACTTCTGTATGCTCTGTGTTTATACTAAAATCGTCCTTGTCTGTGTTGTATACACGTCTGTGGTATTAAAAAAGGAACATTTCTCATCTATTTTGTGATTGTTTGAACTCTCCTTTCATTAATATGATTAATTGAGTTGTATCGAATATACAAAGTTGGTCATATCGCATTCATATCCGTTCGTCATCGGCAGTAATACAAATTCGGGATAATATCAATGTCTTCGGATAATTTGTACGGGTCCGCATATTTCAGGAACATTTTTTTTTTTCATTTGACAAGACCGATACCAGATTTGGCATGAAAATATTCTTATATCTAATAAATCAACCGTGGAATAATCTAAAATGGCATTCCCTTGTGTTACATATTAACTAGTAGAGAAGCCAATTGACCTGTCGTCATTTGCTTGAAAACTTTGCCCGGATAAGGGATATATATAACTCATCTGAAAAAGTCCTTACTAAAGGTTTTCCTAATTGTCTGAACAACACAGTCCAGTGCTTTAGAATATCACAAATTACTCCATTTTAAAGCAGAAGAAATTTATCACTCTTATGCCATAATCACTCCGATTTCTTTAATCATAAACTACAACTATTTATTGGGTAACGTTCGAAATGTCAATGAAGGGGAATTGAATGTAATGACATTTGTCGTTTAACAACCGAAAAATCAATTGGAGGGAGTGTTCGATAAAACTCGACTTTTGCTCCATTTTCATTTGATCTTCAAAATCTTCCTCTTGAAGTGTAATTATTTGATGGATTGGTAAGGATATTAATTGACATTCATTGCAGATTGAAGTCAGCTCTACAATTTATACTTCCTGCAATGCTCGTCTGCTGACAGTTAATTTTGTCCTCAATTTTATATATAGCGCGCACAATCCTCAAGAAAGGGTTGAGCTATTTCAGTTACAAAGTTATTTTGAAGGCTCTAGACACAAGCGCATTTGAATCACTATTATTTGGTCAATCACCCAAGCTAGAGACATGAAACGATTTGACACAAACATACTCAACCAACTATGTCAGCAATGTTCAAATAAACTGTTGTAAAAGAAATCTGATAACCCCCACCCCCCCCCCCCCCCCGAAAAAAAAATTTCAAATACTTATAAAAAATTCAATCAGGAAAATTAATCAATTTTATACATTTATTCACATTATGTTTCCTTGACTACAGAAATTGACAGAAACAAAAGCACCAAACTGATTCTTTTATCATGATTAGTCCTCAAGGAACAAGACTTCGCAAAAACACAAATAATTAAAAAGAAGTGAAATCAATTTATTATTCTTAGTTCCGAATCTTTTATGACATATTATAACTTAAATTTAGAATCGCCTGCTACATACACGTGTCTTTCAAAGTATTAAAAAGGAGAAAGCAACGAAGTCAATGCTAAAAGGAAACTGAATTCCTTAAAACTCTTTCTTTGAAATTTAGATTTAGAATTGAGAAAAAGACCTTGTTTCAATCTTGATTATTATCAATGCATGTACTTTCACCGACCCTGCATTTGATTTCGGCCTCCATATTAATCAATTAATCTCGCTTTCAAAGAAATCATATCCAAAATAGGTAGCCTCTGACATTAAAACAAAAGCTAATCGAAACTTTTGAATAATTCACGAGGCCGACTTTGACTTACTTTTTGGAATCATTTTGGCTTGAGGAGTCATTAACCCAAACATGCATGTGGGATACATGGTAATTAGAGTTTTCTTGTTGATTTCTTGTTTTTCCTATATTAGTTTTGTTTGTGTTTTCTCGTTCTGACTACTTCTATGTTTATCTGATTGTCATGGAAACCATTTTCCTCCTCAATATTTGTGATAGTATTCTCTAATCGCGTCTGACTTCACCAATAAAATGAGTCCAAATTGTCTGTTATTACCAAACCCTAGACGCTTAAAATTGCTTCTTAGTTTTCTCAAGACATTACAAGTAATTTGGAAATTTCGTCATCACGGTCACAAACATAAAAGGTATGACATAGGACTCCAAAGAGAGAAAACGAATCATTTATTAGGTGATTTGACTACGTCTAGAAAGATCAAATAACAAAGAAAAAACGCCCAACTCTGCTTGTAGAAGCCTTCAGGACAAATATGACTAACTGCGGTGCAACAGACATGTTTCGGTTAAAGAATCTTAACAAGTGTTTCTATAAGCAAAATGTTTATAAAATCGTATGCACCTCCCCCCTTTCATTTATCTTAAATTTCAGGACGTGACCGTAATACTGCAACGTCATTGGCTGAAATTCGGTTGATTGTTTCTTCAACGCATTCTAAAATTTCTGTTACCAAATTTTCTTGAAATTAAAAAAAAAACATGGGTCCTGTAGCATCATATCCCACCCATCCTGCTACGTCTTTCGGTACGCTTTTTCGACATAGTAACTTTCACACTGTTTTGGTATATTACATTGTTTAGATTTGAGGATCATTGACGAGGGTTAAGTACCATAAACATGCATATCTGATGCATTCTGTCAATTTATCTGTTATTAAATGATGCTATTCAATTTGAAGACGTTTATTATTCGATTCTTAAATGTACGTCGTAATAGATGTAAAGTCAAAACATTAAAAAAAAAAACATTTAAAATGTGTTGCCTCAAAGTTAAGTTTGTCACCTACAACACGTTCCGTACTTGCACTGGATTCTGGATATTGTTCATTAGGTTAAGTTGTCCTTCTTGATTTTATATTGTTGTGTTATTGTTCCAAATATGAAGATTTCATCGTTAGAGCCATACGGCTTGCAAGTAAGCTACTTGTTCAGCGTTATATTGCACAACGGCTGAAATCATCTTTGACGAAGTTCTTCGGTCCCTACCTGGATAAAATAAAAGCATATCAGATCCCCCTTTCCAAAATGATCACTGACATACATTCTGGATTGCGATTGAATGGCTGTCATCATCAACAAACACAAAATACTTACCTTATGTGTACATCAATATTTACATCGAGACAATCACCGAATTTGACAAGTTTCCATGGATCTGTTGGGACGGGTGTTGCATGCAATCAGGAGACGCTGACTCTCTTGGGGCACCTGGTCTCACTTCGGAATGTCATTCATTCGGAGGTTCGCAACCGTCCCTATGGAAGTTCTTATTAATTTGCCTTGACTTCTCAACTTTCAGACTCAATTACTGATAGGTACTTCTTTACTGTTTATTGTAGCCTTCCACCTGTCTGGTTTTTCTTTTCTAATGTGAAAGTTATGGGGTTTTTATCAAGAAAGAATTTTTAACTATTTTGATTGTGATTTCTGAGTTCTGATCTTGGTTTTTGTATTTGACGTTTTTTCTCTAGTTGATCAGGTCGATTACCAGTGTACCTATTTCAATATAAATGTATAATGGATAATTAATCATTATTTTGATATCTTTAAATTATGTTCTGATTTATACCGACCGTCAAAATTCCAACATTTTTTCTACTTCGGTTTCGAGCAATTTCCTTTTGAAGTAATATTTACTACACAGTTATGAAAAGTGTTTAAAAAATTTACAGTTGGTAATTCATTGGCAGTTAAAGATTCGGGAATATCAAATAGCATTGCATTCTACTTAATAACGGAAACACTCCCCAGGAGAGGAGTAGGTGTTAGAGACGCAATCAAAATCTACGAATGTTGGGTTTGACAGTGCCACATAAAGTGAGCATTCTGATAATAGGGTTTTTTTTATCATCACACTTACTTGGATCATATAAATTTAAAACGTTGCTTTGTGGTTTTGCTGTGGATGCTGCAACAAATTGTTGTTGGAGATCTCCTCCTTTCTTAGGGAGGACTTAACTCAGAGTTTTGATGTTGGGATAGATGAAAAACAACGTTCGTTTGAAAAATGGGTAAGATTTTATAATTTCATTTTATATCAATCGCTTTGCTTGTTTGTTTGATTGTCGTTTTGTTTTGAGAGTTTCTGTTTATCCCTGGTTGTTCTTCTTTGAAGTACATGAAGTTTATATATTTGATTCATTCCTGTGCGTGATTCTTCCGCTGTGCACACTGTATCGGTGCGGTATTATCAAACTTCTACAGAGTTTATGTTTGAATTTTTTCTATTGCTTCTTCTTTATTCAGCCATTATTAAGGTTAGCTTCAAGACGAAAAGTAGAAATGAATTCATTTATTGACAGAGAAAGAACGATATCCAAATATAATGATATTTGGATTATTATCTTTAATTAAAATCGCATTATCAATTAATATTTCCGGAGGATAAGTAGTCAATCAGTATTTCTGGGGAATATATGGCCTTATTTACATTTCTTTTTTTTTCTTATTGTACGTTCCCCTTTCCTGTAAATTTGCAATACTCGTGTAGTCTTTCAATAATGAATAGACGAAAATTGATTTCTTTCAGAAAAAATAATAAAATGCCACATACATAAAATATGTAGTTTAGAATTGATTTTTTTTTTCAATGAGTGAATTCTCCTAGTTTCTATTTTCATATTTACCTTGTTTTATATAATCCACAATTTATTATTTTGAATAGTGGATGGAATTGGTGAAACACATGCTGAAGTGATATTAGATTCTTTCAATGAATTAGATTATGTCTTTTTAATTTTTTTTTACGTTTTTATTAGAGTAGTAAAGATAAGTATTTCTGAAAAAATTGTCCCTACAAAAGGTACACGTCTCATACAATCTTTAATTTGAAAATAATTTTGTTTCTTTACTGCTGTCTCAGATAGATTTTTAAGAAGTAATTGAAGAGTTAGCCTCCTATACCAGATTGATTACATATCAATTACATGTTGCTCCGCAAAGAATCACAACATAAATACAATGACAATGTCATAAATGACAGTATTTTTCAATAACCATGGTTTATACGGATCGATTTCAATTGACCCAATGAGGCGATCAAAATCTTGCGTTAAAAGTTGATTTGTAATTTGTAAATTTCTACTGTGAAACCCATAATATTAATTATGTTAATATCGTAAAGCGGTATTCAATGAACATTACCTTGAAGCCGGGGGAATTTACTGTGTTGAATCCAAATTCATGTCTTTTGTCGTACATACTCGTATGAATAGAATGAGAAAATTGTACATGTACAATTACTGGCCAAAATTTTTGATAAACCGCGTTTATCTACGAACTTATCTAACAACCCTCGTAATTCTTACATAATGAAAGAAAATCGAATAAACACTAAATGTGTGCTAAATGCACTTCAGTTTTAACTAGCGTTCAATTAGCATATGTGGATTGATCAGGTAGTTCTGTGGTTTTTTAAAAGAAGCGTTGCGGGGATGTATGTTTACTGTAATTTCACTCATTATCTACATCATTAAGTCCAATTACCTGATGATATTGAATATGCAATCTATCTTAAGTAAATGATTACTTGAACAGTCTACAAAGCGTGCTTCAATTGCCTTTTTACCAGGCTTAACTCACGGCAAAACCGCATTACCTTCCTTTGAATCTCAATTTAAGGTGCTAACAATTCTTATGTTATCTTGAATTCGTAATGAGCCAATAAAGATGAATTTGCAAATTACAGTCATCCATTAGATAATGAAACAAATGCCAAAAATGGATAATGACCTTAATCTTATACACAGTGCTACAAAATCTATAATTCCGAAAATCATAAAAAAAGGCATACAAAATCGGGATTAAACATGATTTCAACGCAAACACAAAGAAAAGAAGCGAACTCCCAATATGGGAGTGAGACCAGGTGCCCAGGAAGAGTCAGCGTCTTCTGCTTGCATGCAACACCTGTCGCTTCAATTCGGCTGAAATGTCACATCCTGTTATTTCCATTTCGGATGATACAAGTGTGTTCTGTGGTTGGTTGGTTCGAATTGTCTAAGACAGCATATCAGAATTCTGGACAATGGGACACCATAGTACATGACGAGTTCCCGGTATCGATCGTAGGTCTTCCTCGGTGACGATGTTAGTCGGTCACAAAGGGATCCCTGACTGAGAAGCTTATCTGAAAGACACCTAGCTCTTAGATCAAAATATGTATATTTAGTACTCTTAAAACAAATGATGTATATTTAGTACTTGCTCTGGCACAGACAAGTTTTTCAAAGATATCTGCAAGACAATTTTCATTTATCATCATGGAATATTTCCGGAAGCACAAAGTATGCTCTGTCTAAGAGAAATCCTATTTCTTCAAAAGTCTGATGTAAACAAAAACATGTTTGTACAAAGAGGATTTAAGGCCGATATGGCAACCACCGTGTCATTGATATGCATACCTGAGTGACATTGGCTTGGTAGGCGTGGTATATCGTCTTTGAAGAAAGCGCCGTCTGCGAGCGGCGTTACATCAAATACATACCAACATATACCCCTTTATTATGCTAAAGAGATACCTGAGTCTCAGCTGTTTTGAACTATCAATCATAAAGCGATAGGGTACAAGGATTACATGTAAATGGAACCAATCAAATACTAATAAGAGATGTTACCCCTATACCGGTCAGTGAAGAAATGACAGCAAGTTTACCTTTCCCCTTATATAGTCCCCCCGTTGACCTTTAATTTTTTTCTATGATGATTTTTTATTAATGTCACATCAGCAGGATTGTTTTAAGAATTGTCGCTTATCTGCTGCGTGAAACTCATCTCCCATTCTGCGGTCAATAGACCAATAGCATTATTAAGACAATAGATACATTTTGGACATCTATTTAAGTTAAAAAAGAATTTCATTAATCTTATGCAAAAATAATGCCTCCTGCAAAAAAATTTTTAACTACTTTGCACCAAATATGATAAATTCTCATCCGTGGTACTGTACATCTTACCAAGCATTCATATCCAAATGATACACAAACAACTGCCGATTGTTGTGGAGGTACAACTCGGTCAAGCTATGATGACCTCATCATGAACATCTGTTATCTACATCTGACAATCATCGTCACATCAAGTACAGGTAGCCTGCTGTCTATAGAATTGTAAAACATGTGATGGTATTTGAATCATTTCAACGTTAAAACTTCTTCAGAGAAATGAGCGATCAATGTCTGATATCCACGGTCAGAGTAATGTGTTTGTTGTTTGTAGCATTGCATAACATGTGAGGATAGAAATATCATGAACATTTTTTAAAGATACATTTGGTTCATTGTCTTTGCTTTTATTGTCATTGCCTTTCAAATGATAAACTAAGCAAATAAATAATAAAAAAGAAATCGATTCACTATATATCTGACAAATAATAGGGGATCTCAAACACACTCCATTGCACCCAACGCAAAACAGTGAGACACGCCTGTGCAAAAACACAGTGTAGACAAATTACACGGAAAGAGACTACGTCTTACTTGGAACAAAATATACGACATCAAAGAATCTCCAACAAGACTCCATTGCAGTACCCAAAGCGAAACACCGAAACACCCCCATTCGAAGATACAGAGTAGATATAAACAGTAACAGACGTAAATATCATTGAACACAAAATAAGACATAAAAACATAAACACAAAGACTGCATATAAACTAATGAGACTAATGAGACCAATGGACAATCGGGGACGCCTTTGTGCGGCCAACTGTCACGTTAGTAGCAAACGGAGAACATTTTCGCTTCATTTCAATTTCGCTTATTTTGCTGTTTTTCATTTTTCGCAAACATAAAACAAAGGTTACGTAATGGGTTTTTTTATGAAGACACAAAGACACGCACTTCAGACGTAACATATGAACTGTCAAATCGTTAAATGTACTTTTTATTAGCTTTGCTAACGTTGGTTTGATAGATTTTACATGTATTCCACAAACGTTGTAACATACTTAATATCCTTCGTTATCGATGCTCATTTTGCGATCAAAATCAATGTATCATAAACATGATAAATATAATTAAGATTTTCTTGAGTAAAAGATTACCAAATTGCACAATAAAAAGTATCTTTTAATATATCATTACTTTCAACCTACTTATACATGTTATAGGGATATATATGTACTCTTTAATCACCCCGGTTGTATTTGTGTAATGATCCAAAATTGCTACGTTTTTTCAATAATAACCACGATATACAATTGTTTAAACTACGCATTCTTAAGACTTGCACTCTGACTGACTGTGACGACGGGACTCCATGACGGGCCCTGTCCAAACCTCTTTAGAGAAGACAGGGCCCCGACCACCTGTCCTCTCTGAATGTCAGTCGGACTCCTCGGGTGATTACATACATGAGCTCGCTACAGCCGGCAGAGCACGGACTGTATTACGCATGCCCTCTTTTTATATCCATTTACATATTCATCTGTGTCTCTGGGGCCTCTGCGTTTCGCGGTCTTGTTTGTGTGACGTCATCTTACAGTGAGGAGGTTGTTTTACACCACATTTGTACGTTCTTCGAGACCTCTAGATAACTGGAGAAGTGAGAGGGTTGTGCGCACGTAATCCAGGATAACCACACCGTCTGCTATTTACTTGGCAGATGGCCGTCCTAAGTCGGCACCGGTTGCCCATTGGTCTCGTTGGTTTATGTGTAGTCTTTTATGTTTCTATGTTGTGAGTTGGTGTTCCTTATCCCTTTTGCGTCTCTTTCTGTGGGTATCTGTTCTGTGTTTTTTTGCATGGGTGTTTTGGGATTTTGCTGTGGGTGCTGCAACCTCGTGTTGTTGGAGATCCCCTCCTTTCTTCTACAACATGGATACAGTCAGCAATGAAATGAAATGCTAAAATTGCTTTCATTACTCTTCTCTTTTTGTGCGAGTTTCTTAACATCTGATATCGCAAAGTAAAAGCCATTCTAGATAGCCACATTCGGAAATCCGCGAAATTTCAACATCGCGAATGTAACCCATGTAAAGTGTTTAGCTATTCAAATACATAAAGATATCTATACATATGGAAAGGGATATTTGAAATAAAGGAGGAGTAGAATCAGTAGATCGATCATATGATTATTTGGTCAACGCTATATTTATGTGAAAAGGCAACATTCGAACTAATTGAATCATGGTGATTTTTCTCTTTTGTCCCTTACATGAAATAAAAGCCATTTTTCATTAGTTGAATGTTTAGATACGTGATTTATTATTTAATCCACTAACAATAGAAATATATGAGATTAGACGTACATGTACAAGAACTATTAAACATGATGCAAATCGTCATTCAAGGACATTCGATGACAAAGTCACATTTTAGTGACGAACAATTTAATTCAACATACAGTTTCTTACTCCTGAAGATAAGGCCATAGTAAATAGTAATACATATATTTGTTTTACGTCCGGAATTTCTCCTGGAATACATACTCCCGGCAGGCATGAAAACACTCAACATACGTAATTATGACTAAATTTGGTGAGAAAGATTGAAAACAAATAATGAACTTTGTTTGGTTTGCATGGGGTTTCTTTCTTATCAAAAATAATACAAATAATATCAAATAACTATATTTTATAGTTATTTGATAGGTAATAACACTAAATGTTTAATACTTATGGTCTAAGTACATGTAACATTATCTGTTCTTTTTTTTTGCAGCCGAACAGCAGATATATACTACAAATTGACAAAATTATCATATTATTCATTGTAGATGTTGAAGTACATCCCAGTTCTGGATTGGAGGGTCACAAAGAATGCACAGACAATTCGGACTGCTTGGCAGATGTGTCGATGTGTATGGAAAATCCAGCCACCGGAATAAAGATTTGTCACTGTATCTATGAATTAAAGCAAGCAGACATACATGGAAACTGTAGTCAGGAGAGTAAGTAACACATGGAAGCACAACACGTTATAAACAATAATCTAGCGCAGGGGAATCCCCTTAGATTAAATAAGGTAAAGACTGTCATAATCTTCTTTATGTATATTCAGTTTTGCCTGTCACATTAACACCGTAAACAATTATATGATGGTTATCTTTTCTGGTCAAGAAAAGAGGTATATTTAGAGAACACATGAAATGGGGCACAATAAGCACCCATGGCGATGCCAACTATATGCTGATTTATGGTTCCTCCAAACGGCACAAAAATACACTTAAGCATCTGAGTGGGTAATATCGTCTTCGGTATAATTGTGTCTGATTGAAAGTGTTCCTTCGCAAAATAAATGTCCTGTCGCCATATGAAGAAGGAAAGTGACTTTGCCATGGCACCTCCTCTCATTAAAATTTTAAAATAATCGCTATCATTTTTGGTCTAAGAAGTAAATGCTTCTTATCAATGTGGGGGCTTGCAAATCCCACAGATGCACCAGCAGTACCAGAAATCTTCACCTTTGCAGCACACTAAAACCAAAATAAGAAATTCTCATCAGTTATGCTTCCAGCCAAAGCAAGACCTACGTTTCCTTTGATCTGAAATATTGAAAGAATCGTGGAATGCATAAAAGGTTTTCACTCCAATTACAACCATTAAGATTTTCATTCTGAAATGCCTTTGGCGTATAAAAATGTTTGAGCTTAATTTATCACCATTGACGATATTGATGTGGTTAGTTTGTAAGAACGCAGGATGTAGCTGGGTCATTCCCTCCTTTACAGAGAATATAATGATGTGACCATATCGCACTAAGTGCATGTAGTGGATATAATTTTGAAGACGTGATTGAGTTGTCGTCAATTTCAGAAAGAAAATAAAAAGATAATTTACAGGAAAATTGTAATTCAAATGAAAATACGTTTCCCATCAGATAGCCAGGACTCCAAAATATTTGTCTAGAGTAGAATACGACACGCACTTACAAGAAAAACTGGTCAAAGAGCATCGAAAGTTGACAATAACTGCAACGTTCAAAGAAGAAGTAATTGCAACGATTTTCCATGTTTGCTACAAGGAAAGAAATGTTCCAACCTATCTGTAAGAAAGCAGCCCTCTTATCTTGAATACCTTAAATTCTGTGCACAAAAACATCCATGTTTCAGAAAATAAAATCATCAGTGAAAGTTTCAGACAAACACTTAAAATATGACTATAAAAAATGAGTTTGGTGCTCACTTGATTGATTATCCAGTTTCAATACAGACAGTTTTCTATGTATGCTTGTAAGTGGGGTCATTATTTTGAGTTGGTTTGCCTTTGTATTTGTTGCAATCGCGTGATTTTGCTCCCGGTTTTTACTGCTTCATTAACTTGTTGAGGACATTTTTGTCTTATTCTTGAACATGCATGTAATGTTGCAAATCAAGAAAAAAGTGTCTACCTCTGCGGCCAGAGTACAATCTTCTAGACAAACATTTCTGAATGCGTTGCACCAGCTATGCATGTTTCGTATTGTGTTACCTTGTAAATGGTACTTTAAAGTAAAATGATTGGAAATAGGATAATAAATACAAGAGAAGCACTTTTAAAAAGTCCTGCAAATGCAATCTTAGTTTATATGATTAAGTGCCAGTGTTTGTTAATCATCTCCTTTCTTAAATTGAAAATAGATATTTTCGTTTTTCCTCTTCTTTTTTTTTCTCATTTGTGGGGTTGTATTTGTTTCTATTTTCTGAAAGAAGTTCATTTTGACTTCGTTACATAGTAACTGGGTCAAGAAACCTCAGCTCAATGTGATCTAAAGGTACATTCATCATATACCGGTATCTTTTATGTACATTTACTACGTAGGATTTGTTTTTGTATGTGTTGAATGTGTTGTGAGAGAGTAGATGGTATTTGTTCTTGTCCTTTATCACTTTTTCTTTCATATGTTTTTTTTCTTTACTTACGTTTTGAATATGAGAGCGTGTACATGTTTTGAGTAGAAGATAGAATTGGTTTGTTTGCGGCGGGAGGGGTTGTGATTTTTTTTTCTTTTTGTATTTGTTTTGGTTGTGTATGTATGTTTATTTGATTTTTTTTCTGTGAAAACCAATAAAAAGAATAAAAATAAAAAAAAAGGATTTGTCACAGCAGGGCTTCAACATGTAATGTGTCCCTACCTTGTGATACCTTTATCCGTATGAAACACATGTATATGGTAAGGAGTTTATACATTTGTATCAATTTATCTTCATATAGATTAATTTCCTGTGTCGGAAACTTGTCATTTCATCCAGAAATATCATCGACATTAAAAGAGGTCAACATCTTAGCACCATCCCTCCAATGTTGATTTGGTTATAGATTCCATTTAACTTATGTACTGAATCGACCGTACACAAAATTTTGAGCCGCGCACACTTTGCAAAGTAACTGCGCTAATTGAAATTCTATAAAAGCAGAGGTTGTGAAACGATTTGGTTTTGTTGGAAATCACTTCGGTATTTAATGAGTACCACTGATGAGGATTTTATAACCGAAAAAGAGACTGGTGCTTTAAGAATACTTTGAAATTTTCTTCAATAACGTAATGAGTTGGAACACTTTCGAATTATTATGAGCGCATTTTTCTGCGCGACTGAACTGATAAATGTTACCAGTGAGTGGTATATGCTTTATCCTCTCGTCCACTGACAAAACAAAACTTTGAACTTTTTTACAGAATGTTTCATTATTGTAATTGTATTATTGTTATAATGTTTATTAATATTTTAGATTTATATTTTTGTGGTTTTTTATTGTACTTACATTTGGATTCTGACTTCGTGTTTTCGTGTGTTGTTTCGTGCGATATTTCACACACTTATGTATCAGACGTAAACATTAGATTTGCTGCAAACAGAGCCTCAATTGCTTACTTAATCGTGCTAATTGACTTAATCACATATACGAATACAAACGTTATTGATGAGAGTAATACATTTAAATATCATAACGATTCCTGTATTGTATATTGTGGTTACTATTTCTTTTTAAAGTGTCGTTTGGACCGTTATAAAGGGTCAGTGACGAGTAAATTGACTACAATGAGTGTTGACCTTGCCATTTCTAAATGTACTACTTTGAATCGTGATTCATCCCTCGGTACTCCCTTTTGCTCTGTTCAATGTCAAATAAAAAGCTTCTAGAACCGCCTACGGCTGCTAGTTCATTTCCTGACTCATACCTTTATCATATCATTATTTTCATTTTGAATCACGTATTGACAAAAAAGTTTTCTATTTGTATTCTACAAAACAACGTTTAGAATATAATTTCTCATTCAAAATGTCAAAATTACAGTACATTGCTTGCGTATAGATGTATTAAAGTAAACCGTATGATATAAGTGTCATCCCTAACTTCATGAAAGGTGTGATGAAATTTAATTGCTACGGCTTGGAGATCTTATGTAAACAGTGAATGTTTTCACTGAACCTCATACAAGTCGATAGTTGTATTCTATAACATGCGCATTACTTAAATATTTATATTCAGAATCATAAAGTTCCACAATTTACAGATAAGGAATAGTTAATGTTAACAAATTCTATGAATAATAAACGAAAATGAATGAGGACCTATCGCGAAAAATGGTGAATAAATGGTTAGATATGTAATAATTAACGTGAATGTAGGCATACAATAATTACTGATAGATTCCTCATAGTTAACGCTTGTCATTAACCATATGTTTTATTCCGCATACTCTAACCATATTCCGCATTGCTATGTGTATGAATAATCACTAACGTTGGCGTATGGAGAATGACTAACGTGAATGAGCTAAAAGCTACGCTAAGAATTTTCGTTTTGTTATTTCTATCGTGAATCTTAAATTTATATTAATCCGGCTCCAAGCAAAAATATATATTTGTCAATGAATTTAAATCAATGTTTACACATAAACAACAAAGAATGAAACTGAAGAGGGAAATCATGATATTTAGAAAATAAAATTCTATTGTTTAACTCATATCACTCATTTTTAATGGACTCAGTATTTTTTTTTCTTTTACAAAATTCATGGACTCCGGCACTGCATAAATGTACATGTACTTCCTAATTTCTTTTTTTTTTTGCCGCTTTCCTTTAATAAGTTAGTGATTAGCTTATAAAATAATTAATTGAAAAAAAATCTGCATGGTTGGTAGCTTTTGTAGATAGCGACGTCTTCTAGAATCGCGAGCGGTACGTGACATCAAAGACATACCGGCAGGTCATCTTAATTATGCCGCATAATTAAATGAGATAGCGACAAGGTCTGATGACATGTCAATACAAAAGATTTCAGCTAGACATAAATAACACTATCTATGGCTGCTAGACAATAAAAATGACAAAATATATTTAGTTTAAATAAAAAAAGGGGGGGGGGTCTAGATACTTTTTCCAAATGGGGGGGGGGGGGGTTAAAACCATCAGAGGGTCGAAGCTTTACTTTTATAAGAAGTAAAAACGGAAAATCTCGGCACTTGTGAAAATAAAAACAATTCTAGCTTAATTTGATGACAACATTCAAAGATCGATTCTTTTTATTAATTAAGGGATCAATGTCATTGATACTTCTAAACCCCGCCTTTGACCGATTAAATTTGGTCCAGGTGTCAATCATTATCTGTATCATTTCCATTATAAAGTGTTCGCCTGTGCATGAATTAGTTTTTTTTTGTCATTTTCATACAAGCTTGCTTGCTCTCTTTTTTCAAACAAACGTACTAATGTCTCAAATGAACAGTTCAATCAAAAGATGTAGTAAAAATGAATTCCAAAGACATCCGTAATACAAAAGAAAAAAGTGTGTGCGCCTTGGTCTGGTACTTCAAAGGGTTACAAACAATGCCTTGCATGTTGTTCATACCGCTCTTTTACCTGTATATTAACACTCCCTGTACACGGAGACGTGTGACTATAAACCTTCCAATTTTAATTTGTTTACAAACTTTGATAATTTGATGCCACTGGGGCAGGTATTTTACATACATAAACCTTCTTTGAACTTTCGTGCATAATTTATGTGTATGTGAGATTGAAGATTTTTTATAAATTCAATTTACCGTTTCTGCGTTCGCCCCCCCCCCCCCCCCCCCCCCCCGCCATCGGTGGAACAAACTTTGAATTCGCAAGTAAACAGAATCTAAATAGAAAAGAAAAATTGTACATTACGGCGTAAGAGAGAACTATAGGTCCCCTTTCATCTTCACTTGAATATGATCCTGTTTTCTGTTTATGTCAAAGTGCCCGATTCCCCCCCCCCCCCCCACGAAGGAATATCTGAACAAAAGAAAGATAAACAAATACATGTAAGAAATTCTATATTGAAACCAACAAAAATACAAAGGTGCAAGGAGGTGTAGCAAATTCTGAAAGATGCAGCTAATTCATGAAGAAAAAATATGGAACCCAATCCGAGCCCCAGATCGGAAAGGGGATCGGAATGGGGGCTGCAGACATTTTTGCTTTACACTGGATTTTTTTCTTTGAAAACGTTCTTTCATCATCCTCAAATACATGATTTGGGGATTTCTTAACAAATCAGTCCATTTTAGTTTAAATAAGGGAAGTAAATGATTTTTTAAATAAAAATGTGAAATAAGTCTTCTGAAAATGAATTTATACTTCGTCTGATGTCAAAGCTCTCGCTGTGTAATTAAATTAAATCGATCAGCCACTGAGGGTAGTATATGTATATTGTAAGTCTATACGTTGCAAGCGCGGATCCAGAGGGGGGGTCGGGGGGGTCCGGACCCCCCCCCCCCCCCCCTGGAATTTTCGAAACATTGCTTAATTTTTGTAATTAATACAAATATTTCATAAGATTAAGTCCCAATTCCCCTTTTCATAATATTTGAAAAAACATATCATGAATTTGTATTAGAAATCTTTCATTTTGATCATATTTTGCCGTCAGTATTTCAAAATTTTTCTCTGGCTCGCTTCCGCTCGCCAGAATTTATTAAATACATGTACGTTATTTTCAAATGATGCTGCGCTTTGCTATATACAACACATGTACATTACACCTAGATCAATAAATAAGGGCACTATGGAAACGAAAAGAAACTGAAAAAGACACGAATAGTGGATTTTATTCCAATTCTTGGAAAATTTTCACTGGCTCGCTATCGCTCGCCATTTGTTGTATTTATATATTAGAAATGACAATCAATTTAAACAATTACCATAATGAGAAATTTCAGAATTTTAAGCTGCTTGCTCGCCATTGCTCTCCAGTCCCCTGTTGTGTTAACTGAAAAATCATCAATCAATAACTTTATTTTCTTGCGCTTGCGGTTTTTTTTTTTTCTTTTTTTTTGTTTTTTTGTTTGTTTTTTTTTTTTTTTTTGCTTTTTAAAAGAAATCGGACTTTAGGACCCCCCCTGAAAAAAATTTCTGGATCCGCCCATGCGTTGTCAAATTAGAAAAAAAATATATATTTAAAAAGCTAGTGAAGTTATACACACATCACAAAAGACGATGAAAGAGAATTAAAAAAAAAAAATACATGTATGTTTGAAATAATTCAGGCAAAAATGCATATTTAATTATTTAAATTTGATTAATTCACAGTAGACTGAATTGCTGTCGTTTCTTGACTAAGGAGGGGATATTCCCCGGGAAGACTATGGTTAAGGCGCGAAGCGCCGAATCAGAGGGGGGTAGGAGGACTTGTGGGAGGAGGTTGTCTGAAGTCAGCCTCGGATAATTGTGCCAAATTTATGATTTCTAAGACCATTGTTGAACACGTTTGTTTGATCTTGTGATGTTAAAACGAAAGATTATCTTGGTGACAAAAAATATTGAAAGGTTTTCATGCGTACATGTAAAAGATGTATATATCGCTCAATTTGAGATTTCTATGAGGCCATTGAAAGACACCAAGAAAGTAACATTTATTAAATCACAGAAAATTACAACTCTTTATCTGAGTCTGATTTTTTGGGGCTAGTTGTGTAAATACTAGTATATATATATATACATATATATATATATAAAAATGCGAAGCGACTAATGATCCTGAGTTTGTGTAAACACTTTTTCTCACCATTATTTTCATGAATTGAAAGGAGAAGGTGCGGTAACCTGCCTTTTTGGCCCTATACGATTAAATAGTGAAAAAAATCAAAATGTTGTTAAGGTATTCCGTAATACAGGCGGATCTATATGTACATATTTGTCGAAGGAGGGGAAGGATGGGGTTTTTTAGAAGCCATGGCCCTAACTAAAAGGAAACTGTAAATGGGATGTTCTCGATTTTTTCCAGGTATTACGGAAGAAAATTGAGCAATCATGATTCAACACTCTTACAATTTCTTTGGCTGTTAAAACTGAAAAGCGTGTGGATCCAGAGGCGGGCCATGGTGATAAATAATTGTGAATTATGAGGGATTTCATGATCTGAAAGAAGCGGAGATACATGCATTTCTATAGTCCGATACTTTTGTACAAATATATTCTGTGTCTGATGTATTATTTCCATTATTAACGTGTCTATCTTACTATTCTCACGGGATATAGCGGTGATGGCGGGAGAAAGGGCGGGGTACTCTGTAGTGTATGGAGTTAAAAAGACTTTGAAAAAATACAATGATGACAAGGGGTTATTTAAATCAAAAGATAAATTTAAAGTTTAAAGTCAGTCAATCACTCAACACGAACAAATGTCGGGGAGGAAGAAATTAATAAATAATCTATTATAATAGTACATGAAATTAGAGAAAAACCGAAAGTTATGCATTGCGAGATTGTCCACCATGTAACTTTGATTACATCTTGCATTAAAATAAAAAAAGAAATGTATATTAACATAAACGGAAGACAAAGTTACTGAATTTAACATGTGAAAATTAAATTATTCAAAACCATCAATATAAAGAATTAGAGAAAAGGGAAAGGGCCGAGAAAGAAAATTCCCTAAATATTTACAGCAGGTTGTGTACCATATTAGAATAAAGTAAAATTAAACTATTTTTTAAACTAAATTTTAAACTATTTTCGGCATTAAAAATAAAATAAGGCGATTTGGCACGTAGGATACACACGATAAACAGCTCGTGTCTCATGACAGGTAATTGTTGAAATAACACAGGTATTGTTGTGGCAGGGCGAAGCATAGTTTTACCTGGTCATCGGAAGAGTTCATTATAGGCAGGTGATACAAGATGTCAAAATTACAGGTCTTATAATTATACAGGCATTTCATACTCTATGTAATAGTGTGTAAACTATTTTTTTATCGACTGGTCTAATTTGCTTGAACCACTTTGGTAGAGAAATACATGTGTATTACATGTATATTATCGTTGTATGAATTCAGATTAATATAAAGTACGTGTAATACTTATAATACGTATAATAAAAAAATGCAAATAAAAAAAATATCCGATTAACCCGATAAAAATGTACAAATTTCATAAGATTATAAACAAAATTCGGATTCTGAGTAAGATTTATTCGTTTTGCAAGTTATGAGTCGTAATATTTATTCATTCACGTTATTCTCCATAGTAATGTTTATTATGCATACGCTAACGGTTAATTCTGCATACGCTCACGATAGAATTTTTTTTCCGCGTACGCTCACGATAGAATGGATAATTAGCGCTACTCATTTATCACGATACAATGAATACAGATAATTTGATACTATCGCTATGAATAAGAAAAATTGAATACAAACGTGAACGAGATAAGCGCTAACCATTGTACGTTTTTCAATCAGTATTCATACAAATGAATAAGGACTATTTGGTAATATCGTGAGCAAATCAATAACTAAGGTTAATTAAACGATAAAAATCGTGAAATAAGAATACATATAAATAATGAATGAGGACTAACGTGAGAGTTGTTAAGATTAACTATTCCTTATCTGTAACTCCTGCTCGGTATCCAATTGGCATTTCTTTGACAAAAGAACCTAAATTGTATATAACGTGAACGTTATGTTCCGATTTCATTGATACAACTACGCCATATACCTCTGGAAAAGCAATGCCATTGATATCATGGATATATAATACATATTGTACAACCTATGTAATTCCCCGAGATGGAACTAGTTATGGTGTTGCATTTTGCATGCAAGCGCTGGTGACTTCATAAGCAAACGTTCGACAGAAACATGCCGGGACGGCTGTTCTATTCTGCAAACTGAACCCGTGGTGATCTTAATTTTAGCGTCACCTTTTTTTTACTTGGAAAAACGCGATTTCAGAAAACATGAAAGAGGTGACAATTGGGGTACATATATATAGAATAAATGTCATAATTTGTGTTTTGTTGCGGCTACCACGCATTATATGTACGATAATTGCACTTGTTGCATGTTGCATACACGTTACAAAGGAAAGGAGGGATCTCCAACATCACCAGGTTGCAGCACCCACAGCACGCACATAATGCGACGGTAATGGTACAATGAACGCCAAATCACATATAAATATCAAGCATAAATGACTAAAGAATACTACACAAAATACAAAGAAAGACAGTTATTCTCTGTATGAAAGAACGGTATGTAAAAGGAAAATAACATTATTATGCTTTGAGAACATTGTAAATTATTAACCAAAATGAAGAAGACAATACCTAACTATAACTTTATTGAATATCTTCATTTTATATCGATTTACTAAATGAAATAAACATCAAAGACGTACCTATCAGTTATTCAGTCTCAAAGTTGAGAAGACATAGTAAAATCATTAGAATCCCCATTTGAATTGATGCGAACCTCGGAATGAATAACATTCCGAAGTGAGACCAAGTGCCCGGGAACAAACGAATTAACAACATGATTGTACTTTTGAAATTTAATTCCCTATTTATCTCAGTGAACCACTATTATGGATTTGACTATATGTAGATACCGATATTTTGTTTAATTTTCAGAGAGTGTTGAGGAACCGGGCGATGACGGAGTCATTCATCATTTACCTCCAGTTTTTGGGAAGCCAAGTCCCATGAATATCACATCAAATACGGTACAAAAATGTTTTTAGTGTTCTTATATTTCTGAAAAATAAAACATTCAATAATTCTCACACCTTAATTCTTAAAGCATCGCAGATTGGCCAGTCTTGTTGCGTAGGAAGATGTCTAGGTGACCACTCCTAGGTGAGAAAAATATTGCTCCATAAGACCCTTCCTTTATATGATATTTTCATATATACATTATCAAGTAAGGACGAAGTTAAAAATCTCAAATAAACACATTAAAAAATCAAGTTTAAACGAAAATTATATACATCATAAGAGAAAAGGTTATACATAGTGGTCAAAGGGATGATTAAATAAGAATGGTTAATTGTCAACATGTGTTATGTGGTTATTTGTATTCTCTGCACGGAACCTCAGTACGTGACTGAAATTCCCAAGGTCTACAAAAACATAGAAGAAACCAACGAATGACATAAGGTTAAAGTTTCAGGAGAAATGTAAGCTCCCCTGAAAGTAATTTCAATATAAAACTTAGTTTTGTACTAGAGTTGTCTACCCCATATCCTTGTATTTTATTTAATTTTATTATCTTATAGTCTTTTAAGGCAGAGAAATAAACAAAATGGTCACTTGTCCTGGGTAATAGATTATATATAATCCTTTTATCCATCTGTTTTAGACTTCAACAATGTCTACAAACACATTTGTTTATAAATAAACTCATATCGTAGACGTTAACCCTTCGACATTACAGATTGCAAGAATACTTTTAAACTCCCTTTTTAAGTCATCAATCTGGAAAGGTATTAGTGTCTATTTACCTACTGAATAATCTTTGAAAATCTACACTTATTTACCCTAAATTATGTAGAATAGTCTATGTCGTTATTATTCTAAATTTATAATCATGGTAATGCGCATGCGTAACTTCGGGATTTTCCATTTCTTTGTAAATATTGTAAGCCAGAAATATTTATAAGAAATCAAGATATCTTTATATTTTTAAGGGTTTCAGTACTATGATTTTGTAATTAACGGAAAGCGAATAATTTTGGTAACGCTGAAAAAATACAGTTTGTGTTCTACATATTATATTTGATCTAATTTTAGTCGATTACAGGGTCTACATCTTTATACTTCTATTTATCTGACCGTAATGTAAAGGTAATTTAAAATGATAGATGTATACTTGGTGTAGGAAAGTTTAACTGAAGAATGATCATTTAGAATATAATAATAAAATGCAACTTATCAGTGACTGAAAGGATATAGTACATGTATCACGAATGATAACGAGAAAAGGAGGGGAAAAGCTTCCATATGACGTCAACTCTAGCTATTCTGGTTGTCTTAGTCCTGATGACAGATGCAATACTAAATGACCTCATTCTTTGCATTCACCAAAATTAAGAGTTATTTTGTCAGTGAGTAAGAAGTAGGGAGAAACAGATAACGCATATTCATTAAACATGGCCTTGTGTTCTAAGGCATTGTGTCATGATGCCCGTTATAGTATTGAAGTACCAAGTTTTGCTTTTGTTGAGTGTTGATAGAAAATGAACTTAATCTTATTCATTTATTATTATATTCGAACACTTCTTGCTTCCAGACAGACAATGTGCCATTACTAAAGCAGAACACTCACAAAGAGAACCCCTTACAAATGCTCCACGTTCTGTTACCAGTCTCATTTGCATTGGTATTGACTTTTATCATTGCCTTAATTATTATTCGACGCTCACAAATTTGCCGGAAAAGGAAATCTAGGAAAGGTTTCCCCGTGAAAGGCCGTGAAGATGTGCAATTATTAGATCGTATGAGCGTTGTGAATAAAAATCCATCCTACTATATGACTTTAACGGGCAAACAGTTCCCAATTAAAGAGATAGACGGAAATAACGTAAAAGTCCTTGATGTTGTTGGAGAAGGGGCTTTCGGGCATGTTTACAAAGGTAACTGAACATGCAATATTGTAAATGAAATATATGCAATATTGTAAATGAAATATAAAATAAGTATTAAATCAAACACTGTCTACTAGCAATTGTATTGGAGACGCTTGTCATTTAAATCCTAGAAGACATGAACTTAACATATACTTGACGTCGTATGCAGAGGCAGCAAATGTGTGCCTGATTCCAGTATAATGTTTAGAACTTCAAATTTGTTTAAATAATGACAATGGATCTTAACAGCGAGAAGTGACAATATTATCGTTTAGAAATTTACGTCTATCTCAATGGCAATAGAAAAACAATTAAATGAGCATGTCACCTATACAAAATATGCAAAAACACAATTACACTTTCCAGACGTTTTACTTATTACAAATAATAAGGGAAATGAATGCCAACTTTTCGTTTTGTATGGATTTGATTACACGGTCATCTATATTTTACAGGCCTTCTTTGTCTACCTAATGAGAGTACGAAAGAAATAGCCATCAAAGTGTTGAAAGAGGGTGTCTCCAACGAGGTCCGTGAGGATTTTGAACGAGAAGTAGAGATCATGAGTTCTTTTGACCACGATAATATTTTGAAACTATTGGGAGTTGTTACAAAAGGTATGTAGATGCATGTATCAAATAATAAATATTGTATAGTAAACACTTTGTGTGTGAAAAAACGATGAAATCTTCAACATAGTTAAATGATTCAAGTCCAGATATATTGTTTTTCACACGATGCTCTATTTATCTATTTATTAATTTATCTTTTGATTTATATGTGTTTTAATATAGTATCGGGTTATGTACCATTTGAAACATTTTAGGTATAACAGAAACCAAAAATGTAGTTTAAGAAATTAATATGATATTTTGTCTGTTGAAGCCGTTATCAGGCATCGCGCATTGATGCATTTCCGTCATTTTTTTCGGTTGATACCTGCAACACCGTAAAAACAGAACATAAGTTATTGCTGCAGCCTGATTCAAACAGCGAACAATCGTTCTAAATATCTTTGAATAATAACCTGTTTGAGAAAATCCTACATACACAGTAAATTTTGAGTAAGTAGAGAAGTGGTACCCTTGAAATTTCAATCAAACATCAATGTACTGTTTTTACAGATACGAGTTTATTCCTGGTTGAGGGAATCCCCTGATCTGAAAATAGGGCTATAAATATATCTCCGTAAAACGTTATTGATCGATTTATCAGCAAACTTAATCATATAATTAGTCTGTGTTTCTTGAAAATCGCAATGAATTAATTTATGAATTCTTATAAAAAAGAAACTTCTGACATGATATGTTTCAGATATTGTTTTTAAGGATCAATTTCTCATTATTTGAATTGTATTCTAAATACGCTTGTGGTTAATAATGATTATTATACTGAAATTTTCGAAAACCATGGGCCTTTTTAAACTTCCATTGCTTCTCCCATCCAGAAATATGCGCGGGTACATTTATACGTATGCTGCGAAAACTTTATCTGATGAAAATTATCATATTCTATTTGTTATGACGATTCATTTTATTAATCTCACGTTCTCTTAGGATGCTGTGAATCCCCATTTATGATATTTGAATACATGGAGCACGGGGACCTAGCTGAATTGTTAAGGCGAAATGATCCAGCGATGAGAAAAGATGAAAATGTTTTCAAACTAAAGAAGGTAGTGTAATCATCTTTTCTCAATCATTGTTAACTTGGTGCACATTTTGATTGAATGTTATGTAGTGTCTAACCTGAAAGTTATTTTAATCGTTAGTCTTGTTTTGTAATGTGATTTTCCTTTTTCGGTTACATTTATTACATTGTTTAGAATTGTACATTTCTATATTTTGAGTCTGGTTTGTCTGTACATTTATCTTCAACTTTGTACAGAATATCAAAGGAATTATATAAAACATGTACATTTTCATTCTTCGTAGAAATTTCCCTTCGGAATTTCGACGAATATTGAAAATATACATATACACGTCCATATTGTGCATGTATATAAGGCACCGTTATACTATTAATTCCCTATTGTTTTGATATCCCAAATTCCATTATTTGATATCACAAATTCAATTTTTTATATCACATAAAGGATTTTGTGGTAAAACAAAATTAATTTGTGGTACCCGTTTTACTATTTATTCCCTTTTCTTGATACAAAAAACCCCACAGAAATTGTGATATCACAAATTCGATATTTTGATTTCAAAGATTCGATTTTTTGATATTACAAGTTCCGATATAATTTGTGATATTAAAAAATCAATTTTTGAATAACAAATTCCATTTTGTTATATCGCATAGAAATATGAAAAAGTACACGTTATCCCGAATAAAAAAATTGGATGTAATAAAGTGTTTCATTTCTTTCAGACGGATTTGATAGATATTTCAATACAGATAGCCACGGGTATGACCTATTTGACGTCACAGCATTTTGTACATAGAGATTTGGCTACCAGGAATTGCTTAGTAGGCAATCAGCTAATTGTCAAAATATCAGATTTCGGTATGGCCCGGGATATATACACATGTGATTATTACAAGGTATGAGGATAAGAATATTCGCGCATCAGCACTTTATTACTGGTCTGAATGCATGAATCAAAACTTTCAAGAGAAACTACCTTTGACTTATCTATAATAAAAAGGAAGCTTTCAAAAACCATAAAACCCCACTTTTTTCCAACAAAATGTTTCTTTCCTAATTATCCATATAAGAGTCTCAGGTCATTCACATCTTTTTTTTTTAATTTGAAGAGTTATGAAAAAAGTAAAAGTTAAAACAAACTGAATAGTTTGAAAATAGTGGAGAATCTAAAGAAGTAATATCCTTATTTTGTGTCCACTTATTACAGATTGGTGGATCAAGAATGTTACCTGTTAGGTGGATGTCACCGGAGGGTATCAAATATGGTCAATTTACCACAGAGTCTGACATATGGGCTTTTGGAGTCGTGTTATGGGAGATCTTCAGCTTTGGGAGGCAACCCTACTATGGACATGCAAATGAAGAGGTAATTAAAAAGTGTTCCCTTCAATGTGAAAGAACGGAGGGGATCTCCAACAAGACTCTATTGCAGCACCCACAGCAAAATACCAAAACAACCCAAGTGAAAACAAAATCAACAAACACAAAACAGCTAAAACATAACTCAACGAGACAAATGGACAATGATGGAAATCTGCTGCGTAAGTTACAAATGGTGTCCTCATTCGGATTACATAAAGAAATTACATGCAGCCATCAAAATCTTCGGTCTTTCCGATTAGATAGTAGTGAGGCTTATTCATTTTAAAGAATGGTTTCCAGCACATAGCAAAACACGGAAACACTAAAATACAAAACACGGAAACACTAAAATACAAAACACGGAAACACTAAAATACAAAACACGGAAACACTAAAATACAAAACACGGAAACACTAAAATACAAAACACGGAAACACTAAAATACAAAACACGGAAACACTAAAATACAAAACACGGAAACACTAAAATACAAAACACGGAAACAATAAAATACAAAACACGGAAACACTAAAATACAAAACACGGAAACACTAAAATACAAAACACGGAAACACTAAAATACAAAAGGACAAAAAGGACAGTGGACAAACAGAACATGAGACAAAATGGGACAAGAGACACCAAAGACATCAATGTAGAAAACGCAAATGAAGTGAAATAATATTGAAGAAAGGGAGGAATCTCCAACAACACCCGGTTAATGAACCCACAGCAAAACCCCATAACACCTAATGCAAATCACAGAGCAGACACGCACAGGAAAAGACGCAAAAGGTACAAGGAACACCTTATCACATAGAAACATCAAACACAAATGACTACACATAAACTATTGAGACTGAGTAACATCAAAGAGAGGACACATTTTTGTTAGTAAAACATACATTTTTATGGCAAACATCATGTGATGTATGTACAAAATTGAACGATGCGTTTTGACATCGCCACTTACAATGTATTCTACAGTTTCTTCGGCACTAACACTGGAGACTGTTCTTTAGTGACCCGTCCATATAGTTTCTGAGGAGTTGTTTCATTGTCCAATTTTTCTTGAAACATGTGTTGTTGGAGTTCGCATAGTGATTACTCCCGCGAATGACCGAAGAATATTCCACAAGGTAGATGCCGCTTGTAGCCACGTTGAATCTTTTTTCTTTACATTAAATAAGATGAAACATTAATTATTTTCCGGACAAAAAAACTTGTCAGCGGTATCACAATCCCTTTAAAATCTAAATTTTTGTTAAATGAGAGTGAGGGGAAATCTCCGAAAAGACCATATTGCAGTGGCCATTGTGGGACACAAATTATCAATATTGCAGTATACATTTTTGTTCTATTATAAAATTTTAGTGCTTTCGATGCACATTTCAACAAGAAATCTGAATGATTTGAAGAGCAAAACGTCTTAACTGGAACAAAATAAATCTGCCAAAGACATATACAAGAAGAAGACGGATACATACACAAAAGAAGTCAATCGACCGAGATGACCTAAAACTTTTTTTAAACATAATTTCAGAAGAAATCAGAAGTTCTTTTACATTTAGCTTCATTTGAGGCGACGGGTGTTGCATGTAAGCAGGAGATGCTGACTCTTCCTGGGCTCCTGGTCTCACTCCCATATCGGGAGTTCGCTTCTTTTCATGTGGTGGAGGTTTTTGTGTTTGCTTTGGTTCCTGTTTTATCCTGATTTTGTATGCCTTTGCTTTATGATTTTCGGAATTATCGATTCTGTGCTGTATATAGGGATATGGTCATTATCCATATTTTTCATATAAGATTAAAATCTAATTTTAAAAAATGCATAGAGCATCTAAACCATCTAATGACTGAATCAGTTATATTTTGTTCTATATATGTCAGCTCAGTGTAAAAACGGCATAGATAATTACCAAAATTATTTTACAAAATAAAGCTCGAGCTTCAAATAGCGGATGTAGTAAAAAATAATCATTTTCTACTGCGAGAGGGAAATTTGTCTTCGCGCCAATCTACAAATCTTAAGCCTGATTGGCCACTAATTGTATGTTTGAAAGATTTGCCTGAAGCAAAAATCTGACGTTTTGTTGACAATTGTATACATCTGAAAAACTTGTATTCGTGGGCGAATGGAGAATACTTTCTAGGGGTTCCAGTTTGGAGGTTATTAAAAAAAGAAGAAGAATACTTAGGTATGGGGAAAAGAAAGACTTTTAGCAAATACCTAGGGGACCCAACCAACTTTCTACCCCCACTTACATGTATTCTAGATCCGCGCTTGATGTTGATCAAATATACGAAGAAAACTCTGTCATTAAATTGGATGTCCAAGATGTCACAGGAAAACTTATTATTTCCTAAAGAACTGACACTTGGTAAATCAAACTCGTTAGATTTCACCAGAGATAATGAAAATAAATGAGTCAGATCAAACCAGTCCTAAGCATAAGAGAAATTATATAGAAGAATTGGTTGAAGGCAATCAGGAAGTCATAGATAAAGGCACTATATACATAAAAGGGGAATGAGTTAAAGAAGATCCTGAGGATAATCTCAACATGTACAGCACTCACGCGTTTCGCGGTCTTGTTTGTGTGAGGTCATCTTACAGTGAGGAGGTTGTTTTACACCACACTTGTACGTTCTTCGAGACCTCTGGTTAATTGGAGAAGTGAGAGGGTTGTGTGCACGTAATCCAGGATAACCACACCATTTGCTACTTGCGTGACAAATGGCCGTCCAAAGTCGGCACCGATTGCCCATTGTTCTCGTCGGTTATTGTGTAGTCTTTTGTGTTTGATGTTTACATGTCGTGTGTCTCTTTTCCGTCTCGTGCTGTACTTGTCTTAGAGCACACAATTTAGCATCGACGGACCCCAGCAAGCTACAGGTGGGACCAGGCGCCCGGGACGAGTAAGCATCCCCTGTTAGCTAGCCGCACACGCCGTGGATGTTCACACACGAAAACGAAAACATTGTGTAAAATACATGCAGTGAACTTTCTGAGTTTATAGATGAAGGCACTATATACATGTACATGCATCAAGGAGCAACAAGGGGGTATATACTCTGCTCACTCCATTTAAAATCGTATATATTACTGTTTAAATTTGATAACGCTAGGTCGTCGTCAAGTAACACAATATTAATCAATGTAAAACAAAATCCTCAATCTAAAAGAATCATCACAAGGTAAACATCGTAAATATCTAAATGTCAAATATCTTGACAACTACTTCGTGCAGCTAGAGCAGTTTGAATCACCTCAACAAACATGTAGCTCGATTGATAATTTTTCGTTACCTCAGCAAGCATGTATCTCGATTATTTATTTTTCGTTACCTCAGCAACTATTTAGTTCTATTGTCTATTTCTCTTTACCTCAGCAACCTTGCGTGATTAAGTAGCATTTTAATTTTCATTTTAGCCATCATGAAATTTTTTTTTGTGTCGGCTACCTGATATTAATGTGAAACATGTTTCTTGTCAAATTTGAAGATATCATTTTCATAAAATCCTGAATATAATGACCGTTGTCCTGGAACATTCCAACAGAAAAAGAGATTATCCTATGCAAAAGTTATTTTCAAACAGATGTTGATTTTCAGAGGCCGTAAGTCATACTTTATCAAGACACCAGTCACTTAAAAAATTATTACAAACAGAGTTTTAACTAATCCTAAGTTTTAAGCATTTGAATCATCATCATAATTCGTCATTCACCTTTTAAGTATTTTCTAAAGCGTGTTTCCCCACGAAATGTCCTTAGATGTAATATTAGGAAGAAATTACGTCACGATAAGAAATTCTTAGAAAATATTGATTCTCGCTTGTATTATGTTTACTTTTTCGTGCACGTCAACAACGTTAGCCTTGCTCTTTCGCCTTTCATTATCTAAAATGAAGCAAAAAATTCAATAAAACAAGAAGTAAAAACAGGAAGGGGAAGAGCTACATAATGAATTAGATTTCTGAGACATCACAGGCGCGACTGCAGTTATCCCTATCTGGCCGGGTCCCTTTCCTAATGGACATAGGGTAGCATATTGCAGGATACATTTTAGGCAACCACTGAGGATATAATATTTGACTTTTAGGAAAAAATAATAACAAAAAACAGAAAGCAGTTAAGGTTCATACTTATATGGCTATTAATCCCTATCCCCACTCAAGTCTTAGCACATGCGCCTGTATATCTGTAGATAACCAGGACGTCTAAACCCCATAATTTAGCTCTTACACGAGACCGGAAACGTCCGCGTAACATTATCACTGTCACAGATGATTCTGTCACCTTGAGACGCGTTAATAATCCGGCGAAGAACGACCATGACGCGAAGGAAATTGACACGAAATTACCATCATGTAACCTGTTTGAGGAAGCTAGAATGGAGTATGGATGGGGTTACGTGGCATGTAGACCATATTTTCTTTATACGATTTTGCTGAGGTTAATACAGAGAAAGATAAGAAGAAGATCCAAAAATAAATATGATGCAATGGCAACAACTGAACATACTCTTCTCTTACCACGAAAAAGGAAAAAAAAGTAGACAGAGAATATCAAAAGTCTTAAAATTCAATAGCATGATTTAAGAACTGATAAATTTGCAGCATGGACCAGACATGCACGTTTCGTGCACTTTACCCATGCCAGTGATCCTCAATCTAAAGAATGCAGTATGGCCAAAGAGTTTGAAAGTTATGATATCCAAAAATGTACCAAAAGACGTAGCAGGATGAGTGGGATATGATGATACAGGATCCACGTTTTAGAAAATTCAAGAAATTTTTGAACGCGTTGAAGAAACGATCAACCGAAGTTATTTGAACTTGGCAACATTTGCCCCCGGGGACTCTTGGTCCACAAGCAGCGACACGTACCACGTGGTACAAGTGTTAATTGTATCTATAAAAAATAACAAAAGAGTCAAACTGTAAAAAAAAACGAAATACATTATATTAGATGTGCCACTCAACTTGATTTATATTCACCGCACAAATTCAAATTGATTCAAATAGATACAAAAAATACAATGAAAGGTTTTGGTATTGTGGTTATTGTATGAGAACTCCAACTTCCAAAATATATTCTAGTTGCGTAGAAAAAAATTAAGAGGTTGTATTCTGTCGATTTATTGTATTTGTGTATCCCGATATGAATATGTGTCTTCCGACATCGAAGAAACCGGATGTTACAATTCTACAAAATACGAATATTGCTTGCAAGAAGGATATGCCGATTCTTCCTGGGCACGGCACGTGGTCTCACTCCCCCATTTGGAGATCGCTTCTTTTCATGTGGAGGAGTTTTTGTTTCTTTGCTATGGTTCCTGTTTTATCTCAATTTCGCATGCCGTGAGTTTTATGGTTTTCTTAATTATCGATTTTTTACTGTATATGGGGATGTAGTCATAATCCATATTTGTCATTGTCTTAAATCAAAATAAAAAATGATAAAAGTGATATTTAAAGGTTTGTGACTCATGTCTCATGAACATGAAATAAATACTTGTAAGAACTCATAAATATAGCAAAGAACAATGGGATACAGCTACAACACTAACAAACGGTTCGAAACGCTGATCATATTCACAAAAAAAAGAAATAGGCGGAAGAGTAATAAATCGAAATATTCGCTAGATTGTACATATTTGGATATATATTATTATGCACAAATCACAATACTGAAATTTAAATGTTGAAAAATACAGAATAAATGACAAATTATATCAATGAATTCGAATATTCGTAAAGAAGTTTAAAGTTAACCCTAGCTCTTTATATTTTGTACACAACCTATCAGCCTTAGATCGGTTGGAAGAAAAAGTATTATGGCCATGGCATACTTTCCTACGTAATGTATATGAGCATAGGATATTAAGATATTCATTCTTTTAACAGTTTGAAATTTCATCGCATTTTTTTTTCATCTTCCGTTAAAAAAGGAAGATGACGCCACATCCATATTTTTTTTCTCTTCTTGAGAGATATCTTCATAATTCAAGATACTATTTATACATCGTTTCTCATTTTCAGGTGATCCGATTTTTAGATGAAGGGATACTGTTACAGAGACCAGATGAGTGTCCATCCACAGTGTATCACATTATGCTGGGGTGCTGGAAAAGTGATCCTAAGGAGCGCCTTCACTTCAACAGGATCCTCAAGCATCTTGTAGATTTCAGCAATGACGTCATGAAAAACGCGCGAATTGAGAATAAAAACGATCACGAGGTGGACGAACAGCTTCCTGTTTAGGAAACTTTTGATACGAGAGGGTCTTTTTCATATGTATACACGTCATTTGTTTTAACATTGTGTATTTATATGCTATTTACAACAAAACCGTTATTTATTTATTTATTCATTCAGAATATTCAGGCTCAAAATGTAAAATAAACACTATTCGGGTCAAATGAATAGACATTGAGAGTATTCACAGGATGTATTTCTGTAACATTCGATTTACGCTTTAAAACCTGTTTTACAAGATCCAGATGCATATTTCCCATGCAGCAGGGCCGTGTATATTATATTTGTATCTTGCCATTCAGTTAATAATGTTTGAATGTTTTAATGTGACGTTTAAATTTTTTCACAATGTGCTATGATTAAGCGGGTACTTGTAAACAAACTCATTACTTAGCTGAATTATTAAACAAGCCACATGCAGATCGAGAATCTAGTTTGATTGATACGAGACAGTTTTGTTTCCTATTCAAAATGAAGATCATATTTCTACAGATCACCATCATGGATGACAATCTTCATGGTATATTGTAAATAATTAATTAATTTTCTCCGATACACTAGAACATGTTAATTAAATGTCATTTGATAAGATGTAAGCAGGATGTGTTCACTCCTAGTAACTTTTCTGGTTTTGTTTTCCTCTCAGAGGTTAGGTTTTTTTCCTCTTTTATCAAATTATTCACTCTTTCATCAGACTTAATATTTCATAACTCTTATCAGTTAATTCTAGACCTTTCAAAAAACCACAGACTGTATTTATTCTTTGGCTTGATTTTTTTGTCAGATATCTTGTTATGAAACCTTTTAATAAGATACGCAGTAACACAATTTCAGACATGTTATCATATAATGCTTCCAAATGCAATTACACCATTGTTGTAAAATGTAGGTCAAAATACAAAAATAGATTAGACAGGGAATGTGATCTGATAAAGGGGTAAGCAAGCTCGTTCAGTAACATCATTCTCACAATCAAACATAATGATCTTTTTTTTTAAAGTTTCGCATTTTCTTCAATCTATTCTAAGTTGACGACAGTGCACCACGATACTAGATCAGGCTAATAACCTACGATTTAATGCCTTATTGATACAATGAAAATAAGACTTTGAAAAATAATGATTTTTACAGAGACAGATTCTCCGTCGAGTAGTATTTAAGTTAGGTTTGGAAATAAAGTAATAAGAGGATTTGCTTTCAGTCACAATATGATTATACATGTAACTTGTTGTAAATTTCTTGAATTTGGAATTTTGTGAAAAAATAGCCTTGTCTGTATTACTTTTATTTTTCACAAATTCGTAAATGGTTTAGGTCAAACACCTTTTACCAAACCAAGAAGCCAAAATTGGTCCTTTCTCAATATTTGAATAATGATTTTTGAGCGAGCGTACGTCAACTTGAGGGTACGTCACTTGGTGGGCAGATCGATTTGAGGGCGATATGACGTATATTGTTTCTTTAAATCCTTTATTTCTATAGTATTTTAGCACAAACTACGACTAAACAACAAAGAAGTACCTAACCGTTATTCAATAAAGTCATCGACTGAAAGTCAAACACAGAACCCGAAATAAGAATCCAAAAATAACAAATAAAAATCTTACAAATTCTTGAACAAAATTAAAACAGATTCTGAACCATCTCGTTGGAAAAGAAAAATTTGACAAATAGACGGAGACAATAACACAGCATATCCGAAACACGTGTCTAGTACAATGAAATTGATACTTTAGAACATATATTTCAATACTGACAATAGAAACACAGCGGGTTACTTTAAGTCAAGTGCTTAAAGTGATTTAGTTAGAAACATGCTTATTAAATGCAAAAATCATGCCTATGACAAATGAAAGTTCCTTTGTGTACAAAGACAGTGGTGAAATGTGATATCAACGCACAATTCCTAAAACTTACATAGCAACAATTGTATGAATATGATCATTTGGTATGAGAATGCGTGATGATATCATGACACATGTAGATACTAAATATTGTGCGGTATATTTTTCTTTTACATCTTGTTTTATTTCTGTAACTTTTAGTCGTTAATTTTTTATTAAGGATCGACATGTATTTCCATTCAGTTCCAAGTTGAAACTGACTGGTGTTATGTTTCAACATCAATATTTGAAAACGTTTAAAAATGTTATACATATATTTTGATACCGGGTAGTAAGCTCGGAAATACTTAGCATGTATCGACAATCTACGCGACAAATATGAGGATGTTTTTATTAACCACTGGTGAGTGATAAAAATGTTTAATGGAATATAAAAGAAATATCTTAGTGGCTTAGTCAATAAATCTTGTCAGCGAATTAATATCCTGAATGTCTTCTTGTTCAACGGACAGTAAACTTCCTAAAGGAAACGGAAGCATCCGCAATATCTCATTGTAAAATCACAGCACAACCAAACAACATCTCCAATCATAAGGGACATTGCTGTTGAGAAATGATTCTCCTTGAAATTTTAAGTCTTAATATTAAACAAACTAGTGAATAAAAATGATTGACCATTGCACATGAAATGACGAGAGTAGACAAGTTTTCTTTTATTTCTTTATATTTAGATCGATAACCTCTTCTAAATAAGAGGTATATTCTAATGCACTTCTTGTCATTGATTCTGACGTAGTAGAATTGCATAGAAATGTGTATTTCCCTTACTTCGTCCCTATAGAAAATATCTCAAGGTAACTTGTTTGAGACAGCACAAAATAGCATAACTCCATAATCATGTTAATATAGTCTTAGACTAGTATTGAGCAATTGTCAATAACTCCGTTTGGCATCTTATTTCAAAATGTAGTTTTAGAAATAAAAAAAAAACTTCCCTTTCAAATAATTTCTATATAAAAAAAGAATACCATAGGAGAAGTACCAAATATCGTGAGCTAAAGATCTAGGGGATCATGTGACAAATGGACATTTTTCAAGTTGACGTATTTCGGACTCCGCACTCCGGACTTCGCACTAGAAGGGTCATATAAAAGGAATCAGGTGCAATTACAAAAGTAAAATCTGATTGCACAATACATGAGTTGACCACGGAGAACTTTAAATATGTAAATTCACACATGAAAATCAATAAATTTAAATTAGGTTAAGTGGGATAACATTAACAATTAACGTTTTTGAAATAGTCCCTTCTAAGTGCGGTGTCCGAAGTCCAAAGTCCGCGAACATGAAAAATGTCTAAGAACAAGAAGCATATTCCTAAATATGTATGTCTTTATGAACAATGCAAGCAAAACAATACGTATACCGCTTAGTACATGTACACTGTCTTTGGTGCTCTGAAAGTGGATGATGTACGTTATTTTTTAAGCGGTTGATCTATATCATCCCTCAACATTGAAATACAATTACATGTAGCTGACTTGAATATAATCCTCAGTCAAGCGTACTTAAATTCATCAAAATATTCTTGTACATTTGTTTATCACTTTTAACGTTGTACAAAGCATCTGATAAAGCAGAGGAATTCCAAATTTAGATTGTAAAGTTCTTGTATCTAAAACATTATATCTTCAAAAGTTATATTCAACATGTTTTTAATATACTAAAACATTGTTGATTGGGTTGACCATTCATATTGGTAAACACATGTGATATCGTTCATTGTTGAATACTTATGCGTGAAAACTAATAAAGTCTATCAACATTTTTTGGAGTTCAGTTTTTTATCCTCTCGCAACCTTGTCGCAACCTTGTCGCGAAGGGAATATAATGTCGCTGGCGTTCGTCCGGGTGTTTGTGTGTTCGTTCCTTTGATGTTTTGATGATGTGTAATTGAGGGTGTGTGGGTGTGGGTGTGGGTGAGAGTGTGTGTGTCCGGATTCTTGTGAACAGCATAGAAGACAAAGCTTCCACAAATGTCAAAGGTTACTTTAGACTCAGGCTGAAGATAACTGCAAACAGCATAGAACACAAAGCAATCATCATAGGATCAACAAACCTTCTACAAATTGTCACTATGTGTAAAGGATGAAACCGTTTGATTTTCAAGGTAAAGTGTCAAAGGTCAAGGTCAGTATGGACTTGATTCTAAAATTACTCGATGATTAAATAGAACATGCAGTTGCGTTGCTGTTATTTTTAGTTCAACCTTCAATATTGTCCTCTATTAAGCACCGATTAGGACGGGCTACCATGGTAAGCATTGTTTTAAGTTATGTTAGAAAATGAAAACGGACATCTTCAATGAAGTAATAGAGCTTAATTTATTCTTATATTCTATCCAAATGAGTTAAAGAAGTATAGACTGTAATTTTGGTCATTCAGTTCATTGTCGTGTATGTTGCTAGGTGAGTATTGAATCATGACTATTGTAAATGTTGACTGTTTTAACAAGAAGGGAGGAGCAGCATCAACAGTAAAACACCAAAACACCTGATGCAAAAACACAAAAGACGAGTACAGCACGAGACGGAAAAGAGACACACGACATGTAAACATCAAACACAAAAGACTACACATAAACCGACGAGACCAATGGGTAACCGGTGCCGACTTTGGACGGCCATCTGTCACACAAGTAGCAGATGGTGTGGTTATCCTGGATTACGTGCGCACAACCCTCTCACTTCTCCAATTACCCAGAGGTCTCGAAGAACGTACAATTGTGGTGTAAAACAACCACCTCACTGTAAGATGACATCACACAAACAAGACCGCAAAACGCAGAGGCCCCAGAGACACAGATGAATATGTAAATGGATATAAAAAGAGGGCATGCGTAATACAGTCCGTGCTCTGCCGGCTGTAGCGAGCTCATGTATGTAATCACCCGAGGAGTCCGACTGACATTCAGAGAGGACAGGTGGTCGGGGCCCTGTCTTCTCTAAAGAGGTTTGGACAGGGCCCGTCATGGAGTCCCGTCGTCACAGTCAGTCAGAGTGCAAGTCTCAAGGATGCGCTTGTACACGACTGTAGATTGGTACCAAGCCTAGTGTCCGTCTGGTGACATAAGGATCATATCCACGGTATAAAAGGCGTTTGATGATTCTGACGCATTTTCGATGGTTATGCTGCCTACATTTGATCCTTTTTATTTTGTTTATCATATCACCATAAAAGACAGGTTGTGTAGTACCCATAGTAATGTACTCTGTTGCATGTATAGATCCGAATTTTAAAAGAAGTTTACTGTAATTTTTGTAAAATTTCCAGAAAGTCTTAACTAGTTTATGAAAGCGGAAACCTTGACCTAAAAGTTTTTTGGTAATTTGTAAATTTCTACTGTGAAAATCCAAAATATCAGTACATGCTCTAGCGTACCGGATGAGCTGTGATATGTAAATGCCGTATGACGGTTATCTTGGAACATCACCGTCAAGCCAAGGGAAATTTACTATGTTGAATCCAAAATCATCCATTTTGTCATATACACTTGTATGAATCTTTCCGTTTACAATTTTGATATTTAGGTCCAAAAAGGGTGTTTCTGTATTTGAAAGGTTTGCCTAGTTAAGGGTTAATTCTTGTGGATAAATTTCATTCTTATATAATTCAAAAGCAGGATTGTCAATGGTTAGAATATCATCCAGATACCTAGAAGTATTATTGAAACATTTCAGCTCATCAAATTTTCTTTGCTTTTGAAGATTTTGGATAAATTCTTTTTCATAAGTGTATAAAAATAAATCCGCAACAAGAGGCGCACAGTTAGTACCATAGGAATTCCTACAACCTGCTTGTATAGATCCTCACCAAATCTAACATAAATATTGTCCAAGAGGAAGGACAAGGCATTACACAAATGGTACTGAACAAATATACACTAAAGTACTAAAGGAAGCCTTGATAACTACACCAAATAAATCAGAAAGAGTCTAATCGCATGCTCTGAATGACTAGAAGAATCTCATTTTAGATAAAACAGATATTAGAATGGATAACTTACATAAAAACCCTCATCTCTTTCAAAATACACGTTCGAAATGTGAAAGAAATTTCAAATCCAAGTTAAGTAATTTATATGAAGAAAAAAAGGTCTCTAAACAGCCAACAGCAACATAATCATTTGAAAACGCTACAGTACTACAAATCAAATGCACAAGTCTCCTTGCAAATTTCGATTCATAATTCTAGCAACTGCTCCACTGCAGTTTTGTCTAGAAATCTGACATCAGCACTTACGGCTATTAAAGAAAGGAGTGGATCTCCAACAACACCTAGTTGCAGTACTAACAGCAACCTTCCAAAACACCCAATGTAAAACACATAGAAGACACGTACAGAAAGTGACGCAGTGGTAGAAGTGACATCAAATCACAGAAAAGATAATACACAAATGACTACACATAAACCAACGAGACCAATGAGCAAACGGTGCCGACATAGGACGGCCATCTGCCACGTCAGTAGCAGACGGTGTGGTTATCATGGATTATGTGCGCACAGCCCTCCCACTTTTCCGATTACTCAGAGGTCTCGAAGAACGTATAATTGGGGTGTAAAACGACCTCCTCACTGTCAGATGACCACAAACAAACAAGACCTTAAAACACAGAGGCCCAAGCAACACAGATGAATATGTAAATGGATATAAAAAGAGGGCATGCGTAATACAATCTGTGTTCTGCCGGCTGTAGCGACTTCATGTATGTTTTCACCAGAGGAGTCCAACTGACATTCAGAGTGGACAGTTGGTCGGGGCCCTTTCTTCTCTAAAGAGGTTTGGACAGGGCCCGTCATGGAGTGCCTTCGTCACAGTCTGTCAAAGTGCAAGTATTAAGGATCGCTGGTACAAGACTCTAGATTGGTCAAGTACCAAAAACCCAGTGTCCGTTTGGTGACATTAGGATCATATCCACGGTATAAAAGGCGTTTGATAATTCTGACGCATTTTTATGGTAATTCTGTCTACCTTTGATCCTTCTTATTTTGTTGATCATGTCACCATAAAATTCAGGTTGCGAAATACCCAAAGTAATATACTCTGTAACTTGTATGGGTCCGAATTTCAAAAGTAGTTGACAATAATTTTTGTAAAATTTCCAGAAAGTCTTTACAAGTTTGTGAAAGCGAAAACCTTGACCTGAAAGTTTCTTGGTTATTTGTAAAATTCTGTTATGAAAATCCAAAACATAAGTCCATGCTGTATCATACCGGATGAGCTGCGAAATGTAGATACCATAAGACTAAGGTAATCTAAAAACATCACAAGTTTCTTTATGACTGGTATCAATCCGCTTTATAAATCTCTAACTGGTAACGGGTTTGAGTCCCGGTTAATAGTGTTGGGGGAGGTTAAAAGAAACTAACAGTCCCGATTAATAACAGAAATGGTGGAAATATACAACTGGGATGCTCTAAGTTTGATTTTTGCATGTTATTAATGATAATTCGAAGAATCTAAAGCCGTCACAGAACCCGTAATATACTCACATAATGATACAAAAGCCCCAAGCACCACAGAGTGCTTCATTATCGAGCAAAGTCGTGCACAGTGTTGCTGGACAAACAACTTTCGGTCTTCGACAACACATATTACCAATAATATCGATATTAAAAGTATATACTCTATTGCAAATGACGTGTATTTATTGTAAAAGGTATTCCTGATCAAAATAAGTCCAGTTTAAATGAACAAACAGAGAACATGACACGAAATTCGCAAGATAAACATCCCATATTGTACGAGGAGGTTAAACTGACTTTCATTTTGTATCATTTCAGCTAAATAAATATTATTAAAGTGTATTGTTAAAAGTGAAACATGTAGATTTAAGTTTTAATAAGCAGAATAAACATGTTTATCCTTACTTTTTTGTTCTATACCTCTCTTATGACGTAAAATTAAAATGACGAGTTTCGAGTCATATATGCTTGTTGTGCATATAAATTGGACTTATTTTGGCAAGGAATACCTTCTACTATAAATACACGTCATTTGCAATAGAGTATATAATTGTGATATCGAAATCAATGGTAATATGTCTTGTTCGAAAGTTGCAATAGAGTATATAATTGTGATATCGAAATCAATGGTAATATGTCTTGTTCGAAAGTTGCTTGACCAGCTACACTGTGCACGACTTTGCTCGATGATGTAGCCATTTTTGGTAGTTGGAGCTCATTGTATCAATATGTAAATATATATCGGTTTCCGTGACGGCTTTAAATTCTTTAAATTATCTTATTTAGAGTGGAAAAATTAAACTTACAGCATCCCAGCTGTATATTCCCGCCATTTTAGTTATTAACCGGGACTATTAGTTTCTTTTAACCTCACCCCCCCACACTATTTACAGGGACTTAAACCCTTTACCGGTGTGAATCTTATGGAAAATTATTTATTGTAATTGTTGCATGACTTGCTAACATTCTAAGAGGGAGTCTACGCGAAAACCATGCAAATAACTCTGACGGCAAGGTCGTCAATTTTCATTTTTTTTCATTACAAATCTTTACTATGATGACTGCTAGATCTTTTCACGGTGACAAATTCAATTCAGGTATGAAACCTATGCAAAGCGCCCCCTGTCTGTAGAATATCCTTATAAATGCGAAGAAGGAGCAATAATTGGTACTTTTTGGGTAGTTGAAATTCCATTTGCTGCGCAATCAAATTAAAAATTATCTGTGTATACTGTGTAAATACCAACCAAATATAGTCATATTTGTGCAGTACACTGTAAGATATTGGCTTAAAGTCGTAAAATGCTGAAAAAATTGTAAGAAATTGGTATAATGCTGGTCAAAATTTATGAAAATAAGTAGGACGCGAGCACTCGCTCAAAATCCTTTTACAACTTGTTAAAGTGACAAATATGGATAATGATAATATTGTAACTACTTGTTAAATTGACAAATATGGATAATGACAATAACCAAAGGTTAGATTTGCATTTTAGCTTTCGATCTACATAAAACTTATTTTGGGCGAGGGCTGCCGCCTATAATTTTGAAGATTTATGCCAAACTTTTGGCGAGTTTCCTTCATTTTCCGTCATGCAGAGCAAATGTTGGATGTTTCCTGAACACAACAATTTTCTTACAATGACAAATATGGATAATCACCATATCCCTGTATACAGCACAAAATCGATTATTCAGAAAATCAGAAACCGAAGGCATACAAAATAAGGAACTAAAGCAAACAAATATGAAAAGAAGCGAACTCCCGATATGGGAGTGAGATCAGGTGCCCAGGAAGAGAAAGCATCTCCTGCTTGCACGCAACACCTGCTGCTTCAATTCGGTAGAACTGTCACCTCCGGTTACTTCCATTTCGGAAGACATAGAGTACAATCTTTGGTTGGATTGTTCAAATGAACTATGACAGAAAATCATCCACCATTCTGGAGAGTGGGACATCAAAGTGTATGACGAGTTCCCCATATCGACCGTAAAACTTCCGAAGTGACGATGTTAAACGTCTTTAAATTCAATAGCATCATTTTAAACCTGATAAATTTTCGGCATGGACCAGACATGCACGTTTCGGGTACTAAACCGTCGTCAGTGATCCTCAGTCTAAACAATGTAATATGTTCAAAAAGTATGAAAATCATTATGTCCAAAAATGTATCAAAAGACGTAGCAGAATGGGGAGGATATGATGCTACTGGACCCACGTTTTAGAAATTTCAAGAAATTTTGTAACAGAAAATTTCAAATGCGTTGAAGAGACGGACGATCAACCGAAGTTGATCGAACTTGGCTACATGTGCCCTCGGGGACTTTTGGTCCACCAGCAGTGGCACTCACCAAGAAGTTCAAATTTTAAACGTCGTTAAATTCAATAACATCATTTTAAACCTGATAAATTTACAGCATGGACCAGACATGCACGTTTCGGGTACTAAACCCTCGTCAGTGATCCTCAGTCTAAATAATGTAATATGGCCAACACGTATGAAAATTATTATGTCCAAAAATGTTCCAAACGACGTAGCAGAATGGGTAGGATATGATGCTACAGGACCCACTTTTTAGAAATTTCGGTCACAAACATATCCCTGACGGATAAGCTTATCTGAAAGACGTCTACCATTCAGAATAAAATCCGTTTATTTGGTACTTGCTCTGGCATAGCGAATCAACTGAGATATGAACACACCATTAGCAGGCGATGAAGGATTGTTGCTACTCAGAAAAGGAAAGTTTGTAATGCTGAAATTGAAGTCGTCACGTTTGTCATAGAATGAGGTGTTCATGTGACCATCAGTGTCGAAGGAAAACATTATGTCAAAATAGGATGCTGAATTATTTGTCAGAAGCTGAGTTATTAGTCAGAAGCTAAGTATTGGTATAATGCTAGTCAGAATTTATGAAAATAAGTAGGACGCGAGCACTCGCTCAAAATCCTTTTATAACTTGTTAAAGTGACAAATATGGATAATGATAATATTGTAACTACTTGTTAAATTGACAAATATGGATAATGACAATAACCAAAGGTTAGATTTGCATTTTAGCTTTCGATCTACATAAAACTTATTTTGGGCGAGGGCTGCCGCCTATAATTTTGAAGATTTATGCCAAACGTTTGGCGAGTTTCCTTCATTTTCCGTCTTGCAGAGCAAATGTTGGATGTTTCCTGAACACAACAATTTTCTTACAATGACAAATATGGATAATCACCATATCCCTGTATCAGTCCAGGAGAATACTATAAATAGTAATATTACTTAGAACTGTAATATTACTGTTAACAATAATCTCTTATATTATTGTAAACAGTAATGTTGCCACCTTATATTACATCTTTCTGTAATATAGACAAAGCAACATTTTAAAGCTACAAGCAGAGCATTTATCACACAATTCTTTCATTCAACAACAAATTCATTAAATTTGAACAAATCTTTATACTGAAAATTGAAAATAATGTCCATTTGGAAACTATTTTTCACTTTTTCTTCTTTTCGATATCACATTTTCTTCAAATATGTTGAGGAAAAAAATTTTCCTGATGTTTTAAACAATTTTTCAGTATACATTTGAATGAGATGCAACTCCTAATCACCCTCATTTCTCCCCGAATCCACTGGTATAAGAGCGAACTGACAATCTATATAGTATTACTGATTTCAGTAATATAAAGAAATAAATTTCCAAGAGAGATAACTCCAATTAAAGTTATATTATTAGTTTTAGTAATATTACTGTTTTCAGTATTCTCTTGGACTGTGTATACAGCACAAAATCGATTATTCAGAAAATCAGAAACTGAAGGCATACAAAATAAGGAACTAAAGCAAACAAATATGAAAAGAAGCGAACTCCCGATATGTGAGTGAGATCAGGTGTCCAGGAAGAGAAAGCATCTCCTGCTTGCACGCAATACCTGCTGCTTTACTTCGGTAGAACTGTCACCTCCGGTTACTTCCATTTCGGAAGACATAGAGTACAATCTTTGGTTGGATTGTTCAAATGGTCTATGACAGAAAATCATCCACCATTCTGGAGAGTGGGACATCAAAGTGTATGACGAGTTCCCCATATCGACCGTAGAACTTCCGAAGTGACGATGTTAAACGTCTTTAAATTCAATAGCATCATTTTAAACCTGATAAATTTTCAGTATAAACCAGACATGCACGTTTCGGGTACTGAACCGTCGTCAGTGATCCTCAGTCTAAACAATGTAATATGACCAAAAAGTATGAAAATCATTACGTCCAAAAATGTATCAAAAGACGTAGCAGAATGGGTAGGATATGATGCTACAGGACCCACGTTTTAGAAATTTCAAGAAATTTTGTAACAGAAAATTTCAAATGCGTTGAAGAGACGGACGATCAACCGAAGTTGATCGAACTTGGCTACATGTGCCCTCGGGGACTTTTGGTCCACCAGCAGTGGCACTCACCAAGAAGTTCAAATTTTAAACGTCGTTAAATTCAATAACATCATTTTAAACCTGATAAATTTACAGCATGGACCAGACATGCACGTTTCGGGTACTAAACCCTCGTCAGTGATCCTCAGTCTAAATAATGTAATATGGCCAACACGTATGAAAATCATGTCCAAAAATGTTCCAAACGACGTAGCAGAATGGGTAGGATATGATGCTACAGGACCCACTTTTTAGAAATTTCGGTCACAAACATATCCCTGACGGATAAGCTTATCTGAAAGACGTCTACCATTCAGAATAAAATACGTTTATTTGGTACTTGCTCTGGCATAGCGAATCAACTGAGATATGAACACACCATTAGCAGGCGATGAAGGATTGTTGCTACTCAGAAAAGTTTGTAATGCTGAAATTGAAGTCGTCACGTTTGTCATAGAATGAGGTGTTCATGTGACCATCAGTGTCGTAGGAAATTGTCAGAAGCTGAGTTATTAGTCAGAAGCTAAGTATCTTTTTCCTTCAGAGACTACAAATTGAATGAATTCAGCTTCGTACAAAAAGGAAAATGTCGGCAAGGAGTGGGGCACAATTGGTCCCCATTGGAATTCCGACAATTTGCTGGAAGACCAAGATGAAATTTTCGGAGCTGCCTTCAGCATTCAAAAAAAAAAATTCATATGACATATGTCTGTAAATGTAATATTCACGTTAATAATCTTTTCCGTTTTCTTTAAAATACGCTTGAAAACCTCTATGCCAACATAATAAACAATTCTTGAAGTTTATTCAGTATAATTCATATCTTATTACAATTATATTACAGTTTACTCTCCTTTACTCAAACTCGGATAACTCGAATTTCCGCTTAACTCGAACTATTTTTGAAAGTCCCGTTTCTCTTCCATTTGTTTCTATGCATTTTTACTCCTGATAACTCGAATTTCGATAACTCGAACTTATAGTTAAGTCGAACTAATATTTAGGTCCCATAACTCATTTTACATTGAAATCACCTCGCTAAGTCGAACCACAAATTAATTTTAATCTTATATAAAAATCAATTAATTATAAGGAGATCGATGGAGAGATAATTGATACTATCTTTTAATGGAGTTGCATTACATAAAGTAAAGGTAGCTTGATCGTTAAAAGATGACAACACAAACGTTTGTGAACGAGGATAGAGAATGGGACAACACTTTTAGTAAAAATCTATTGCTGGTCATATACTCAGTAAGTCGAACTTCTGATAAGTCGAACTTTTCCTGATGGTCCCTTGAAGTTCGACTTATCGAGAGTAGACTGTATATGTATTAAATTTTGTTAAAACGGCCTTCATGTAAACAGTTAAGTGATTTTTGAACACTTTATACAAGTTAACAAATGACCATGACCTTTCAGACATGACCTTCAGTGACCTTTGTCCAAAAGCTAACCATTTGTGGTACACATCGAAGTTTTATGCTATATTATACATGACAATTTATGAATTATCAAACTCCTGTGCTATAGGGGTTATCCCTTTTGTAGTCAGAAATAAATCACTATGTACATGTACATTGTACTCATGTATGCATTTCTTTAGTTTTGATTTCATTCTCAACCAAACTCTTGAACGCAAGTTCCAATCCCAGAAATGGAGCAAAACAATTCGAATTTGCGTGATTAATGTAATACTTGTATGTGCTTCATCAAAGCAATAAAGAGATTTAAGGTGGTAGTCTCACCATAACCCCTACATTCAATTTTCATCATAATTGCAATATTAATTAACTATGATGTCATGCATCTTTTGCTAAAGTTTGAAAGAAATCGAACCAATCGTTTTGCGTGGGTCGCAATTCAAAATTTCCAAACTTTGTCCCCCTTTCAATGCAGAAAATGGCGACTTTGTCACGAAATTTGTTCTCAGATATTCAATGAGCCTTCAAATTTATTAAGTATCAGCTTTGCATTTCAAAGATAATACATACATCTTTCTTTTTTAGTAAAATTTTTATGTTTTAATATTACCATAATTGCTTTAGAAGCGATTTTAATAGAAAATAAGGAAAAACATGTACCTTTCTGAAGTTCCGAAAATTGTCACATTTACATAGCTCATGAAAAAACGTATCATTTAATTTCAGTAAAAAAACTAACGGAAAAAAGATTAATTATTTATCTTAAATCTGTGCAAATTTCAGGGAAATCGAACCTATTTTTACCGAGTTAGCGTAATTTAGGTTACCCCTATTCCCATTTTTTTAAAGTCGCGATACGTTACGTCGAGGTTAAGCATAACGTTGTATGTCTTGTTGGCAAATTTATTATCAACATGCTTACGCGAAATTGTAAAATTAATTTGTATTAATAACAGTTATCATTATTTCAGAATTTAGACGTAAATCGTGCATTTGACTCAGTTGTTATTACGATTAAACACGGGAAGCAACCAAACAAAAAGTAAAAAAAAAATATTAATAAGAAGGAAAATTAAAAAAAAAAGGAAAAAGTTGGATGGACTGTCCAATGTGCGGGTATAGATGGAGTCGAGTTGTTTAGAACCAAAACCACCACCAACCTTCTTTCGACAAATTTCTTTCGACATTTAAGTTAGGTCAAAGGATTAGTGTAGATACTGAAAATATCAAAAGAATAAAGAAATGTATAAATCTCGGAAACATATTCAATCTATAAGTAATGCTCAACTTCAGAAAATAAAACAGAGAAAATGATATGCTTACTTATGAAAATAGGTAATGATACATGTATATGGAGAAACCTTAAAAAAAATCCCGTTTACCTCCGTGCACCGCGCGGGAAATTCCCATATTATGACGTCATGATTAAGTCTTAAAATAAAAAAATGTTGGATTGACTTTTATTTCCGTTTAACTGCTTTAATCGCATTCTCTATGGACAAGGCTAGACACATAAGGAGGAGAAAAAGATACATAATCAGGTGCAGATATGATTATTCTTGAAAGATTTGATTACTTATACAATGTACTATGTATTTGTCATTTTTAATAAAATTTTAGGGCAATATTTTCGGCATTTTCAGCTTTCCGAACCTCGATTCAAAAATGTTGACTTATTTTCCAAGTAGTCAAAATAATGTCAATTTCCATTTTACCATACACTACTCCGAGTTTTATTCTTGAGCTTTGGAATAAAAATATGAAAATGAGCTCTAGAGAGAATTTTGAGATTTTGCGTTCTTTCTTCGTAGACTTCCACTTACACAAGTTCGATGCTCAATTTGGTGCTCTGTTGTGAGTGTTGTTGAAATTATTGTCAGGATCTTCCTTAACTCATTTGTGTTACACTTATGCCCTTTGCCGTGTGGAGCTTGTAAAAACGTTCCCCGCGAGGGGTTTGGCAGTAAGTGTTTTGAATATTTTTCCTGGCATGAAAATTGACGGCGGGTGCGGCTAGTCAACAGGGGATGCTTACTCCTCCCGTGCACCTGGTAACACCTCTAGCTTACTAGGGGTCCGTTGATGCTCAATATGGTGCTCTATTGTGAGTGCTGTTGAGATTATCGTCAGGATCTTCTTTAACTTGATATGATGGGAGCATTAAGGATTCTTGACTATTGATGCATACATAGAGTATCAGAAAAAGGAATTTCACTACCACACCAACAAACTATTGCATACAATGGAAGTAATCCTACATCAGAAAATAATAGGTGTCTGTTAAGGGATGAATTGGATTTTCATACCAACTAGTATGAAATCTTAAAAAAAGTATCTTTATTTCATAATTCTTCGTGGAAAGGATACATCAATACATTTCCGTAACTTGATATGAATTCCCTGCGTACCTTCCTTATTGCAACAGTAAGTTGTACATGCTTTGTGCGTATGAAATAAACTGCCCGAAAACAACATTGTCATTCCTAATGTCGTTGGGTAAGACCTTTTAACACTTCATTTCCTGTACATGCTGTAGGCAAATGCCCATCCTCAACGTCTAATAATGAGAACACATACGAGAATAATACGAGGTTCTTTCGTTCAAGACAAAACTGTCGGCTTAATTCTACGATTCCTTACAAAGAAGGATGAACTTTGACACACATCTGCATTATTAAGTTAACAGATACATAATTACATGTTACATTTACCACTTGGTGAATATCACTGCTGGTTGACCAGGAGTTCCGGAGGGCACATGTAGCTAAGTTCTACCAACTTCGGTTGATCGTCTCTTCAACGCATTCAAAAAGGACTATATATGGTTTATATAGTAAAGTGGCCCCCTTTCAGGGCAAAATATTAAGTTTTCATGAAGTAATTAATTTGTACAAATATCTATACTACAATGTAGGCTACTTATGAAATGATGCATATTCTTTAATTTCCTTCCTCCCATTCATAGAATTTGCGCTCCAAAAATGGTGTATTTTGCCAAATTTCTGGAAAAAACGTCATTTAAGGCTCATTTTTGACAGACTTCCTATAAGTTAGTATCGAGCGGGCTTCTGAACAACTTTTATATTTTGATATGTTGTTGCTTTTGTACGTCTCGAAGTGCATGCAAAAGGAAAAAGTTGTTCACGATCCCGCTCGATGTTATCTTTATGAAAATAATCAAGAGTTATGCTGTTTTTCGTAAAAAAAGTGACAAAATCACCGGTTTTCATGATATTTAAGCATATTTACAATGTCTTACAAATTAAGGAGTAGTTTTTGTAACTAGATTTCTCAAAATATAGATATTCAACTTTCTAAATATGGCAACAAAATTCAATTTTAGAGAAGTCGATTTTAGGGGGCCACTCTACTATATAAACCATACATACTCCTTTCTGTTTATTTTCATGAAACGTGGGTCCTGTAGCATCGTATCCCATCCATCCTGCTACGTCTTTCTGTACATTTTTGGACAAAATAATTTTCACACTCTTTGGCCATTTTACACTGTTTAGATTGAGGATAACTGACGAGCGTTACGTACCCGAAACGTGCATGTCTGGACGAAATGTATCTGTTCTTAAATGATGCTTTTCAATTTGAAGACGTCTAACATACAAAGTCATGTAAGAATGATAATGTAAACACAAACATAAATAATGTCGAAGGGTTCCAACTCTCTACCTTCTTGAAGAAAATTTCAAATCAATTTACATGCACCAGACACGTATTTCGATTATTTAATTCACATCAGTGATGCTTTCAGCGGCGCCACCATAAATAGTTTTAGTAGCGCCCTCTTTAATTTTTTGAAGTTAGATTTTTACATTTACATTACAGAGAGCGCGCGGCTCCAAATTTCCTGTAGGGTCGATTCAGTAGCATATCCAAATAAAATCTATGCTCAAAATAGCATTTGAGGGATTGTGCTAAGATGTTAAACTCATTTAATTTCGATGGTATTTATCGGTGAAATCGCTAGTATCCGTAAAAGCAAAAAAAATATATTTTTTATGTCTCATTGATAAAAGGCCAAAACAAAGCTTCTTTCAGGTGACAGAGCTGGAAAGAAGTAATTAATACACTTGACAAATATCAGGTTTTAACTGCTCCACACTGCAAGGTGAAATAAGTGTCTATCTTAATAATGTCGAAGGGTTCCAACTCTCTACCTTCTTGGAAAAAATTCCAAATCAATTTACATGCACCAGACACATGTTTCGAATATTAAAGTAATCATAAGAAGCAGTCAAGAGCTTACAATAATACGGAAGACCTTCTTGACGAAAATTTCAAAGCAATTTTTCTTCACCAGAAACATGTTTCGAATATTAAATTCTCATCAGTGATGCTTCCAGCGGAGTCGCCATAATTTATTTTTATTAGTAGTGCCCTCTTCTATCATTTTTTTAAATTCAAAAATTGTACATTTGCTTAATAGAGAGTGCGCGGCTCCGAATTTCCCGAAGGTTCGATTTAGTGGCATATTCAAATAAAATCTATTTCAAAATAGCATTGGCGGGATGGTGCTAAGATGTTAACCTCTTTTAATTTCGATGATAAATTTGAATGGAATGACAAGTTTCCGAAATATCAAAATAATATATATGATGTCAAATGAACAAAGGGCCAAAAACGAAACTCCTTTCAGGCAACAGTGCTGGAAACAAGGAAGGAGGGGATCTCAAACAACACTAGGTTGTAGCACCCACAGTAAAACCCCAAAACACCAAATGCAAAGAACACAGAACAGACACCCACAGAAAGAGACGAAAAAGCGACAAGAAACACCAACTCACACCATAGAAACATTAAACATAAAAGACCACACATAAACCAACGAGACCAATGGGCAACCGGTGCCTACTTAGGACGGCCATCTGCCACCTTAATAGCAGACAGTGTTGTTATCTTCACGTGGGTCCTGTAGCATCATGTCCCACCCATTCTACTACGTCTTTGGGTACGCTTTTTCGAAATAGTAACTTTCATCCTTTTTTGGCATATTACATTGTTTAGATTTGAGGATCACTGACGAGGGTTAAGTACCCGAAACGTGCATGTCTGGTCCACGTTGCCAATTTATCTGTTCTTAAATGATGCTATTCAATTTGAAGACGTTTACTTGGATTACGTGCGCACAACCCTCCCATTATTCCAATTTCCCAGAGGTCTTGAAGAACGCACAATTTTAGTGTAAATGTAAACGTCTTTAAATTGAATAGCATCATTTAAGAACAGATAAATTGGTAACGTGGACCAGACATGCACGTTTCGGGTACTTAACCCTCATCAGTGATCCTAAATCTAAAACAACCTCCTCATTGTTAGATGACCACACATAAACAAGACTGTAAAACACAGGTGTCCAAGCAACACAGATGCATATGTAAATGGATATAAAAAGAGGGTATGCGTAATACAGTCCGTGCTCTTCCGGCTGTAGCGAGCTCATATATGTTATCACCCGAGGAGTCCGACTGAAATTAAGAGAGGACAGGTGGTCAAGGCCCTGTCTTCTCTAACGAGGTTTGGACAGGGCCCGTCATGGATTTCCGTCGTCACAGTCAAAGTGCAAGTCTTAAAAATGCGCTCGTACAAGAATGTAGATTGGTCAAGTACCAAGCTTAGTCTCCATCTGGTGACATTAGGATCATATCCACAGTATAAAAGGCGTTTGGTGACTCTGACGCATTTTCGATAGTTATGTTATCTACCTTTGATCCTTCTTATTTTGTTAACTATATCACCATAATATGCAGGTTGTGAAATACCTAAAGTAATATACTTGTGCTTGTATGGGTCCGAAATTCAAAAGAAGTTGATCATTATTTTGTACAACTTCCTGAAAGTCTTTACTAGTTTACGAAAGCGAAAACCTTGACCTAAAAGTTTCTACATGTATGTAATTTGTACATTTCTACTATGAATATCCAAAACATCAGTACATCAGTACAATGTCCACATGAGAACACTGATAATTTATTAATGAATGTGATTTAAATCATTTTGATTATTTATTTCTCTGAATTGGGAACTAAGAGAATGGGAGAATAATGCAAATCGTGAAGCCAATTAAAGAAAAAGCAATATGCCCAGTAGGATGACAAATATAGATAATGACCATATACCAATACATAGTACAAAATCGATAATTCAGAAAACCATAACCGAAGGCATACAAAACCAGGATAAAACAAGAACCGAAATAAAGAAAACCCTCCACTATATGAAAACAAGCGAACTCCCAATGTGGGAGTGAGACCATGTGCCCATGAAGAGTCAGCATCTCCTGCTTGCATGCCAGACCGTCACTTCAATTCGGTAGAATTGTCACATCCGGCTACTTCCATTTCGGAAGATACAAGTATATTCGGTGGTTGGATGGTTCAAATGATCGTCCACCATTCTGGAGAGTGGGACATTATAGTGTATGACGATTTCCTCATATCGACCGTAGAACTTCCTCAGTGACGATGTTAGTCGACCACAAACGCATCCCTGACCGAGAAGCTTATTTGAAAGACGCCTAGATCTCAGAACAAAATCTGTATATTTGGTACTTGCTCTGGCATGTACATGTACCTGTTAACTTTTTAAAGGTGTTTCACCCAACTTTTGAAATTTTTTTAAAGGTGTTTCACCCAACTTTTGAAAACTTTTTAAAGGTGTTTCACCCAACTTTTGAAAACTTTTTAAAGGTGTTTCACCCAACTTTTGAAAACTTTTTAAAGGTGTTTCACCCATTTTTTGAAAACTTTTAAAAGGTGTTTTAACCAACTTTTGAAAACTTTTTAAAGGTGTTTCACCCAACTTCTGTAAACTTTTTAAAGGTGTTTCACCAAATTTTTGAAAACTTTTTAAAGGGGTTTCAACCAATTTTTGAAAACTTTTAAAGGTTTTTCAACCAACTTTTGAAAACTTTTTAAAGGTGTTTCACCCAACTTTTGAAAACTTTTTAAAGGTGTTTCAACCAACTTTTGAAAACTTTTTAAAGGTGTTTCACTCAACTTTTGAAAACTTTTGAAAGGTGTTTCACCCAACTTTTGAAAACTTTTTAAAGGTGTTTCATCCAATTTTTACCAAAATAAAATAATAATTTAATAATAGTTATTCTGATATTCTGAGAATATTTCTGAAACAACTCAATGACGAAAAGAACATTTTCCCGGCTATTCCGCCTTGGCTTCATTGCATGGAAAACGTACATTTATAAAATCTTTGGAACACCTGTGAAAGTTTTTTGAAGAAAATTAAAAAGAATAGAATTATACATTCTTGACCACGCCGATACCATTTGTTTGATCACCCATGTAGCTATTCATGAGAAAAGTATTACAGAAGAGGACCGTCTTAATTGGACCTTTTTATCTCGCCTTCGATGAAGCAGACTAGGGAATTATAGGAGATGAAACGTACTTCACACACATTGCGCTTCATGCGATTTTGACCACCGACGGACAACACATAACGGACGCTAGCTTATCCGGAATGGCAATAACTGACTTAGATTATAACCATATTGTTAAAAATCATGATTGCTTTTAATAATAAACTGATGATTAAAGCCTAAATGTCTTTGCATATTTAAATTGATTTCGTTCCAAGTCTTCTAAATGAACCATACATGTATTATACGGTCCGCATGGTTCAGCTGATTTGCATTCTTCAGTGGTTCTGACTGAAAAGTTTTATATGACGGGGTATGATAGAGAGTTGTGCGCACGTAATACGGAAAACTACCGTCTTGCATCACAAGATCATAGGTTCACACCGTTCTCAATATCGCATTGTTGGAAGGGCTATTCTTCGAACTCGTAATTTTTTTTCTTCATTCCATTCTCAAACTCACTTCGGTAAACTCAGAGGGTATCTGAAAGTTGACATCACTGTTCCTACGCGCGCTAATCTCCGTTGCTGTGTAAACATGTCTGACTTTTCAGTGGTATTAAATTCGCGTTTACGAAACTGGAACCATTGACTCAAGAAAGAAAATAGTAACAATTTTGACTAAAATTGTGACTGACGGAAATCCTAGAGTTTTCGATTGAATAAGAACTAATAAAAAAAAATGGTGATAACCAGCGTTCAAGACCTAGAACAGTTTTTCCACGAATCGTTTAAATCACCGCAACCCCTTTCCTCAATGCTACATTATAATAAAGCGCATGACGCATGAGTGTTTACTTACAACATGACGCTCGAGTTAGAAAAGGCGAAGCAGAAGCAAGTAGAATACAGTATCATTGATATTAAAGCTTAATAAGGTAAAAATGATTGCCGATGGTTTAGTTTTGCTTTATTAGAGTCAGACAAATTCAGAAACATCCTGGAAATCCTGCCGATTCGTGCCGGCCAAATCCTTAATTTGGTTCCTGGATTTGTTATATAGAAGGCACTGCGGCCTATACTCTCCAGCCAACCAAACAGACAAGTGTCGTTGGCTGTTTCTTTGGCTAAGACTCTCTGCAGTTGTCATTTAAGCATATTACGAAGGATTCAAAATCTCATTTTTACACGATTGAAAAGCCCAGAGCGTGTAGCAGTTGTATATTAAATAGAAAGCAATGAAAGAATATTTAAATTTCTCTCTCTATAGACTATTGAATTAGACACATATGTCATGTTTTACGTAAGGTATTAAATGACAAATATGGATAATGACCATAGCCCCGTATACAGCACAAAATTGATAATTCAGAAAATCAGAAACCGAAGGCATACAAAATCAGGATAAAACAGGAACCAAAGCAAACAAGCAAAAACCTCCACCATATGAAAATGCTTTATATATCTGTATTCTTTGAGGCTTTAAGCAGTCCAAACGCAAGAGGAAATACACATGTAAAAGAAGTATTACACAGGGGGCCTGTTGGTGCAATCACAGGATATCGACTTGTAAGAAAATCTATTCAAACAAGACGTTTAATAAGAGGGGTGATTCTAGTTCTTGGTGATGTCAGGAATGAGGAAACCGAAGCAGTCAAGAATTTTCTATATGGAAGAAAGAAATATTTGTGCAGGAGGACTTCATTTATATGTTCCTTATATATATAGGTACTTTATCGTTCTGTATTAAGGATTTCTAAATAAAGCTATGATAAATGATATGACGTCGTAATTTAAGTAAACATAGAAGCTAGAGAACAAGATGATATCATAAATCTTAAATCTTAAAGTTTGTATTATTTCAGATGTAAAAACCATCGCTATAAACATGTAAACTGATTTCTTATGTGTCTTTAGAGTTGCCTATAAGCTTCATTATTCATACGATGACCTATTCCTTTGATTTAAGTTTAAATTTGTTTCATGTCGTTCTTATTCGAGTTGTTTTGTTTTGTTTCGGTTCGATTAGTTAAGACTTATAGAATCATGTTTACGATATGAAGGTACATTATTGAGAAAGTCTTATATTTCTCCTCTTGTACACGAAAATGGAAATGTTTGTTAGTAAATGTCAAAATGAAAATAAAAATAAGACAATGAAAGATATTTGTTCATAAGAAAAGGATTTAAGAGAAAATGAATATAAAATGGAAAAATATATGTAATTAATCAAATCGAGTCGAAACACTTATGAAACAAATTCTACCTCTTTTCATGTACATATGTACATGTATATCACATGAAACGAAAATACTTGACATTCGTTACAGCATTAGTATATATATGTAATATAAATAGATTGCACTCTTACATACTTACTTACTTTTCACAGTATTCATATAGCACAAAAGTTAATCATTCATGCAAGTTAGTTTGTTTCTATGTTGTGAGTTGGTGTTCCTTGTCCTTTTTGCGTGTCTTTCTGTGGGTATCTGTTCTGTGTTTTTTGCATGGGTGTTTTGGGATTTTGCTGTGGGTGCTGCAACCTAGTGTTGTTGGAGATCCCCTCCTTTCTTTGATTTGTACGTCCACTTCTAAGTAATACATATACATCGGAGGTCGCCAACACTTTCCAGAAAACCTATAAATCGTGAATGTTATAATAAAGTGATATCGTGATTCTTCACTTATGTTTGAATATAAGCATGCAAGCAGGAGATGCTTACTCTTCCTGGACACCTGGTCTCACTCCAATGACCTCAAAGTTTCAAAGTCGAGAAGGCAAGGCAAAATCATAAGATTTTACATAGGAACGGTTGCGAACCTCGGAATGAATAAAATTCCGAAGTGAGATCAGGTGCCCGGGAAGAGTCAGCGTCTCCTGATTGCATCTGTCTGTCTGTCGAGTCGTACTTTGATTTTGTCTGTCGACGTTGAAGGGTAACAAATTGTCCCTCATCCCTTATCTGGTCTTATGTATGTATTTTTAGCTGTGATGACTGCAACGTTGTATTTTGATTGTCGTATTCTAATCTATTTGTGTTCTTGTCTCCTTATGTGTTAAAATAGAAATGTTGATTATATATCACTCTTCATTCTATTAAGTAAAGATATTAGCACTAGAGAAACATTTCCTTTTTATTTATCAATTCACGTGCAATACAAAACAGTTGCGAGGAAACGGTTAACGGATTCAACATTTTCATTCAAGGTCCTATAGAAAAATAGCAATCTAAGGAATGCTTGTATCGCCTGCAAATCGGCTTATCTTTCAAACAGAATAGATCAAATAGGTCAAGGTCACTTGAGTCAAAATTATTGGTATCTTGGTATGCGTACAGAGTTTTTGTTACATGTAAAAGGAATACCCTTGTGAAATATCAAAAGCCTCCACTTACATGTTTTTTTTGTACCAGTCACAGGATATAGACAATCTTAATTTAACTTAACTGGGTGAAGGTCACTAGGTAATAAACTATGGTATATTCAAATAGTTCTTGTCACAATGAATGTACCTGTAAGATTTAAAAGCCCTATCACTAACCAATCAAAAGTTATGGGATATGACTGACAGAGAGACAGACGGATGGACGGATAGGCGGACCAACGGACGGACGGATTCATGAGTGACGCAATGCTTCGCAGGCGACACAATAAAATAACACTGTACTGCGCAACATTTCTCAAAAGGTTAGAAACTAGATAATGGTGATAATCATAAACCTGAATACTTTTCCTGTATACAACTTATATGTGAGTGAAAATAGGACGTCTCTAGGACAATTCGGTTGCAGCACCAACTTCAAGATTCTAAACGCCCCAAGTAAAAACACAGAGAAGACATACACAACAAATTATCCAGCAGAGACAAGGAACACTTAATACAACATCAAAACTCCAATCATAAATGACTACATATAATCAAACACCAACGAAACCAGTGTGTAATGTGTTATGAATTTGTGATATTTTCTGTATGATGTTTTCAAAATCACCTCCTAGGAATTGCGTGATTTAATATGTCTTTTTAACTTAAACAAATTATCTGCTTCACCAGAAATGTAAACTTATCTTCGATCATTTGCTTACTTAATGTCATCATGTATCATTATAACAATGATTTGATTTAACTATCATATTGATGATGGGAACTAAACACTTAATAACAAACAAAAAATTTTAACGCCACAGGTCTTTCATACAGGATATTAGTAAGTATCTCGTTATTTATTTGCAATGTTTTATTACAACTGAGATTTTAGAAAAAGAAAATTGAATCACTTTTAAAAATAATATACACTGCTAGCTGGAAGATCACTGTAATCGCCATCCACAAAATGAGGTTCTCGCCCAATTACTACTTTTGATTTTCCCAGTAGACGATCCGACATTGGTAGCACCCTGTGAACGGACAAATATAACATCATTTGGATTCGCAAACACAATGCCCGACACTGTCCCGGTATGAGAATTATCTATTCCAGCGCTGTTTGATAATCCTGTTGCAAAAACTGCCCCATTCTTGACGATTTCAAAGAAGATCACTCCATTTCCCTCTACAATTGTTGTAGCAGACATGTAATAGTAACCAGTTTCCTTCACGGTATACATACCATTGTATCGGTTGTAGTTATTACCAGGATTTGATGTCACCATATCGTAGACGAACACATGGTGCTCTGATGGTTCCATCATGTCATCTCTCATGTAAGCATAGAAGGGATCAGACGTAATATCGGAATCAGCTCTTCTCAATGGTTTCTTCAACTGATCTGAATAACAGATTATGGAATGCATATAGAATTCGCTTTCGGTATACTGATTACATAATTTCTTCCCCCACTTGAGACTGAGAACTTTCCAATGTCCCTCAGGTGAAAATAATTTAATCTTACACCACCACGAGGGAAGTAGAGATAATCCTCAACCCGAGTGTACTGAATTTGTTTCGAGGATTTTCGATATATGAAATTAATTCATCAAATGTCTGTACAGGGAGGTTGAAAATTCGCCATTCCTCCCTCAAAGCGATATCGGATGGTGCCGACTAAGAAGGACAAATAAGCAGGTTCGGCTACATCGAAAACAGCCCTCATTTTAGAATGCTTTAGATTTCGATTGTAGTTCGTATCAGGGAAGCTGAATTTTTGTGTTTGAAATATCAAATAAATATAGTAATTATCGTGAAGTACACGAACGAAAATGGTTTCAAATCAGCAAAAGTCGTAAAATACTGAAAAATTGTATAAAATAGACATATTTATGGTCAAAATTTATGAAAATAAGTAGGGCACCAGCAAATATAATTTCCATATAAAAAGTTATATTTGCAATTTATCTTTCGATCTACATAAAATTCACTTTGGGTGAGAGGATATTTATGCCAAAAATATGGCGAGGTTCATTCATTTTCCGTCCTGCAGAGCAAATGACGTCATAACTAACGCACGTGACGTTTTGACAATGAAAAATATATACTTTATCTATATCGGCATGTTTTTGAGATAAAAATATAACAGATGCTGAATCATGATTTTCATAAAATTATTTTTCGCAAAAATTAAGGGCCGATTTTGGGAGGTAGTGAATCTACCCCTTTAAATGTTAAACGTCTTCATATTCAATAGCATCATTTAAGAGCCAATAAATTTTCGGCATGGACCAGACATGCACGTTTCATGTACGTTATGAAAATTTCGTCAGTAATCCTCGTCAGTGATCCTCGAAGATTTCGTCAGTGATCATCGAAAGTGATCGTAAGTGATCCTCGAAAATTTCGTCAGTGATCCTCAATCTAAACAATATGTTTGATATAGAATCAGCTACATGTATACATGTATGCTGCCTTACTTGTCTCGTTGCTTCATGTGTGGTCTCAGTGATATGTTCCTTGTTCCATTTGCTTCTCTTGCTACGTATTTTAGCATCGGTTGTTTTGGTGGTTTGTTGAAGTCGCCAACGAGTGTTGTTTGAGATCCCTTTCTTTCTTTTGCAGAGCATCTCTTTGGAAGCGACAGTTGTGTAAGGAAGGAGGGCATCTATAACAACACTCGTTTGCAGTAGCAACAGCAAAAGACCAAATGAGGCTATGCAAAACACAGAGTTGATATGTACGCAAGAGACGCAAATGGGGCAAGGAACACAAAAAAAAAAACAAAGCCAGAAACATTGATGACAAAAACCAGACATAAACCAAAGAGATCAATTAGCAAACGACCGAGGACGGCCTTTTGTTACACCAGTTACGAATGGTGTTGTTATCCAGATTAGTTGCGCACAGCCCTCCCACTTTCCTGTTACCAAGAAGTCTGGAAGAACGCACAAAAGAGGGTAAAATAACTTTCTCACAGTAAAATGACCATACGAACACGATAGCATGACGCAGGGGCCCTAGCAACACTCAGATAGATATGTCATTTCATATGAAAATATATGGCCTATGAAATAGAGTCCGTGAAGTCACATGTTGATAGCGATGACGTCAGAGGATGGGATCGATTAATCTTACCCAAGAAATATCTGACAGTTCTCGGTCTATTGTTGAAGAATACCAAGTCTCAGCCTGTAACGTAATAGCTGTCACCACCAAATCGACGTTCTGCAAAAACTGATTTAATAAAAGACAGTGACTATTTCAGTTGCTTTTCTAGACTACGGTATAGGAGAAAAATAACCAAACAATTAATACGAAGGCTGGATGGCGAATTCTCTACTCATGGACTTCGCACGTTGTTAAGGACAAAGACAATTACTAGTATTTACAAAATAGCATTGAAATGCTGCATAACAGCTGTAATTTATACACCGTTACTAGTTTTTTTTTTCATAGTCCGTATCATTATAATAAAGTATGACATAGTGAAGAATGAAATTTATACGAATATCTTATTATTTTACCTATATCCAAATTTCTCTGTACTACTTCCCATGAATTAGTTTTGTTCACTGCATTTTCCCATGCTTCGTTTCCCATCATTTCGGAACTATGCGGACCATTGCGTCTGTTGTTGTCCATATCAGAACTCGTCAGTCTTTCTACGAAATCGATGCTTTGATTATAGGTGATTTCCTTTAGTGGATGAGGAACGTTCAAATCCAGTTCCTTATTTTCGCGCGAAACAATCTTATCATTCTGTAAGTTTAATCTTTCAAAGACATCAGTTGTTATTTTGTTCACAATGTCCTTTCTTGAAATTTCTCGTTCAAGTTGAAAAATCTTTTCGTTTTGAGACTTTACAGTCTCTTCGAGTCCACGAACCCTTTCGGTGACCTTTGCCTAAAAGGATGAAAGGTCTCAATGATTTTCGTTAACTGTGTCTCATAAGTTATCTTCATATCCTCTAGATTTACAGAATTATCTAAAATTGTTGCCCCGACAAACTCGTACAAGATGAAATATACCAGACACATGTACAAATGTGTCGACATTTCTTTTCTTAAGACAATGAGCACTTGGCGTAAAGGGTTCCTCCTTATCAATGATTTTCATATAGAAAAGTAAGGGGTCAAATACAGAATGTGTAATTCCACCATCACTTTCATTCAGGTCGAGAGATCATGTTGCAGATTTAAAACGAACTCAAATTCAAACTTGAAATAGAATAAATAGAAGCCATTGATATAAGTAACCATTATGCATGACTGCAATATCCTTTATGAAAAATACATTTACATAGATTTAATCGACTGCTTTATCTCAGGCAATCTTAAGAATTCAATGCCACATCGGCACGGCTTTTCATATATATTAGAGATTTATGATTTTGGAGGTTCCATAAGAAATGTATTCATTTGATAAAAAAAAATTATTCTCGTTCGTAGAAAAAATAGTGTAGTTGCCATAGTAATCATGAGCGTACGTAACTATCATTAGACGTGCTTTTGTAACCGTTATTGCCATTGGAACAGGTACATACATTTATAACAAAAGACTGTTTTTCTTTTAATCCTCCTTGTTATGAATATGTGAAATCATTTTCACACTTTATATCTATGTTAAATGTATAGGGGATAAAATACCATTCCAAAATAAGGTTTAAAAACCTCAATTTATTGGCCATGACAGACCAAATTTTCCTTGTCTTTTGTATATCTTCATGGTTTAAAAGTGTAGAAATGCAGCAATATTTGGAGTTTTTATACTAATAACCAAATAGTATTGTCCCTGAACTAAGACAAATGTATATAGTTGGCTTGGCAAAGGTCTCGGTGCGCTTACCCCTCATATCGGCCCTTGTAACGTACGCGCGTGATACATAACATCATGTTCTGGCGTAATTTGTCCTGACTGACGCAAAACAAAGGAAAATTATCGTATTTTACACACAAATTTTCACAATTCATCAACACTTCAGGCTTCGCCCACAATATATTTATGCAAATGAAAAGGCCGATCAGAAATCCATTTTCTGGTATGAAAATTATCATTGGAAAGACCTGGAGCGCTGTTGAAATTATCGTCAGGATCTTTTTTTAACTCATTGATTTCATAAAGGGGAAGGCTCACTAACTCCAAAATCGGCCCTAAACTTTTGCGAAAAATAATTATATGAAAATAATTGAATCAACATCTCTTATATTCATCTCAATAACCTACCGAAATAAAAAGTAAATATTTTTCATTGATAAAACGTCATGTGCGTTAGTTATGACGTCACCTTTTGACGTTATTTGCTTGATCTGCATGACGGAAAATCGCAATATTTTTGGCATAAATCTTTAAAAGTAGTATCTGCGCCAACCCTTACCCAACATAAATTTTATGTAGATAGAAAGATAAATCTCATATTCAACTTTATATGAAAATTATTTTGGCCGGCGCCCTACTTATTTTCATAAATTTTGACCAGAATTATGCCAATTTCTTACGATTTTTCAGTATTTTACTACTTTAATCCGAATTTGATGCCATATCTTTTGCTGTTTTGCATGTAAATCAAAATATATATTTGGTATTTCAAATTAGTTAAAAAAAGATCCTGACTATAATCTAAACAGCACTCACAATAGAGCACCAAAAGCATCGACGGACCCATAGCAAGCTAGAGGAGGGACCAGGTACCCGAGAGGAATAAGCATCCCCTGTTGGCTAGCTGCACATGCCGTCAATGTTCATGCAACAACCGCACATTTAACTACCTTGATACGATATACAATCGAAATCTAGAACATTCTGAAATAAGGGCCGATTTTCCAAGTTACCGAACTTGCTCCTCTGTTTCAAAATTTCGCACATTTATTGATATTTCCAATGATTTTACCGTTTTTAGATGTTTTGAGCGTCCCAGTATTCGGTTTAGGACTTTGAAATCAAAACAGGTTTTCCCGACTTAGATTCCCACCAACAACACCATAATCATTTGATAGGTGGGAAGAGACATATTCGTCATATAAACTACGTAATTTGGATTACATATAAACTTTGGTTTCGGAACTTTCGTCTCCAAACACTTATATCGAGAGAAATGAAAGTAATTCCAATATAACAGTGACATTTCTTCATCCAACATCACTATTTTTAAATTGGATCTCCCTACAATATACTGCACACCAAAACTGCACATTCTCCTTACACATTTTGATACATTGCTTATTTCAGCAACTGCTCACCTACAATTTTCTTTCAACAACGATTTGTCTAGAAATATGACGTCAACATTCATGGCTATAAAGTAACACGAGGCAAAATATAGTGAAATTGTTCTAAACAGGAATGGTGTAAACTCCTTTTTGTCTGTTAGAAGTTCAGGGGATATGATTGACAAAATTAAATCAAGAAATTTTCAATCAAGTACTATTTCTTCATACGACTTTTCTAGTTTGTACATCACGTCAAGACAAAATTAATGATCGATTATCCAAATTCCTCAGATGATGTTTTGATCGAAAGGGGAAATTTATATTTGTACATCTGAATCGAAGGGTTTTTTCACTACAGACTAGCAAAAATATAAATCATGGACATGTAGTGACCTGTTTATTGCCTTGTCCTTCCTGTTGGACCACATTTAAGATTTGGTGAGAAACTCTACAATAAGGTTGTAAAATTCCAATGGGTACTAATTGTGCGCCTCTTATTGCATATATATTTTTATACACGTATGAAAAAAATTTTTCAATAGCAAAGAAAACATATTTGAAATATTTCATTGGCATTTCTAGATACCTGAATGATATTCTTACTAAGCAGAAATGTATGAAAATTCCCCCTTCCTTTTTACTTAAGAAAACAATTCATAAAAAATAAAGAAATAATATAAAATACAAAATAAAGCATATATTCACTTAAATATGACAAAAATGCAGTAAATGAGAGTGTAAACTCATACACTCATTGATTTATTAAAAAAAAATTGTGACTAAGCCCGAAAATACGTCAAACACGAGTCAAAATTTTGACTTCGGAATAGAATCAAAAATAACAACACTTCTTAAAAAATATCTCTAATTCCATCCTGATGCTTCCGTTCCGACGAAGAAGTTTATCAAAGGAGGGTACCCCCATGACCTACGTTTGCCTTAGGTGGCACGACATATTAAAGGATCCGGACGAAAAACAACATCACTTGTAGGGGGCCATGAGTACTTCATTCCTACCAAGTTTCATCAAAATCCCTTCAGTGGTTCTTGAGAAGAAATTGAAAATGTTAAAAGTTTACGGCCGACGGACGGACGATAGACAAAGCTGTATGACAATAGCTCAGGCTACAAAAAGCTCGTAAAAAGTTCCCTACGAGGGATTTGACAGTAAGTGTTTAAAATGCTTCTCCCTGACATGGTCATCGTAGCACTTTCTATATAGACATAACCTCAGACAGTGCGGCTAGCCAAAGAGGGGATGCTTACTCATCACCAGCACCTGGTCCAACCTAGCTTGCTAGGCATTCGTCGATGTTCAATTTGGTGCTCTCTTGTGAGTGCTGTTGAGAAATTGTCATCAGGATCTTCTTTATCTCATTCCACGTTCCTGGGCGATATTATTACTATCGATAATCCTGCTTTTGAGAAGTATAAAAATGTTATCTATCCTCAAGTTTTGACTATTAACAAGGCAAATATTACAAACGTCGAAACACTATTTTTGGACCCATTATCAAAATTGTTGTTGGAGAGATTCATCCAAGACTGTATGACAAAATAGAAGATTTTAAATTCCCCTTGCTTGACGATGATGTTTATATATTACCGTCATATGGTATTTACATTTCATAGCTATTCCGATAGCTAGAGCATGTACTGAGGTTTCGGATTTTCATAGTAGAAATTTACAAATAGCGAAGAAGCTTTAGGCCAATGTTTTCGCTTTAACAAACTAGTAAAGATTTTCTGGAAATTTTACAAATGACAAATATGGATAATGACCATATCGCTGTATACAGCACAAAATCGATAATTCAGAAACCGAAGGCATACAAAATTAGGATAAAACAGAAACCAAAGCAAACAAACAAAAACCTCCACCACATGACAAAAATGCGGAATCCCGATATGAGAGTGAGACCATGTGCCCAGGAAGAGTAAGCATCTCAAATTATTGTCAACTTCTTTTGCAATTCGGACCCATACAGGAAACAGAGTTATATCACATTGGGTATTTTACAACCTGCATTTCATGGTGACATAACTGACGAAATACGAAGGATCAAAAGTAGACAGAAGTACCATCGAAATTGTGAATCATCAATTGCTTTTCAACACAAAAGACTACACATAAACCAACGAGACCAAGGGGCAACCGGTACCGACTTTAAACGGCCGTTTGCCACACAAGTAGCAAATGGTGTGGTTATCCTGGATTACGTGCGCACAACCCTCTCACTTCTATCCAGAGGTCGTACAATTGTGGTGTAACACAACCTCCTCACTGTTAGATGACCACATACAAATAAGACCTCAAAACGCAGGTGCCCAAGCAACATAGGTGAATATGTGAATTGATATAAAAAGAGGGCGTACGTAATACAGTCCGTGCTCTGCCGGCTGTAGCGAGCTCTTGTATGTTATCACCCAAGAAGTCCGACTGACATTCAGAGAGGACAGGTAGTGGGGGCCCTGTCTTCTCTAAAGAGGTTTGGACAAGGACGCCACGGAGTCCCGTCGTCACAGTCACTGAGTCAGTCAGAGTGCAAGTCTTAAGAATGCACCGGTAAAAGACTGTAGATTGGTCGAGTACATAGCCTAGTGTCCGTCTGGTGACATAAGGAACATATCCACGGTATAAAAGGCGTTTGATGATTCTGACGCATTTTCTATGGTCTACCTTTGATCCTTCTTATTTTGTTTATCATATCACCATAAAGGGCAGGTTGTGTAATATCTAAAGTAATGGTTGCTTGTAAAGATCCGAATTTTAAAAGAAGTTGAGTTAATTTTTGTAAAATTCCCAGAAAGTCTTAACTAGTTTATGAAAGCGGAAACCTTCACATAATTTGTAAATTTCTACTGAGAAAGTCTAAAATATTAGCATTGTTTCTAAAACCACAGAGTCAGGGCGGATATCTTTTGACTTACAAAGTACAGAATATGAATAAATTGGGCTAAACGACCTTAATACCTTAATTGTCTATCTCAAATTTTAAAGATTATTATACAAATAATACTCAGATATAATTCACTAAAATAAACTGATATTCCTCCGAAAGGAATTTTTGATATGTTTCAGCACTGCCAAAAATCTATCGAAAATTGTGCATATACCGTTGATTTTAAAAGCTGACACAAATGTTCCCCTTTACACTTCTGGTCAAAATTCAGTGATACTCTTTTTTCAACATAATCCCAATTATAAAACCGATATAGAATTTTAGTTAATTGGTTCCCTATATATAGCAATAAATACGCTATCACGAGGACCAAATTTTAATAAAAAAATCATCATGGACTCAGAATACACCAAATTCAGGTGGCAATGGAATTTGGAACATCTGTTTGATGGTAAGATACTTCGTCGTCCAAAGTCGGCACCGGTTGGCCATCGGGCTCTTAGATTTAAGTGTTGTATTTTGTGTTTTATGTTTCTGTAGTGTGAGTTGGTGTTCCATGTCCCTTTTGCGTATCCTTTTGTGGGCGTGTGCTCTTTGATTTTGCATCGGTTTTTTTTAGTTTTAAGAAATACGATAAGTTTAGGTGTCTGTTAAAAGAGGAATTAGATTTTCATATGAACTAGTTTGCAACATTTAAAAAGTAGTTTACATTTATAAATTTTCATAACGATATTTTAGCGATCTGTTAACAGAGGAATGGGATTTAATAGCGAAATAGTAGTTTGAAAACTTAAAAGATTACATTTATCTCAGATTTCTTCGTGGAAAGAATACATATATACATTTCGATTAGGAAATTGCAGCTGTATATTAAGAGAGGAATGAGATTTTCGTACCAACTAGTATGGAATCTTTGAAAAGGTTATTAATTCAGAATTCTTCGTAGAAGGATTCATCTATATATTTCCGGAACTTGATATCCATGTCCTTCGTGCCTTCCTTATTGCAACAATAAGTTAAACTGCCCCATCAACACCATGTTACACGTCTTCAAATTCATAACAAATAAATTTGCAGCATACACCAGACATGTCATTCCGAATGTCGTTCGGTAAGACCTTTTTACATTTCATTTCCTGTACATGCTGTAGGCAAATGCCCATCCTCAACGTCTAATATAGAGAACGCGTAAGATAATATACGCGGGGTTATTTCGTTCAAAGTCTGTTTCCTTCTTCGATTTCTAACAAAGAGGGATTATACTCAAACGCACATCCGCATCATTAAGTAAATTGTAAACAAATACATGTACTTTATATGACATTACAGTAGAATAATTGTGTGATAGAAGGCCATAATGTAAACCCAAATAAGAAAGCAATTAAAATGGACCCAGAGCTTGCAATACCCACATTGAAATAATGTCCCAGAGATATTTCAGTGAAAATTATTTGCATCATTCTAATCAGAATTATTCTGAATTTGGAAAAAGATATTGGGAGAATAACAGAAATGATCAGACCCTTTAGAAAAAAAATCAATATGCATAGTGTAAGAACTTTTCAAAAGTATTAACCAATTTTAAACCAACTAAGGATTAGGTAAGGTTTAGAAATTAAACAAAGAAATGATGTTTTTTCTAAGTTAGAGTCTGAAAAGGGTCATTCTTATATTCTTAAAGTATTTATCTATGATACTACAACAAATGGCTTCATTGCATAGAAAACGTACCATTATCCAATCTGTGGAAAACCCAGATTTTTTTTAACCTTTTGAAAAATAGGAAAGTAATCAAATTAAGCATTCCTCTTAATCGCGCAGATACGTATTGTTTCCCCTCCATGCAGCATTTCAGCCGAAGAGTATAACAGAGGGTTACCCTCTTGGAACCTTTTTTAACCTAGTATTGTCTCATTATAATATAAGTGATGACTTGAAATGATTCACATAATTTGCCTATTTTCAGAGTAGAATAGAATGGATGAACGCAGTATTTAAAATTTTCACTGATTTGCAATGTATCGTATTTTGAGAATTTGACTTAAGTCAATTCTAAATCTATGGTGCCGGGCCCAGGCTTCATGCAATTGCTTTTGTCCACCGACGGACAACATACATGTATAACGGACGCTGGATTATCCGGAATATCAATACCTTTTTTAGATAACAATATTATGTTTATACAATACAAAAGAAATGGGTGCTTTTGATAATAAATCAATGATAAAAGGCTTAACATTTTTGCATGATTAACATTCTTCAGTGGTACTGACTTCAAAGCTCTGTATAACGGGATTTAATGGAGAGTTGCATCACAAGAGATGCTCCTTGGAGACCAAGATGGGACAACTACGTACAAAAACCTCATAGCCCAACTTCGACCAAGGGTGCCCATTTATCTATTGTTCATCAATACATGCATTTACATTCTTCTTTCATGTTTTAGGTAAAACGGTTTTAATTGTTTGGTTGACGGTTCTTTTCATACAGTGTACGATGTACATGTATTGGTCTCCTAGTCCCCTTCTATTTGTTACAGCCGTTAACCTGAAGTTCGTTATGTCTTGATGTGCTCCGCTCTGAATAGCACTATGAGAATTGTCGGAGATATATTCCACGTTATGGTAGATTGTACCTCTCCTGATACAGTGTAGCTAAACTTTGTATATAGATATAGCCTCAGACAGTGCATATATTTCAGATATTGATTTCATTTTACGTGCATGAACATCGACGGCGGGTGCGGCTAGCCAACAGAGGATGCTTACTCCTCCCGGGCACCTCTAGCTTGTTAGGGGTCCGTCGATGCTTAGTTTGGTGCTCTATTGTGAGTGTTGTTGGGATTATCGTCAGGATTTTCTTTAACTCATTGGTATGGCTCAAAAAGTGTGACTTTCCTCTTTGAACAGCACAAAGAGTTTTGTCGGAGATCTATCTACGGTAGACTGTACCTCTGCTTCTAATACAGTGTAGCTTTTATCTTCGTACAATTAGATTATGGAATCTCGATGGTTATCAGTTAATCCGTATATGAATGATTTTTACGTGATTGTAAAACCCAGAGAAAGTAACAGGTGTATCTTTCAAAGAAGATAATGAAAAGTCTTCAATCTTTTCCCTCTGCAGACCATGTAAGGTATTAAATGATTTATATGTCTGTATCCTTTGAAGGTTTGTTAAGCAATAAATTAAGGTCAGTCCAAACTCAAGAGGAAATAACAGCAGCATTACAGGGTATGTTAGTGCAAACGTAGTATGTGGGCTTTGTAAGAAACATCATTCATAAAAAAGACGTTAAGAAAAGGAATGAATCTAGTTCTAGGTGAGGTTATGAATGAGGAAATCGAATCAGACAAGAATTTACTTCCTTGGGAAAAAAGAAATTTGTTCAGGAGGACTTGATTTAAGTGCTCTTAAGTTTTCATATAGAGAATAAGTGTCTTAATTTGTGTTTTGCTACGGGTATGCAACACACAGCAAGTGCATTTATCGTGCATGTAATTTCATGCGATAAATCCACTTGCTGTGTGTTGCATACCCGTAACAAAACACAAATTATGACATTCATTCGATACATATGCACCATAGTTGTCTGTGTCATTCTTGTTTTCTGAAATTGCTTTTACTAGGTAAAAGGGTGAATTAAAATTCATCTAAACGCGGGTTCAGTTTGCAGGTTAGAACAGCCGTCGCGGCATGTTCCTTTAGATATTATGCATTGTTACGTCACGAGTGTTATTACACGAATTGCAGCACGTTCCTTACAATAGTACAAATATAACATCTCAGGGAATTACATTGGTTGTGCATATATAAAGGTATTTTATCGTTCTTCAATTAAGGTTTCTAAATAGAACTGATGTGTGAATTCTTTTCGCAATTGGCCTACAGATGCAATCTGATCTGCCGTCGTTATTCTAAAAACAAACAGCAAAGAGCAGAAGAAGATACCATAAACTTTTTTTTAAGTTTGCATTATTTCAGATGTAAAAACAATCGCTATTAACACGTACAATGATCTTTTTTTGGGGGGGGGTTGTCAAAGTTGCCTCTAAATAAATACGATGACCCACTGCTTTGATTTAAGCAATTTTTACAGAGAGAAACTCTAATTTGCAATGAACAATTTTTATGATATTGTTTAAAACGAATGACTACAATTTTCTTTCAAATGATATCGCAATGTCGTATTATATTTGCATTTCAAAGCAATAAAAGAAGCGCACTCTAGTTTCAATGTTTGAGCTTTGTGAATGAAACTTGTAAAGAGTGCACGCCTCTGAATATCACATAGGATCGATTCAGTAGCATAGTTTAGATGCACAGTTTTATCTAATCGACAGAATGCATCCTTAGAATAAATGCACGCGGTTAGAAACTTATACTCTTCCAACTCGGCCTTTTGGGTCTCACAAATCATCCCCTTCAAGGTAGACCCCTCCTGTAGACGTCCACATCGAAACAGCATAGAGCTCTATACCCCCTGAAAAGTATTTATTGTTTATTTGGATTAATTTGAACAATTTTGACGTTGTGCAACACCACAGGTATTGTATTTTGCGTCACTTCCCTATCAATGAAAAATTCAATTTCGTTTCACAAAAGTCTGTATATGGTATCCATATTGAAACATCTATGTTAATGTCGTCTTATTTGTTTCAATGCTTTGACGCGATTATTTTCTTGCCTCCGTTATATTCTTGGCTCATGTACATGATGTATGAGTGTCCCGCTATGATAATTGCAGCGTCGTCTTCTGAGTGATTTCTTTCGTAATTTTGTAATCGGAAATATAATTCCGTTAAGAACATTCGGATAATTCGGTCAACGGTTTTTTTTTCACGTACCAATTAATCATTTACTAAAGATGTTTTTATGAGAATCGCCCGAATAACCATGAAAAACTATGTCATGATGATTGGCATATCATACTTATTGTGTATTACATTCATATGTCAATATTCATAACATTATTTTCCGTGAGAATGAACTATACTTATCATGGAAAAGACAAAGCTTAGAATGACGTCAAACTGGTCAATGTGTATCGCACAGGCTCGAAGGTTAGCAAAAACGTAAACTTGCATTTGAACGGAAAGACCTCGAGATTTGCGAACATTTCATAGGATTTATAGAATAAGACTTCAGTTTATGATTCAATTTCGTTATGCCGTTTCACATTTTGTCTGATGTTTAAGATACCTCTACATATAGGATCTTCTTTAAGTCATTTTTGTCACACTTATGCTCTTTATCGTGTGGAGCTCGTTAAAAAGTTCCCCGCGAGGGGTTTGACAGTAAGTGTTTTGAATATATTTCCCTGACATTGTCGCCATAGCACTTTCTATATAGACAAAAATTCAGACAGTGCATGAAGTCTATATATTGTTTTCATTTTCGTGCTTTAACATCGACGGCGGGTGCGACTAGCCAACAGGGGATGCTTACTCCTCCCGGACACCTGTCCCACCTCTAGCTTGCTAGGGGTCCGTTGATGCTTCATTTTGTGCTCTATTGTGAGTGCTGTTGAGATTATCGTCAGGATCTTCATTAACTCATATATACGATTAAAATGGTGTCTGTATAGGTACCATTTTATTTATGACTTGAAGGATGAAATATTATCGTTAATGATGTAACAGCAAACTCATTTAATATTGAATAAACTATATCCAGACACTGTGAATCTATTGCTTAATAAAATACTGCATTTAGGAGTTTGAATGTGCATTTTGATTTTAAGTAGGTGATAAACCTTCGTAATAATAATATAAATGTTATAGCAGAACAACTGTCTGCTATTAATAAGAATATATAACATGAGCAAGAAAGAAATACTGCAAAGGCAGAGGCGTGCATCTAGAGGGATCAGGAAACATCCCACCTAAATCTCCAACGCATACTTTAGATTTCAGTTCCGTTTTTCTTCATATTGAAATCTACCTCTGTCGTCTTTCTATGTTCAAGGGTTACAGCTCTGCTAAAAATGAGTCCATTTTTTTTTCAGAAATTCGAACTGGATCTGTAACTATTTATTATAAGGGCATGTATCAAGTTTAAATTCAATAGCTTCCAAGACTGCGAAAACAAAATATCTGGAAATCTGTAAAATTGTTGACCATAACTGCTAAAATGAATCAATTTTTCCAAAAATCAAACTGGATCTTTAATCATTTATACTGACGGCATATATCGAGTTTTCATTCAATAGCTGCAAGTTATATGCCAAGTACGTCTTCCAACGCAACGTCATAGGTTCCTTCCACTACTTTCCACTCTCAATATGACCTTGCCTTCATCCCTTAGGTCCCATGTATATTTCAAATTAATTAAAAGGGAAATTACATAAATTAAGATTGAAGATAGGAATAAAGTTAGAATAACTGTTATAAATTATGGCGCCAAAAATTAAAAGTAATCGCATTTGTTGTTTTCCGACGTTATTAAACTACAATGACGTGACGTCATAATAGGGCCGCCGACAGAAATCCTGTCGAAACTCGGGACCCCTGAATCCAAGGGTACTTTGTGATGAAGCGTCTGGCGGAATGCGATGAAACCCTTGGTGCACCAAGATGATGCCAAGTATTAATCCTTTATGTTAAAAGGCTACAGAAAATAGTCTTGAAAACATCACCTCAGACGGACAGACGGCAGCAAAGACAACGCCATGATATAATATATACGTCCCCGTCTTATGACGGTAGTATAAAAAATAGGTCATTTTTCCGAAACCCAAACTGGACAAACATGATTCGAGATGCTGCATACATCATACATACCAAGCTTCATTTCTTTTGCACTGTATATAAATAATATTGTAATCTCAAAGACTATGATATTGACATCCCGGGTAATCCAGCGTCTCTTATGTGTCGTACATCCGTGGAATAAAGCGTGGACTGTATGAAGTATGTAGCATCTCGTATAATGCTTGGCATGCTCATTCCATTCGACCAGACATGAACGTTTCGGGTACTCATTATTGACCCTCAATCTAAACAATGTAATATGATCAAGGAGTGTGAACGTTATGTGCAAAATGCATCGAAAGATGTAGCAGGATTGATTGGATATGATGCTACAGGACCAACTTTTCAGAAATTTCATGTCTGGTCCATGCTGCAAATTTATCGGTTCTGAATGATGCTATTGGATTTGAAGACGTTTAACATAGAGAATCACACTTATTAAAGTATTCTAAGTCTTCTATATGAACCAGTGTATAAGGTCTACATACTTCGTATAATTTGCATTCTTCAGTGGTAATACGGAAGATCGCAAATACTTCTAACCAAGACTATACGAATTGTTCTCCATTGTTATGAAGTTTTGAACAATGGTTTAGGTAGGTGACTTAAGGTTAGGGTTGCGACTACAGGGAGATAACTCTATTTTCATATCAAATGATATTTGAAACCGACATAAACAATACATGGTATAAGCTCAGATTGTTACATCATTTTGGAAAAAAATAATAATCCTTGAAACTTTCATTGCTGAATGGATATTTTTGGGAAAATGCATATTTTTCAATGAAAAATCGCCGAAATTAGGAAAAAAAATTGTCATTTTCGCATGAGTCCTGCTACCAAAGATTCAATTATAAGAATATTTACCATCCATTATACTCTTTAAAAGTGATACAATTAGAAATTCGAACTTCAAATTAAACTCTACGATTTTGGATTAAAATGTTGATTTTTTTTGCATAAATTATTGTGCTATTTATAGAAACAGTCATTTTGCTCAAAAACTAATTCGGGTACATATTGATTTTAATGCTTTAGGATAACGCAATACCATAGACATATATGTAGAAAAAAAATTGTGTAGCTGGCGACCTTCTAGTTATTAATAAACATAATGAGTTGTTGCAATGGCAACCAGCAACATAGCTTTTATACTAGAAGACTCTACTAAGAACTGATTGTTTTATCAGAATTTCTCAAAATAGCCTTTAATTCATCCACAAGCTATAAGAGTCTTGAAAAATAAGGATATATATGAATTTTTGAAATTTCATGCATTTCTGAGGTATGTAAAGCTATCATATTGTATTCTCTTAAATGACAAAAATGTTAAAATAGGCCAAAAATGGACGTTTATAGCCAAAAAAACGAGATGGGCATATTATGATTTTTTGATCTGAATAGTTCGAGGAGATGTTCCTCTACATGTGAACCTAATCATCTTTTTTCTGCCTCATTTCTATTAAAAGTCGCCACCCTGACCTTTATGAAAAATCATAACGGACACACTACACGCGCTGTATTTGGGATCTTGCGTATTACTGGAAACCTATATTGCAAGGTTGTGCGCACGTAATCCGGGTAACTACAACACCCTTACAAAGAAAGCGGATGGCTGCCCAATGTCGGTCAAGGGTGAACATTCATTTATTGTTCCTAAATACAATGTACATGCATTTTTATTCTATTTAATGTTTTAGATGCCTCGGTTTTGATTGTTTGGTTGGTTGTTCTGTGTATATGATGTATGTGTCTCTTTATCCCCATCTATTTGTTATAGCTGTTAATCAGAAGTTTTTTTTCATCCCGTGGGTATGTTCCCATGCGCGAATCTATCATTTTTGGTCAGAGGGGGTCCAAAATTTTAGGAAGTCTACCTAGATATTGCCAATATCATGTAGGTACATATATATCGGTGCACATGATGGGGAGGGGGCAATTCTGAGGGGGATGTATTGTTAGCTTTCCTTTCACGTTTATTTTTATGAAGAATTGGCGAGCGTAGCGAGCCTGAATTTTTTTTTTTTTTTTAGATATGAAATATGAATTTGTCTCGATTCGATCGAGATGATTATTTATAACATTGAATATTTTACCCTTTAAATCGGCGAGCGGAGCGAGCCGCAAATATTTTTTATTAATTCAAATTTTGTCTATATTTTATGAGAATAAATAGATAAGAGATGTGTCATTTTCCCAAATAATCAAACATCTTAAAATGACATAACCTTGAAAAAGATGAAGGAGATTACAGCCTATGAAGTAAGGGACTGTTGAAAAAATATGTTCCTGAGACCCAAGACAATTATATAAAATTACTTGGAATGAAGAATTCAAATTTAAAATAATTAAGGAATTTTGCAGAAAAATAGTTTTGTTTTTGTAAAGGGCGAGCGAAGCGAGTCGAAATTTTAGGTTTCAAAGCCCTTTCATGCATTTTTAGACCCATTTCAATTAGAAATGTGCCAAAGCTGGACCCCACCCCGGACATCTCAGGGGGAGGGGGGGGTTCCAGACCCCCGGTACCCCCCCCCCCCCCCTCTGGATCCGCACATGGTTCCACTATAAACAACACAATTATTCTTGTCAGAGATCTCTTACACATTAAGGTAGATTGCTCCTAATACAGTGAAGCCATTATTTTCCTACAATCAAATTATGGAATCTTCGGGGTTATCATTCTAGCCTAATATGGATGATTTGAAGTCCCATCTTTAATGTGATTGTAAAACTCTGAGAGTGTCGCAGGTGTATCTTCCATACCAAACAATGAAAGAATCTTTTAATTTTTCCCTCAGAACACCATTGATATAAACTCATATACAATGTATTATGTTACGTATTAAATGATTCATATATCCTGTATTCTTTGAGGCTTTTTAAATCAAAAATTAAGATCAGCCGAAATTCAAGAGGAAATATTAGAAGCATGGGGTATGTTGGTGCAAACACATTATATGGGCTTATAAGAAAATTCAATCATAAACAAGCCGTTAAGAAAAGGGATAAATCTAGTTCGAGGTGAGGTCTGGAATGAAAATTCCGAAGAAGACACGATTTTTCTTCCAGGGAGAAACGAAAGGACATGATTTTAAAAGCTCCTTCTTATATAAACTTAGATTTAACGTGTTTTATTATTCTGTATCAATGGTTTCTAAATAGAGCTGTTGTTTGAATTCTTTTCACAATTGGTCTACTTGATCAGCAATATAATATGACGTCGTAATCTAAGTAAACATTGAAGAGGACAAGAAGATACCATAAATCTGTCTTGAATATCGTATTATTTCAGATGTAAATACAATCGTTATAAACACGTTATCAACCTCATAATTTATCATCATTAGACATTCAAAATATGATGACCTACTACATTGATTTAAGCAATTCTAACCGAGAGAAACCATAGTTTGCCATATATCTTTTGTATGACATTGGGACAAACAAATCACTTCACTTTTCTTTCAAATAATATCGCAATTTTCTATTTTTCGTTACTTATCAATAAAAGAAGGAAAGGGTTACAAAAAAATTTTAAATGTAGAGAAATTATATAATTTGAAACGTAAACCTATGTGTATTCCGATAAATGGAACAGTTGTGCGCCCGTTACCTGTATAAGCACACCATCCGTTATTTACATATTAAATTGACGTCTATAGTTTTCACAAGATAGAAAAATGAATTCGCCTTCATTCTTTTATGTGTTGTCTTTCTTTCTTCAGTGAAATATATCCGCTTATGTTCAATTTCATGGCAGAAGTTACATTTTCCTTTACTGTTGGTGTTGTACTAATTCTGTACCGTTTATGTGATATGTATTAGTCACCGGTCAACATTGGAATTTCAGCGTCTCTTTAAAATTTTGGCAAGCCAAGCCATACAAGATATCTAGCTATATATAGATGAAATTGATATGTGATATACACATGTAACTTATGCTCTTTGCCGTGTGGGGCTCGCAAAAAAGTTCCCCGCGAAGGAGTCCGTCGATGCTCAATTCGGTGCGCTATTGTGAGTACCATTGTGTGTGATTTTCTGACACCGTGAAACTTATTTAAGATGCGCCCTCCAATTTTATTGTTTGAATTTTATGTATCAACTTTGTAAAGAGTGTATGCTCAAAATTCCCTTTGATGTCGATTCAGCAGCATAATTCAGATGTACAGTTTTATTTTATCGACAGAATGCATCCTTATGATAAATGTAACGTGGTCAAAAGTTCTTTTATGATATGCTTCGATACAATGACCATAAAAAAGAAGGCGCCTAGCCAAGCGTACATTTGTACGCAAGAACGTCCACATTGTTGATGCAAGAAAGTGGAAGTGCCTCGTTCGGCAGTGCTAAAAAAGGGGACGATTATGACATGGTCTTTAAAGCAAACTACTGCTTAGAAATAGCCTAAAGACAATCCAGAAAGCACTTATTGCTTGATACATTTTTTTCTTACATTTATACATTTTTAATTACACACACTGATCACTATCAAAAGTCTGCGTTCAATTGGTACCACATACATGCGTACTGTATGCAAGTGGAATTATATAAACTTAAATTTAAGGTGTTTTATCATTCTGTATCAATAGATAGAGCTGTTGTGTGAATTCTTTTCACAATTGGTCTACTTGATCAGCAATCTAATATGACGTCGAAATTTAAGTAAACATTGAAGAGGACAAGAAGATACCATAAATCTGTCTTGAATTTCGTATTATTTCAGATGTAAATACAATCGTTATAAACACGTTAAATGAATAATATAAACCTCATAATTTATTATCATTAGGCATTCTAAAAATGATGACCTACTGCTTTGATTTTAAACAGTTTTTACAGGGAGAAAACCGTAGTTTGCAATACATTTTTTGTATGACTTTGCGACTTCAATTTTCTTTAAAATGATATCCCAATATCCTTTTTTCGTTACAAATCAAATAAATAAAAGAAGGAAAGGGTTGCAAAAAAAGTTTTAAGTGTAGAGAAATTATATATAGCCATAATTTGAAACGTAAACCTATGTGTATTCCGATAAATGGGACAGTTGTGCGCCCGTTACCTGTATAAGCACGCCATCCGTTATTTACATATTAAATTGACGTCTATAGTCTTCACAAGATAGAAAAATGAATTCGCCTTCATTCTTTTATGTGTTGTCTTTCTTTCTTCAGTGAAATATATATTCGCTTATGTTCAATTTCATGGCAGATTAAGTTACATTTTCCCTTACTGATGGTGTTGTACTAAGTATGTACCGTTTATGTGATATGTATTAGTCACCGGTCAACATTGGAATTTCAGCGTCTCTTTAAAATTTTGGCAAGCCAAGCCATACAATATATCTAGCTATATATAGATGAAATTGATATGTGATATACACATGTAACTTATGCTCTTTTCCGTGTTGGGCTCGTAAAAAAGTTCCCCGCGAAGGGTTTGACAGTAAGTGTTTGAATATTTTCTCTGACATGGTCGCCACAGCACTATTATATAGACAGAACTTCAGACAGTGCATATATTTCATATATTGTTTTCATTTTCGTGCATGAACATCGACGGTGGGTGCCGCTAGCCAACAGGGTATGCTTACTCCTCCCGAGCACCTGGTCCAACCTCTAGCTCGCTAGGGGTCCGTCGATGCTCAGTTCGGTGCTCTGTTGTGAGTGCCGTTATGAGTGATTTTCTGACACCGTGAAACTTATTTCAGATGCGCCCTCCAATTTCATTGTTTGAATTTGATGTACCAACTTTGTATAGAGTGTATGCTCAAAATTTCCTTTGATGTCGAATCAGCAGCATAATTCAGATGTACATTTTTATTTCATCGACAGAATACATCCTTACGATAAATTTAACGTGGTCAGAAGTTCATTTATGATATGCTTCGATACAATGACCATAAAAAGCAGGGGCGTAGCCAAGCGTATGTTTGTACGCAAGAACGTCCACATTGTTGAAAGTGGAAGTGCCTCGTTCGGCAGTGCTACAAAAGGGGACGATTATGACATGGTCTTTAAAGCAAACTACTGCTTAGAAATAGCCTAAAGACAATCCAGAAAGCACTTATTGCTTGATACATTTTATTCTTACGTTTATACATTCTTATTTACACACACTGATCACTATCAAAAGTCTGCATTCAATTGGTGCAACGTACATGTATACTGTATGCAAGTGGAATGTGGATGTACTTGTTTGGCGAAAAAGATAACTTTCATGTTCAAATCGGGAATTTCTCATCTTAGTTACGGATAATCATTCGTTGACACTGATTCCCTCCTTTCTTTCATAAGCTTGTTCCTTCTATTTTCAGTCCTAAAACATTTCTTGAAGAAAATTTTAAACCAATTTTCCTGCACCAGACACGTGTTACGAATATTAAATTCTCATCAGTGAGGCTTCCAGCCGAAGTGCTTTTCATAAGCAGTCCAAATTAATTTCACCAGCGCCCTCTTGTGTTATTTTTAGAACGCAACGTCGTCAATGTCGTCATCTGAGTGAGTTCTTTCATCTCGTACTTGGACATAGAATGACGTTAAATATATTTTGATAACTTGGTCAAAATTCTCTTTCGCGTACCATTTGACGATTTAAGGAGGTATTGAGCACTTGGACGCAAACTTCAATTTTTCTAAAAATTTCTGAAATTATATATTTGTTGTCTGTCCTTGACTATACAAACTTACATTTGATTCTCTCCACTGGAAAAATTTCTACGAGACTTTGAAATATGCATTAATCGACGTTTTCGTAAATTTCTTGATGACGTCATAATATTGAAAGTGTCATTCCAGTTCTCGTAAAGCTATTGGAAATTAATTTTGATTTAACTTCAAAATTACCCTTAAATATATTGCACTTACATATTGAAAAGATAAAATGAATTGTGTTTTAAACGCAGGCAGGATACTTGAATAAAAGATGATACTATCGTTAAAAAGAATGCAATTTCGAGCCATTTTACTGTAGTTGCTACTTAATAATTAGAAATCCTTGGATGATTCTTTGTCAAAAACTATCAAAATTATCAAGAATGACCAGAGATGATTTCATGATTAAATGGGAAAAATTGAATGTAGGATTAAAATATTACAAGGCTTTATATTTTCCCATTTTTTTCTTTCAAAATGGTCCATTTTCAATGAAGTGACATCCACTTTCCTGTAACGTAAATTTTGCAACGAGTACACCTTGATGAAGATTGGATTTTCTATTTTATACATGCTAAGTGTCAATGTAATACGTTTAGTAATAATGTTTTTATTGTATTTTGAATGCGAAAGGTTTGTGACGCCATTTTTCCCGATAACGTCGAAATGACGTCGTGGTTTGCTCATGGATAAAACTCCCAAAGTCCTAAATTTCGAAAATCGCCATAAGTTCTTCAAATGACGCCGGAAAGTTTTCAAATTTCATCAGGATACTCAAATGCGTATATAAATAAGAGTATTAAATGTTTTAAGGGAGTTAAGACTGTACTTTTCCTAGGAAGCGAGAAAAAAATAATGCCGCCGCCATCTTGGTATTCAAACCCTCCTTAACATAAAGGAAAACATATTTCAACGCATTTGTTATCCCACCTATTCTGCTACGTCTTTTGGTACATTTTCGGACTTAATAATTTTCATACTTTTCGGTCATATTGCATTGTTTAGACTGAGGATCACTGACGAGGCCTAGGGTTTAGTACCCGAAACGTGCATGTCTGGTCCATGCTGTACATTTATCAGGTTTTAAATGATGCTATTGAATTTAAAGACGTTTAACATTTGAACTACTTGGTGAGTGTCACTGCTGGTGGACCAAGAGTCCCGAGGACACATGTAGCCAAGTTCGATCAACTTTGGTTGATCGTCTGTCTTTTCAACGCATTTGTAATTTTCTGTTACAAAATTTCTTGAAATTTCTAAAACGTGGGTCCTGTGGCATCATATCCCACCTATTCTGCTACGTCTTTTGGTACATTTTCGGACTTTATAATTTTCATACTTTTCGGTCATATTGCATTGTTTAGACTGAGGATCACTGACGAGGGTTTAGTACCCGAAACGTGCATGTCTTGTCCATTCTGTAAATTTATCAGGTTTAAATGATGCTATTGAATTTAAAGACGTTTAACATTTGAACTACTTGGTGAGTGTCACTGCTGGTGGACCAAGAGTCCCCGAGGGCACATGTAGCCAAGTTCAATCAACTTTGGTTGATCGTCTGTCTTTTCAACGCATTTGTAATTTTCTGTTACAAAATTTCTTGAAATTTCTAAAACGCGGGTCCTGTGGCATCATATCCCACCTATTCTGCTACGTCTTTTGGTACATTTTCGGACTTAATAGTTTTCACAATTTTCGGTCATATTGCATTGTTTAGACTGAGGATCACTGACGAGGGTTTAGTACCCGAAACGTGCATGTCTGGTCCATGCTGTAAATTTATCAGGTTTTAAATGATGCTATTGAATTTAAAGACGTTTAACATATAACGATCATGATAATTGACGAATCATTTTAATTGTGTAGTACATTTATAAACGTCAATATTTGTGCACATCCACAAGTCGAATTCAGGTAATCGGAAATAAACATGTCGAACGAAGGAATTCATTATTCACATGTTATTCCCTGCCAATCGAAAACAAAATTTCATGATAAATGTTGGTTTTTTTTTTCGGTGAGATTGAACTTGACTACTTAGGGAAATAACAATAAAAAAGAAGACGAAATTGTCGATGTGTATCGTACATGCTCGAAAGTGTGCAAAAACATCAACTCCTCAGGTACATCGTCCCACATTTAGCACATCGTCCCACCTTTAGCTTGGTTGGGGTCCGTTAATGCTCAAAACGGTGCTCTATTGTGAGTGCTGTTGGGATTGTCGTCTGATCTGATATACATGTATGATAAACGTCTTCAAATTCATTAGCATCATTTAAGGACAGAATGCGTTGAGGAAACGAGCAACCGATGTTGTCGTCAGGATCCTCTTTAACTCAAGTAAGTGTTTTGAAAAATTTCCCTGACATGGTCGCCAAGGCACTTTCTATATAGACATAACCTCAGACAGTGCATGTTTTTATATATTGTTTTCGTGCTTGAACATCGACGGCGGGTGCGGCTAGTCAACAGGGGATGCTTACTTCTCCCGGGTACCTGGTCCCACTTCTAGCTTACTATGGGTCGTCGATGCTGAATTTGGTGCTATATTGTGAGACACTCAGTGTTGTTGAGATTATCGTCTGGTCAGGATCTTCTTTAACTAATTGTTTACATGTGTCCTCGGGGACTTCTGGTCTATCTCATTTTTGTCACAATTATGCCCTTTGTAGTGTGGAGCTCGTACAAATGTTGTTCCCCGCGAGTAAGTGTTTTAAATATTTCTCCCTGTCATGGTACCCATAGGGCTTTTTATATATACATAACTTAGACAGTGCATGTTTTGTATATATTGTTTTCATTTTCGTGCGTGAACATCGACGGCGGGTGCGGCTAGCCAGCACGGGATGCTTGCTCCTCCCGGGCACCTGGTCCCACCTCTACGTTTCTAAATTCGGTGCTCTATTGTTAGTGCTGTTGAATTGTCGTCAGGATCTGCTTTATCTCATTTGCATTTGAACGGAAAGACCTTGCGATTTGCGAAGATTTCATTCGTTATGCCGTTTCACATTTTGTCTGATGTTAACGATACCTCACACCGTCTGATACTGACGTGGCAAATGACCGTCCTAAGTCGGCACCGATTGACCATTGGTCTCGTTCGTTTATGTGTAGCCTTTGTGTTTGATATTTCTATGTGAATTGGCGTTCCTTGCACCATTTGTGTCTCTTTCATTGCGTGTCTGCTTAATATTTTAGGAATCGGCGTTAAATGTTTGGATTTTGCTGTTGGTACTGCAACTGGGTGTTGTTAGAGATCCCCTCCTTTCTTCTAAATATATACATTAGGTTTCTGCCTAGGTACTATATTTTTGTACGACTTACATTGCCAATTGTAACAGCAAACTCATTATATATCGAATAAACAATACCCAGACACTGTCAACCTATTGCTATATATAACACTACATAAAGGAGTTTGAATAAATAGTCCAGAAACTGTCAAGCTATTGCTATTTAAAACACTACATAAAGGAGTTTGAATAAATAGTTCAGACACTGTCAGTCTACTGCTCTATAAAATACTACATGAAGGAGTTTGAAAAAATAGTCCAGACACTGTCAATCTTTAGCTACATTTTATATGTATATAAAACACTCGATAAAGGAGTTTGAATAAATAGCCCAGACACTGTCAAGCTATTGCTATATCAAACACTGCATGAAGCAGATTGAATTTGCATATTCATTTGAAGTAGGTGATAACCTTCGTCATAATGATATAAATATTATAATGAAATAAATGCTATGATTAGAAATATAAAACAAGAACAAAAAAGAAATGCTTTAAGCGGAAGCGTGCATCTAGAGAGATCAGGGAACATTCCACCCCCTAGAATGTACCTAAAATTATTCTTTTTCCGGTTTTAAGTATAATTGTTTGATTACCAAACCCATCGGCTGGTAAATCCCCTCCCTCTAAACCCTTAGCCATGCTCCCCCAGGAAAACAATTTCAAACTCTGTTCATGTACTTGGATCCTTCATATTAATAAACTATTTCAAAACAATAACTGTAAGTTCAATGTAATTCGGAACGAAAATACGATCCTGATCAAACCCTAGAATAGAATATCAATGAACCACAAAAATATGAAAAAGGTTCAATAAAGTATGTTCTAAAATAGCGAAGGTCAAGAAGGTCTCCAATGAAAATAAGTCAAATTCAGACAAAAACAAAACTCAAAACAAATTTCAAAATTTGAGTATGAAAACAAATGTGCAAACAAACCATGAAAATACAAAACTAAACAAAACAACTAGAAATATTCTTCAGAGGAAATTTTTTTTTAGTAAGTTTTAAGTACATTAAAACAGAATGATAAGTAAAGTACATGCATGCCTTGACTTGCAAGGATGCTATTTGTATGAACGCCGCAAAGACTCGTTTATTTTTTGCGGTGAAATACATCTTGATTTGTGTAGAAAGCTTTCCAGTAATTTTCCTGATTCTGATATGACGTCAGCACCCATTGTGTCTTGATTTGCTCTTTGCCTTTATAGTAAATTCCAGTCCAACTAGTCGCAGAGTGGGCGTCCATATACCTATTCTTCCAGGCCACTGACCAACCCATAACATAGCCACCATCACCTATAGCAGAATACCTGCCTTTAAGAGGATATTCTCTCGTAGCTTTCCCTACAGCGCTGTTGTATTTCCCGCGTATTGTACCATTCGAACACGTGATATCCATCTCCGATTTTAATTGGTTGATCCATTTTCCGGCAAAAGGACAGGATTCCTCATCTTCGTTGTTTTCATTCTCTTTCTGGTTGGTGTTTGGTTTTTCTATAAACGATATATTTTATCATAAGACAATGTTCTGTTCAAAGGAATAAGATAAAGTTAATTAAAAATATAGGAAAAGAAATTGATATAATAATGTGTATTCTTGAAGCTGTTCTAATTTCGCCGCAGGAGCTTATCCTACATTCTGTATGCAAGAAGATTCCTTTATAATATAATTTTTTTTTAATTTTTAAACGAAAATTAAAACATTCCAACTCGATACATTGCAGACCAATTCTAACGTACCAGACACATGTTTCGGATAATAAATCCTAACCTTGGAGGTGATAGCGCAGTGGTTGTGGGTTCGAGTCTCATTGTCACAGGACATTGTGAAATAATTCATACTTTGGGTAAGTATTTTTAATTCTGCATTGTTCTTTTCCACACAGGACTAATCGGGTGCATAAAATAAAGCCTTAAAGACAGTTCTGCTGTATACTCCTAAGGGAGTTGAGTAGGCATATGAATGAACAGGTCTTGCCAGGGAGGTAATCCATGACACTTCAACGATGATTGATGATACCAGCACATTCTAAAAATTTGCACTCTGCCTGACTGTGACGACTTAACTCCATGACGGGCCTTGTCCAAATCTCTTTACAGAAGACAGGGCCCCGACCAATTGTCCTCTCTGAATGTCAGTCGGACTCCTCGGGTGATAACATACATGAGCCCGCACAGCCGGCAGAGCACGGATCGTATTACATACGCCTTCTTTTGATATCCATTTACATATTCATCTGTGTTGCTTGGGCCCTTGTGTTTTGCGGTCTTGTTTGTGTGTGGCCATCTGACAGTGAGGAGGTTGTTTTACACCACAAGTGTACGTGCTTTGAGACCTCTGGGTAATTGGAAAAGTGGGAGGGTTGTGCGCACGTAATCCAGAATAACCACACCTTCTGCTATTTTCCTCTCAGATGGCCGTCCTACATGTAAGTCGGCAACGGTTACCCATTGGTCTCGTTTGTTTATGTGTAGTCCTTTGTGTTTATTGTTTCTGTGTTGTGCGTTGACGTTCCTTGTCATTTTTGCATCTCTTTCTGTGCTGGTCTGTTCTGTGTTTTTGCATTGGGTGTTTTGGGGTTTTGCTGTGGGTGCTGCAAACTGGTGTGATCCTAATGTCACCAGACGGACACTAGGCTTGGTACTTGACCAATCTACAGTCTTGTACAAGCGCATCCTTGAGACTTGCACTCTGACTGACTGTGACGACGGGACTCCATGACGGGCCCTGTCCAAACCTCTTTAGAGAAGACAGGGCCCCGACCACCTGTCCTCTCTGAATGTCAGTCGGACTCCTCGGGTGATTACATACATGAGCTCGCTACAGCCGGCAGAGCACGGACTGTATTACGCATGCCCTCTTTTTATATCCATTTACATATTCATCTGTGTCTATGGGGCCTCTGCGTTTCGCGGTCTTGTTTGTGTGATGTCATCTTACAGTGAGGAGGTTGTTTTACACCACAATTGTACGTTCTTCGAGACCTCTGGGTAATTGGAGAAGTGAGAGGGTTGTGCGCACGTAATCCAGGATAACCACACCATTTGCTACTTGCGTGACAGATGGCCGTCCAAAGTCGGCACCGGTTACCCATTGGTCTCGTCGGTTTATGTGTAGTCTTTTGTGTTTGATGTTTACATGTCGTGTGTCTCTTTTCCGTCTCGTGCTGTACTCGTCTTTTGTGTTTTTGCATCGGGTGTTTTGGTGTTTTACTGTTGATGCTTGCAGCGGGGTCTTGTTGGAGATCTCCTCCCTTCTTTTTGTTGAAGATCCCTTCCTTTGTTTTCAAGCCCAAGTGATGCTCAGTGGAGCCCTCTAGGTGATTTCTGTTTTTTATGCCAATATGTTTAGCGTGCTCGGTTCAAACTATCCTGTGGGATCGATTCAGTAGCATAATAAAAATATATATATATTGTCAAAGACTTTTGGTGGGATGGTGTTTGGATCTTAACCTCTTTTCATTTCGAAGTACCCTTGGGCACTTGTAGCCAAGTTTCATCAACTTCCGTTGATCGTTTCCTCAACGCATTCGAAAATTTCTGTCATCATAATTTCTTGAAATTTCCAGAAACATGGGTCCTGTAGCATCATGTGCCACCCATCCCCCTACGTCGATCTTTCGTTACATTTTTGGATATAATAATTTTCACACTGTTTTGTCAAATTACACTGTAAGTGTTTTAATTGTCCTTCCCTTGCATGGTCGCCATAGTACTTTCTATATAGACATTACCTCGGACAGTGTATGTTTTGTAGATGTTGTTTTCACTTTCGTGCGTGAACATCGACGGCGGGTGCGACTAGCAAAACAGGGAATGCTTACTCCTCCCGGGCACCTGGTTCCACCTCTAGCTTGCTAGGGGTCCGTCGATGCTCAATTTGGTGCTCTATTGTAAGTGTTGTTGAGATTGTCGTCAGGATCTACTTCATCTCTATTGTTTAGACTGAGGATCACAGACGACGGTTAAATACCCGAAACGGGCATGTCTGCTCCATGTTGCAAATTTATCTGTTCTTAAATTATGCTGTTGAATTTAAAGACGTTCAACATTTGTACCACTTGGTGAGTGTCACTGCTGGTGGACCAGGAATCAACGATGGCACATGTAGCCAAGTTTGATCAAATTTCTTCAACGCATTCGTAATTTTCTGTCATCAAAATTTCTTGAAATTTCTAAAACGTGGGAACTGTTCCATCATATCCTACCCATCCTGCTACGTCTTTCTGTTCTGGTTCAGTGCTGGATATTATAATTTTCACACTCTTTGGTCATATTACATTGTTAAGATTGAGGATCACTGACGAGGGTTAAATACACGAAACGTGCATGTCTTATCCATACTGCAAATCTATCTGTTATTAAATGATGCTATTGAATTTGAAGACTTTTAACATTTTAACCAATAGGAAAGTTTAACAAGTTTTCGAATATAGCAAAATAAAATATAATGTCGATTGATAGCGTGCCATTACAAAGCCTTCTTCTGGAAACAAAGGTGAAAGGTATGTAATGAACATTAAAAAAGTACCTACATGCATCACTTATTCAGTCTAAAACTCGAGAAGGAAAGGCAAAATTTTTAGAATTTATATAGGAACGGCTGCTAATCTCGGAATGAACAACATTTCAAAGTAAGATCAGGTGCCTGAGGAGAGTCAGCGTCTCCTGATTGCACGAAATACACTTGAAACACTCATTTACGGGGAACGTGTTGCATTACCCCATACTGCAAAAGAGAGTAACTTGCGAACAATGTTGGACAATGTGTAGTCTTTTGTGTTTGATGTTTACATGTCGTGTGTCTCTTTTCCGTCTCGTGCTGTACTCGTCTTTTGTGTTTTTGCATCGGGTGTTTTGGTGTTATACTGTTGATGCTGCAACGGGGTCTTGTTGGAGATCTCCTCCCTTCTTTTTGCGAATAATATTACTGAAGTTTTACAACTCAAAACCGTCTTGAACATTTCAAAAGGACTTTAATGAACCAAACAGTAATACAAAAATGTACAAATAAAATTTTTTCATCTCAGGAAATCGGAGTAAGATTTTGAGGGGTTAGAAAATAATACAGAATCTAAACTAAACGAGTAAGGGAATTGGTCGAATAACGATAAAGGCCAAATAACAAAATCGGTCGAATAGCGAATCAAAAAAGAGTAAAAATTCGATTTTAATTCACGTCTTGTTATTTGGATAATAACGATATATTTTAAACCATTAGAAACCTTTAAAGAAAGTGGCCTATATTTCATAACATTTCAAATAAAAAGTGGCATAAACTTGTCAATTCAGTAATTAATGAATATTAAAATGAAGTTCTATGTCATAATAGTTATCAAAGTAGCATTATCAGTTCCAATGACAATCATTTAATGTCCACTTACCTTTTCTCACTCCTTCCTTGCTTAATGGCACAGCAATGCCAAGTGATGCAAAGGGAGCTTGAAAAGAGAGATTAGACAAATATATCAACAGCTTGATAATTATGACAAAAAATTACATTGGAAATTTCATTTTAATGTTTCATATTTACATGTTTTAGCATGGATACATAAGGGAATAATTAAATTACAATAAAAACATTAATTCTATTTCGCTACTTCCGCAAATGAAAAAAATTCATTGTTTAGACTTATAGAATCTTGTTTACCAGATGTAGGTTAATAGTTGAACAAGTCTTATATTTACCCTTTTGTATAAGGACATGGACATATTTGTTTTCAAATGTCAAAATACATGTATAAAAACGAAATAAGACAATGAAGGATTTTCCTTGATGATAAAAGGATTTTAGACAACAAGAGTATTCATAATTGTCAGGAAATAAGAAATAAAAAAACATAAAGCAAACAAACCGAGTCTAAATAAGTTTGATACTAATTTATCCATTCTTCCTCTTTTAATATATGTCGCATGAACCGAAAATGCTTGAATACCGTTAGATCATTTGTTTATATATGTCATATAAATAGATTGCACTCTTAGTAATACTTAATTTTTAGTCCTTTCATGGCAATTTATATCGTACAAAAGTTTATCATACATGCACGTGAGTCAATGATTTGCACGTCCACAGATAAGTAATACATATACATGACTCACAACGCTGTGTTGCCAACAGTTTTCTGAAAACCTACAAGATCGGAAATTCTCAATATTAAAATAAACATGATCCGAAAGAAGGGAAGATCCGAACTAAACTCCAGATTAGCTTCATTAATTTACGTATTGTCATTGCTACCTTAAGTCTTACAGCTCCAAGTAGAAGGTTTTATATTGTTTGTTTTGGGTTTTAAGGGGTTGATTGGGATTGTGTTAAGATATGTATATATTTAGAAACTGTTTCCCCATGACAAAAGCTAAGAGGATGAAATATATATCTTGGTGTTTCATATTTTGTTAATGGAGGTGTACTTTTATTAATGATTCCTAATATTCTGTCGGATTAATATACTAATTGTTCTTCAAATGTCTTTTTTTAATTTATTTTTCTTTACTTCCAATTCTTATTCATTCTAATGCCACATTTCTTGACATCTTTGTCGATTATGTATAAATCTACTCCCTGCATCAAGTCATATAGTATAATATGAAAAAATCAACGTGAAAAACTGAAATGCAGAAATCGACCAATAGCACCTTAACTTAAGTTAATAACACTTGTCACATTGAAATCACTGTTTTATCATAAACCTTAAGTACACCATATGCGCATTTTAATGCGTAATGTCTCATCAGTGATGCTCGAGGCCTAAGAAGAGGAAATCTAATAATGTAATAATGAAGAGCACAAGGTTTAAACGTGACCTATAATGTCTACCGAAGAACCTGCATAGGACAGGGCTATGTCATGAGGAAGGCAATCTTTAGTTTAAGAACATTTTTATTACATTTTAGAACGAAAAATTTACAAATGTATATTTCAAGTCCATTGCATAAACTCATTGAAACTAGGCAAACAAGAATGATGTTAGAAGTCATAAAGGTAGGAAATCTCCTACAGGACCCGGAGTTTTTTTTTCAAAAAGGTTTTAACGCATTCAAAAATTTATGTTATCAAATGTTCTTGAAATTACTAAAAGATTGGTCTGTTGTATCATATCCCATCCCTCCTGTTACCTTTATAGGTACATTTTGAACATAATTTTCACAATCTCTGTCCATATTACATTATTTATATTTTGGTTAAGTACCCGAAACGTGCATGTCTGGTCCATGCTGCAAATTTATCTGTTCTTAAATGATGCTATTGAATTTGAAGACGTTTAACATTTATATACGTTTTTATACGATTTTTGGGTACTGATTTATACATTGTATATTACTTTCAAAATCTGTTTTTATAATCGATATCGAATACTGAAACAATTTCTTCATAAACATTACTGCTGATGAAAAGAATAGATAAATTAATTAACAATGATAGTAATCTACTTCCTCTTTTTCTTACGTTCAATTGGATGGATATGCAATGTCTTCGTATCGTATATTCACTTCCTGTTTACACCTCTTAGGTGTACACGATGAATAATGAGTCAACGGTCGTAACGACTTTTTAAGGAGGAAGATCGTCAATCATCTCGTTTTCAAAAAGCATGTTTATTTTCTAGGAAACATGATAATATAATCATGGGTTTTGGAGAAACAATATAAAATGAAAACATCTTATGTCATGTCAAGATCAATTAATTGCTTAGTATTTCTTTCTTTTGAAAAAAAAATCTTAGGTTTAAATTTCGGTCGCATTCGGTTTTTAGTACAGATAGCAAAGTAAACATATAAAATTGAATACTGATATAAATATAGAACAATGCATGACAGATATGGAAAATGACCATTTCTACATACACGGTACAAATTCGATGAATTCAGAAAATCATAAACTGAGGGCATAAAAAAGCAGATAAAAAAGAAACCAAAGCAAACAAAGGAGGGGATCTCCAACAACACCACATTACAGAACTACCACAGCAAAATCCCAAAACATCCCATGCAAAAACACAGAGCAGACAATCACAGAAAGACACACAAAAGAGAAAAGGAACACCAACGCATAACACAGAAGCATCAAACATAAAGGATTACAAGAACACATAAACCAACGAGACCAATTGGAAACCGGTGCCGACTTAGGACAGCCATCTGCCACGAAAATAGAGGAAGTTGTAATTATCCTGAATTACGTTTGCAACACCCTATCACTTTTCCGATTTTCCAGAGGAAGAACGTACAATTGTGGTGTAAAACAATCTACTCACTGTCAGATGACCACACACAAACAAGACCGCAAAACGCAGGGGCCAAAGCAACATAGATAATATTTAAATGGATATAAAAAGAGGATGTACGTAATTTTGACGAATCAAGCGAGGAACGGATGCTGACATCAGATATCGTCATGGCAAACAAAACGTAAACTCCAGACTCGGCAACACTGAATATACTTCTGCTGTTATTGTAATTTCCTCCGACATTGGTTACAATGAGATAAAGAAGATCCTTACGACAATCTCAACAGTACTCACAAAAGAGGAAACCAAATGGAGCATTGACGAATCCCTAGCAAGCTAGAGGTGGGACCAGGTGCCCGGGAGCACTGAGCACCCCCTGTTTGGCTAGCCGCACCCGCCGTCGATGTTCATGCACGAAAAATGAAAACAATATCTTAAACATGCACTGTCTAAGGTAATCTATATAGAGAGTGCTATGGCGACCACATCAGGGAAAATATTTAAAACACTCACTGCCAAACCCCTCGCAGAAAACTTTTTAAGAGCTCCTTACGGCAAAGGGCATAAGTGTGACTGATCTAACATGATCGATGATAAATTCATGCTATAGGGACGGAGCTGACATGTCATTGTTAATATAGGAATAAGACATACCGCTGTATTGGTATTTCCCATACCTGTTTGCGGATTTGAGTGGACAAGAACCTTTCTAAAATAAAGAAAACAACATTATGATCTGGTTATAAAAAGGTCCCAAATACAGAGAGAGTAAATCCTTTACATGGAACCAAAATTACCATGTTATCATGTGTCTGGACTAATCATTCAAACTCCTTCATGTAGTATTTTATAGAGCAATATATTGACAGTGTCTGAACTATTTATTCAAACTCCTTCATGTAGTATTTTATAGAGCAATAGATTGACAGTGTCTGAACTATTTATTCAAACTCCTTCATGTAGTATTTTATAGAGCAATATATTGACAGTGTCTGAACTATTTATTCAAACTCCTTCATGTAGTGTTTTATATAGCAATATATTGACACTGTCTGAACTATTTATTCAAACTCCTTTATGCAGTGTTTTATATAACAATATATTGACAGTGTCTGGATGTAGTTTATTCGATATAATGAGTTTGCTGTTACATCATTCGCGATGCTATTTCGTCCTTTAATGAGTTTAAGTCATACATCTGTCACGTCAGTAGCAGACCGTGTGAGGTATCTTAAACAAGCAAATCTCGAGGTATATCCGTTCGAATGCAAATTTAATGAGATAAAGAAGATCATGACGACAATCCCATTACCACTCACAATAGAGCACCAAATTGAGCATAGACTGAACCCTAGCAAGCTAGAGGTGGGACCAGGTGCCCGGGAGGGGTAAGCATCCCCTGTTTGGCTAGCCGCATCCACCGTCGATGTTCATGCACGAAACTGAAAACAATATCCACAAAATATGAATTGGCTGAGGTTATGTCTATATAGAAAGTGCTATGGCGACCATGTCAGAGAAAGACATTCAAAACACTTAATGTCGAACCCCTCGCGGGATCTTTTTTACGACCTCCAAATGCAAAGGGCAAAGGTTATAGCCTCTTTGAAAAAAACTTGCAATTCATATATTTACATTTTTTGACATAATAATTTTCATCCTCTTTGGCCATATTTCATTGTTTAGATTGAGGATCACTGACGAGGGTTGAGTAACCGAAACGTGCATGTCTGGTCCATGCTGCAAATTTACCCTTTTATAAATGATGATATTGAATTTGAAGACGTCTAACATTTGAACTACTTGGTGAGTGTCACTGCTGGTGGACGAGGAGTCCCCGAGGGCACATGTAGCTAAGTTCGATCAACTTCGGTTGATCGTCTGTCTCTTAAACGCATTCAAAACTCTCTGATACTAAAATTCTTGAAATTTCTTAAACTTGGGACATGTTGCATCATATCCAACCCATCCTACTTCATCTTTCGGTACATTTTTGACATAATAATTTTCACCCTCTTTGGCCATATTTCATTTTTAAAAAAGATTGATCGAGGATCACTGACGAGGGTTGAGTAACCGAAACGTGCATGTCTGGTCCATGCTGTAAATTTATTCGTTTATAAATGATGCTATTGATTTTGAAGACATTTAACACTGATACCTTTTAAACGATTTGTTTCAATGTTTGATAAGATCGGTATTTAAAGGTATGTCCACGTAACCATCCAATAGTTGACCAAAATGGACGATGAGGCCCAGAGGGGCCGAGTCAATTTCGTGTCAAGTATTGGATAGTAACGATAGCATTTACCAACTTAAATCCCACCATTGACTAGAAGAATGACTATTTATATCGAAGAATGTAGTAGACTTTCAATAACTTGAATTAGAAAATAAAGCGTTTAATTCAAATTATATAAACCATGATCGAATTATATCGCATCATATAACGGAGGCCAATGGGTGTCATTATGATTATTTTGTTTAACGATTTATATCTCAAATAAAACATGTAACATGTTTCGTTCATTAACGTGTAATAAGATGTCGGATATCGAGATTGTAGATTGTGTTATATGAAATATCAGTTAGTACGAATTAATGGATCCTGTAAATTTAAGGAGCGACGTGATAAAGAGACCAACTCTCTCACTAGTAAGTGATGATAAATTATATACATTGTACCTTGCAAGAAATAGATGCTATCGTGTTAATAAATGAACCAATATCTTGTTTCGTTTTTATGCAAAATCGAGATCCAATTTTCCATTTTCATGAGATCCTCTGTTTCGCACATTTAAGCAGCTCCGATACATCCTTAGTCTATCTATTATATGATCTGCTTGAATCTATTTATTAATTCCTAAATCATAATTGTATTTTACATGGCATGACCCGGGTTCCGTACAACAATGTATATACTTATGGCTGGATAATAAAATGTCAACAGTTCTGCTCATTGCCTCAATAGTGCAGTGGTTAGTGCTCATGGTATGCCTACAATCTCTCTAGTGTTCCAGTCGCATACCGTATTTAGATTTTTTAATTCATTTTAATTTTAGCTAATTTTAAAATATTGAAGAATGGATATAAAAAGGGGGAGTATGTACATGTAGTACAGTCCCTGCTCTGTCGGCTATAACAAGTTCACGCATGTTATCACCCGAGGATTCCGATTGACATTCAGAGAGGACAGGTGGTCGGGGCTCTGTCTTCTCCAAAGAGATTTGGTCCATCATGGGGTGCAGTCGTCACAGTCAGTCAGAGTGTACAATGCGCTAGTACAAGATTGTAGATTGGTCAAGTACGTAGTGTCCGTCTGGTGACATAGGATTATATCCACGGTATAAAAGGCGTTTGATGATTCTGACGCATTTTCGATAGTTACGCTGTCTTCTTTTGGTCCTTCTTATTTTGTTAATTATGTCCCCGTACAATGCAGGTTGTGATGTTAAACGTCTTCAAATTGAATAGCATCATTTAAGAACAGATAAATTGACATCATGGACCTGACATGCACGTTTTGGGTACTTAAGGTGGTAGTCTCACATTGATTCTCAAATCTAAACAATATAATATGCCAAAAAAGTATGAAAGTTACTATGTCAAAAAAACGTACCTAAAGACGTAGCAAGATAGATGGAAATACCCAAAGTAATATACTTTGTTGCTTACATTGGTCCTCATTTCAAAAGATTTCTCAACTAGTTTATGAAAACGAAAACCTTCACCTAACGGTTTCTTCGTAATTTGTAAATTTCTTCTATGAAATTCAAAACATCAGTACGTGCTCTAGCATACCAGATGAGCAGTCGAAAATAGATTCCTGTATGACGGTAATCTAGGAACATCACCGTCAAGCCAGGGAAAATTTACTATGTTGAATCCAAATTCATATCGTATGTCATACACACTTGTATGAACCTCTCAGTTTTGATATCAAAGAACAAAAACGACGTTTGTGTATAAGTTTGGAGTCAATTCTTGTGGATAAATAAGTTTTATACTTTTCACAAACAGGACCGTCGATAGTAAAATTATCATCCAGGTACCTAGATGTACCAATGAAACATTTCACATCATCATGTTTTTTTTGGGGTTTTTTTTTTTTTTTTTTTTTTTTTTTTTTTTGTTTGTTTTTTTTTTTTTTTTCTTTTTTGAAGATTTAGGATAAATTCTTTTTTATACGTGTATAGAAATAAATCTTCAACACGAGGCACACAATTGGTCCCCATATGGATCCCAATAGCCTGCTTGTATAGACTCTCACCAAATCGCACATAAATGTTGTCCAAGAGGAAGGACAAGGCACCACATCTCCATGATTTGTATGAGTGAAGGATAAATTTATGACGTGATGAGTAAATTTTATTTTTTCATAAATAAAGTGATTAAATGATAAGGACAATAATTCAGTAAGGCAAATTCTTGCTGTCCCTCAGATTAATTGATATTTTCATTTTAAAATTACGTATTCAAGTATTGCAAATAAGAAAATACCTAACATAGCGGAACAACAGATAACAAAGACATAAATTTGTCTGAGGTTCAAATATCTTCACGCAATCCATCTGACATTCTGCTTAAGAGAACACCTTTGATGAAATTCCGTTCGTCTTTCGTTGAAAGTTTGTCGATTAAGCTGACATAATCGAAAAGTCATCTCGCAAATCATATTTCATCACCTGCATCTGTCTAGGAATTTGTTTAATTATTCATTTCATCCACTTTTTCCTCTCGAAAACTTTTATTCTGTTTTCTTAAAAATGATCTCTAGCTTTCTGATTGTCAATTCGTCGGCTTCTGAATGACGTTTACTTATATATTTTGCATTGTGTAGCTCAAATTCTTTTAATCTTGTGTCCGATGTTTTTACTTTTTCATCAAGAATGTTAATTCTATTTATCAACAAGTCTTCAATAGGATGATTTTGCATCTAGGTTGTTTTATCACACCACTTTATTACCCCTTTCTGCCCGTTTAATATCGCGCACAGGGGGAAGTCGCCGAGAACCATACTATATTAATCTACGTGATTTGAGGAATTTCGGGTCAGGTGTCCGGAAACTGTTCCAGAGATTTGCGAAAAATGGCAAAAATATAGGGTAATAAAATCGGTCTAGAAACCATATTTCTTGAGAGATTTAATATTTTCATTCAACATGAGTATCTTTGGGAAGGACATAGCATTATTTGAGAGAAATTTGAATGTTTTCCATTGAAGGACGGAGGAGTCATATCTGAAACACCTTCAAAATCGTCCGGAAACTGTTTCGACACGCAGCTACGTAAAGGCACTCCTCAGAAATGACGTCTTCAAATATGGCGCGAAATGACGTCAACCTCAGATTTTGACGTCATCAACACGGAGTCTACTGTCGTTTGCAAATTTTGATACTCTTTATTGTCATTTATCATCGAGTTAGATCTTTATACATGATTGAATTTTTTGCTGAATATGTTATAACTTTTATCTATAGTAAAAATTCTTGAATGGCATAACGTACTATACAAGTATTTGATGAAAATGCTTGCCTAGCAACCACGTGCGGATGTTACTCAAAGTCTTAGAAAAGCTTGAAGGCTTTATGGATTCTTTTCTTTAAATAATTGATTCGTTTTTTTAAACTGACGTTAAACTAACTGAGGATACAGCCTTTCAATCTAAACAAAGTGAAAGCAAGGAAATAATAATGATAAGATTATAATAAGTTCTCTATATTATATTATATAATAGGCCAAATTTAAAGACGGGAGAGAAAATACTACCGACGACAACTTGAAAAAAAGGGCTTAAAAAATTAAAATGCTGGAAGTTACTAGGTAAGGTGGCGGTAAGGTGGCGTGCGTAACTTCTTTTCATATGGTGGAGGTTTTTGTTTGTTTGCTTTGGTTCCTGTTTTGTCCTGATTTTGTATGCCTTCGGTTTCTGATTTTTGAATTATCGATTTTGTGCTGTATACAGGGATATGGTCATTATCCATATTTGTCATTCAGATTGGACTTTGTCGACTATAAATAATTGTACGACATGCATTTTCTTCGTGGTATTCTTTTAGATTGTAATTAGAATGAAAAAAAAAATGATATAAAATTTTCACGTCTCCCTGTTTGTTTTTTCTCTCTCTCTCTTAGACCACGTAAATTGAATATCACAGGCTAAAATGAAAATTATAATTTATATGTTAGTAACAAAATGTTACAGAATTAATCATCTGTTTCCTGATATCACATATTTTATCTGTCCTGTACAAAGCTCTTTTAATAGGTACAAGCATATACGATATACGGAAACAATGCCTATTGATATCATGGTGCCTCTCACTTAATCAACAATTAAAAAAGCAAGAACTTCGTAAAAATTTTGAAAAATAAAATGTTCTTTCTGCCAGGATCGAACTCGCGATCATGGATTTTGCAGTCCTGCGTCATCACCACTACGCCACCGCACCGTTGCATCACAGTGATGAAATTGACCCTTCCGATTGCGGGAAAAAAAATGCAAAATTTCGTGACGTCACAATGCTTTTACCATGTGTTTACCTCGGACAAACAAGCTTCGAACCTCGGTCAAACATCGAAATTGCATTGTGACGTCATGGAATTTATCAAATTTTTCCCGCGTTCGGAAGGGTCAATTGTAAAATACATTTCAGTGATTGCCGAAGATTTAATCTTTTCACTTTTTTGATTGAAATACGACAAAATTTTCCTCAATTAAACAACATAGAATTTATTTCATCTTCTCAGGTAAACATTTGTGTTTAAAGGCCACAAAACTATGAGAACGAAATCGGCGAAGTCGACCTTGATTGTTATAAACTACGAGTTGCTTCCCTTCGCTAGTCACATATACGTTTGAAAAAGATATCGTCGTAGGGTGATGGTATAAAATTGCATGGCGCAGGCTGAAATTACAATGCTATGTGTTGGGGTCGCGTTAAGCTAGTCCGATAGATTGTTGTCCTCCATAATCTAAGTAGGCACTTTGTCGATTCTATCTATGACTATCTAAAATATATGACAATACTGGGAGTTTAGTGCTGTTCTAGTCATTTTTTAGATAAAAATGGTATTTTATTCCAAAGATATAAAAAAGAAGAAAAGTGCGCACTTGAACTCATAAATGGCAATACCTACAAGGTATTTTGGTAGTAAGAATAGGACTGTAACTGCAGGAATGGCGTTGCGCCAGCTCGTTTTTTTACAATTCATTGTTTGCATGTTATAAATAGTTGTCACGTGACTTGACTATTGGCTGAATGTGTAGTACAAGCTTAGTGTTAAACACTGATACCAAATACATAAAGAAATTTTATTGGAGGATGTCCTTTTTCATTATTGAAAATGTCTTTTAAAAATGTCACTAATATTGCAACGTAAAAACGAGGAGTGCCTTAACGTAGCTGCGCACCAGTATGTACACAATACTCGCAGAATGTCCGCTACCGTGAAATGAAATGCTGTGTCCGTTTGGACACTTTTTGTTAATATTGACAACATATTTTCTATGAAAAATGTTCAATAAAACAAAATAAGATTTTTCTTAGTCGAAAATGAGTCATGGCAGATATTTTTCCCCTAAATTAGCAAGAATTGTAAAAAATAAATACATCTCGTGGCCGGCAAATCATACGCGGTGGTGTCTATTTTACATGGCCTTCATTTTTCAATTTTATATGAAATAAATATTTGTTTGTTAACGGAGTTAGTATTTATATCTTCATTTAATATAATAGTTTGTTTGGTTGATTTTTGTGTGTGCTGGGAGGGTTGTTTGTTACTTTTATCCTTTTTTGTTTCTTGTTCATTTGTTCAGGGTCTTTTCTATTAATATTTTAATTCGTTGATTCTGGCTTTAAGATACAGTGTCTCTAAAAATAATTTTTATTGAAAATGGAAAATTAATTCCAAGGGGTTTAGATAGATGAAAAAAGAGTCCATTAAAATTTTTATTTGAAAATATGCAGTAACGACTCTAATATTATCGATTTTTAAATGATTAAATATCCATTTACCTCGTTTGTAAAAACCTCAAAACATTGTAGAAGAAAGGAGGGGATCTCCAACGATTGTAGGTGGCGCTAGTGGAATGAGTTAGGGCTGCGTTTCCCAAATTCAAAATGACATCTTTAACTGCGCCTGAAAATTTGAATTTATACAAATGAGAGTGAATACTTTTATATGAAAAGAAAGATTCTGCAATCCAAAATTTTGTAAAATTAATTAATTTTCAGGGACACAATTTCTTTAAAGTTTGACATAGTTTATACATGTCGACTCTTCCCTTTTAGATACTCTGTCATTTCGATTCAGTATGCATATGGAATGATCACTTTGACTTTACTTTCTTTCGCAAAATCAAAGCCGCGAACATATATTACGTCATATATTCAGTGTGACGTCATTCTGTCGTCCTAAATATCCGTTACGTTACGAGGATAATAAACATTTGAAAGACATTTTTGTCTGTATTATTTGAATTCGTGTATGTTGGAATAAATAATCAATATGACAAATCACAACAGAACAAAATCTATTGAATTGTATCGATTTGAATTAATAAATTCTTGTATAGAAGTTAAAAGGTGGTTTTTTTTTCTGTTTCCACAACGACCCGCTAGCATGGTAACAGTCAATGATTTCCTTCAATTTTCTATATGACAACATGAAAACAACAGATTCATACTTTCACAGCATATCCAAAATACTTATACGGATATACAGGAAAAATATAAACTTGTTCTTTTGATGTTGTCAAGTCTAATTTTGCTATCACATGTAAAAATGTATTGATTTTTTTTTGTTCATTTCCGGTTTCATAGGTGATTTCAAAGGGGCACAACTCTAACGGGAAATTGAAATTAAACATTTTTCATGTTGATTCCATTGAAGACAAGCTTCCTTTTACCAATTATAGTATCAATTTCAATATTTTTAAACCTTCGGAATTAGCAACAATTTTGTGCCTAGAAACTCATTTTCCGCACCTGGACCTTTCATTTCTGGTTCCTCAAATTGTTCAACCAAATATTTATCGATCTTTCTCATCTAAGTTTTAACTGAAATCAAATCTGAACTTCAAAAATATTGTTCGACAGTATATTCTGGAAGTGGTATTGACCAGATGTGGATTTTATAGAATTCGAAGGAACATATGAAATCCACTCATCTCAATAGAGTTCATTCGATCAAAGCTTTTGATCTTTCGACACTTTACACAACGATCCCACATTCTAAATTTAAAGGAAGACTCGGAAAATATATAAGAAATGCGTTAATAAGCAAGAACGGTAATCGTAAATATACTTTTATTTTTGTTAACTATGAAAAACCTACTTTGTAAAAGAACAGTCCGATTCTGAAAAGAAGTACACTGAGACAGATATTAATCAGATTTTAAACTAAGTCTTCCTGATCGACAACATTTTTGTTGTGTTTCGAAGAAAGGACTTCCAGCAAATTGTGGGAATTCGAACTCCAGTGGGAACCAATTGTGTCCCACTCCTTGCAGACATTTTTCTTTATTCATACGAAGCGTAATTTATTCAATCAATGGTCTTTGAAGGGAAAAGATACTTAGCATCTGACTTTAACTTCACTTACAGATATAAAGACGATATGCCGTCAATCAGTCATCCACAATGCGTGGATAACCTAAGCAGAATCTATCATTCGGAGCTTGAAGTCAAGGAAACTACAGAGACATTTAACTTAGCATCCTATTTGGAAATAATGTTGTCCTACGACACTAATGATAACATGAACACCTCACTCTATGACAAACGTGACGACTTCAATTTCAGCATTACAAACTTTCCTTTTCTGAGTAGCAACATCCCTTCCTCACCTGCTTATGGCGACATTATATATCAAGTCATACGCTATGACTGTCTAATTTCATGACAGGAAATTTAGAATATATTTCAATGCAGTGCGTAAACACTAAAACTAGGTGATCGATATCCTCGGGTACAGTCCACCGGCAGTGATACCAGCCTTGGGTTGAAATTGTCAATGACAAATATGGATAATGGCCATATCCCTGTATACAGCACAAAATCGATAATTCAGGAATCAGAAACTGAAGGCATACAAAATCATGATAAAACAGGAACCAAAGCAAACAAACAAAAAACTCCACCACAAGAAAAAAAGCGAACTCTCGATATGGGAGTGAGACCAGGTGCCCAGGAAGAGTATTAGAATTATAGAATATTGGAAGATATGTTATATATTACCAATTCACGTGGTCAACTATCAGATAAAGCATCTCAAAATGTTTCATCGTCACTCTCTGTGATTATTGGACTGAAACAAAGCTTTTAAGGCAAGAAGTAAAATTAAACTAAAATGTATGCTTTATTGAATTTTGATAAAAACGATTTTTTTCTAAACGATTGTGTTTTGTTTTTGTTTATTGGTGAATGAACTGTCATTCCTCATCATTTGGCGATAGTTTAAGAAAGACGCCATCCACAGAAAGACGTCCTTGCCCAATCTTGACTTATTGCAGATCCATGGGACTGTCCAACTCTACCTGGAGCTTGAGACCTTACATAAATAATGTCATCTTTTTCTGCATAGATAACGCCTATGAGGGTACCGGTATGGTAGTTGCCTATCGAAGCACTGTTGGTCAACCCTATGGAAAATTGTGAACTGTTCTTGACTATTTCATAAAAAGTGACAGCATTCACATCCGAAATGGTAGTAGCTGAAAATACATAGAGCCCAGATTGAGGAACTGTGAAGATTCCGCTGTGATGATTGTAATGTCCGCCTTCATTTGTCACAACATGGTCGTATATAAATGTGTGATGTGGAGATGGAGCGGGCATGTCATTGCTCATATAGGCATAAAATGCATAACTGTTCGATGCTGCTTGTGTTGGATATGAGGTTGCCAAAAGCCTAGCTGAAATTCAAGATAAGTGTTATATCAGTTAAGTGATGTATATTAATCAATTCAAATCATTTTCCTTCATATGCTACTTAAATTTTCCATACCCTATTTTAGACAGTAAAACAGTAAAAGTAAGGATCTCATTTTTCTTTGGCTGCGTTATGTATTTTTTTAATGAACGCATAATATTTTTTTTTTCTTGCTTGTAGGCAACCATACGTACTAATATTTTGATGACGTTCTCAAGTAATAAAGTAAATACTAAGAAAGTTCTGTATATAATTTCAACAACGGAATACAAGAAATAGTATCTGGTTAAGTTGCAGTTACCTACACGTGATCCACCTGATATTTTGCTATAGTGAACACTTTCAGTGTAACTCTGGTCATCTTTCCTAGTACAGTTTTTAGATGTGACTGATGTTTTCGAATTTTCATCTCTGTCTTTTATCTTAACTGGCTTCAATCTTGACATTTCTTTCATATTCTTTCGTTCGCCTATTTTGTTCTCCAGAAACTGTATTCTTCTTTCTCGATCACGTAACAGAGTCTTCAGATGATTCAGTTTCTTCACTTGAAACTTTTGCTTCCGAATGCATTCCGCTTGTTTTGCATTTTCAGATACAAACTGTTTTAATTCTATTTCCTGCCTTTTAACTTTGTCCTCAAGAATTCTCATTTTATCTGTCATGGATTCTTCCATTCGATGATACCTTTGCTTTAGTTCGATGACCTCATCTAAAACTCTTGACAAGTCTACAGATTCACATGCGACATTGGGAACATTCAAGAAGGAACCAACTAGAAATATCGACACAGAATATATTGCTCCTCTCATTATTGTCTTCTGTATTTTATAAGACGTCTTGCTCAGTAAGACTTCTTATCAGCTCTTTACCTATATGTGTCTATATATATAACTATGTTATGCACTTTTCTGTCTGCTATCATAAGAAATTATCAGACATTCGTATCTTTCATTTATTATAGTGCCATGCATTTTGAATTGCCGTTCGTTGTTCATCATACTTCAGTTACAGACAAATAAGGCCAAATCCGACTTTAATATTTTCTTATGAAAAAGGCTACATAATTTTTTTTTTCACTTTTCTGATACAAGACGGATGTTATTTGAAACTTCTTTAATTTTGAAATCTTACTTTATATCTTACTTTTGAAATAACTTTTTATCATCTATAGAACTCTCTTATTTCCCACCTCCTTATGTGTTGGACATTTTATCATCAGTGACATTTTGAATGGCTGTCAACATTATCAAACAAGACATATTTGCCTGATATGTACATCAATATACATCACTTCGGACTATTCCGGGATTTACAACTATTCCAATGCAAATTCTAGTGATTTAGTCTTACCTTTTTGACTTTGAGACTTAATACCTAATAGGTTCTTCTTTTATGCTTACATCGATCTTTAAGAAAATAAAGCGAAAGATTCATTTACCTATGTTTATTTCATTCTCATAATCATACATCTCATCAGGTTAGAATAATTCAGTGGCGCAAAAAACATGTTGAAGTAGATTTCATAAGAGAATGCAGTTAAAGGACTATATAAAGTTTATATAGTAAAGTGGCCCTTTTCAGGGCAAAATCTTTTATTTTCATGAAGTGATGAATTTGTGCCAATATTTATTCTACAATATAGGCTCCAATTGAAATGATACATAACCTTCAATTTCCTTTCCCAATTTCTTGGAATCTGGGCTTCAACAAGAGGCTCAAGAGGGCCACATCGCTCACCTGAGGAGACCGTATGTATGTTTTCAATCAAAGTCAGTATAAGAACTGAAGAAAATCACTTTTAGTGAAGCTTTGAAAAAGACAATGTGTACTAACTTCCTGTAAATGACAAATATGGATAATGACCATATCTCTGTATATAGCACAAAATCGACAATTCAGAAAATCAGAAACCGAAGGCATACAAAATCAGGATAAAACAGGAACCAAAACAAACAAACAAAAACCTCCAACATATGAAAAAAAGCGAACTCCCGATATGGGAATGAGACTAGGTGCCCTGGAAGAGTAAGCATCTCCTGCTTGCATGCAACACCCGTCGCTTCAATTCGGTAGAACTGTCACATCCGGTTACTTCCATTTCGGAAGACATAGAGTACAATCTTTGGTTGGATGGTTCAAATGGTCTATGACAGAATAGCATCCACCATTCTGGAGAGTGGGACATCATAGTGTACGACGAGTTCCCCGTATCGACCGTAGAACTTCCTCAGTGACGATGTTAGTCGGTCACAAACATATCCCTGACTAGGAACCTTATCTAAAAGACGCCTAGCTCTCGGAACAAAATCCGTATATTTGGTACTTGCTCTGGCATAGCGTATCAACTGAGATATGATCACGCCATAAACTGGCGATGAAGGGACGTTGCTACTCAGAAAAGGAAAGTTTGTAATGCTGAAATTGAAGTCGTCACGTTTGTCATAGAGTGAGGTGTTCATGTGACCATCAGTGTCGTAGGACAACCTTATGTCCAAATAGGATGCTGAATTATTTGTCTCTGTAGTTTCTTTGACTTCAAGCTCTGAAGGATAGATACTGTATGTATCTGTAAGTGAAGTTGAAGTCCGAAGCTAAGTATCTTTTCCCATCAGAGACCAAGGATTGAATGAATTCAGCTTCGTACGAGTAAAGGAAAATGTCGGCAAGGAGTGGGGCACAGTTTGGTAACATTCTGTGCAGTAGTTTAAGAGGATAAGTCAAAAATGTGTCATCCAATTAGAGCCTATGGAGGCTCGAAAAACACAAACTTGGTAGACTAAGAGGGCATTGAGTACTTGCTTCCTGTGAAGTTTCAAGAAATTCTGTCAAGCGGTTTCAGAGGAGAAGTCGAAAATGTGTCAGCCAATCAGAGCCTGTAAATTCCATCTTGGATTTCCGATCGGCTCCAAAAAACTTAAACTTGTAAGAGGGCAATGAGTACTTGCTTCCTGTGAAGTTTCATAATATTCTGCGCAGCGGTTTTAGAGGAGAAGTCGAAAATGCGTCAACCTATCAGAGCCTGTTGCAGCCATCTTGGGTTTCCAATGGGCTTGAAAAACACAAACTTGTTAGAGGGCATTGAGTTCTTGCATCCTGTGAAGTTTTGAGACACTCTGTGAGGCGGTTTCAGAGGAGAAGTCGAAAATGTGTAAGCCAATCAGAGCTTTTGGCAGCCATCTTGGATTTCCCATCAGCTCGAAAAACACAAACTTGGTAGAGGGCATTGAGTATTTGCTTCCTGTGAAGTTTCCAGAAATTCTGTGTGACGGTTTCAGAGGAGAAGTCGAAAATGTGTCAGCCAATCAGAGCCTGTGGCGGCCATCTTGGATTTTCGATCGACTCGAAAAACACAATCTCGGTAGAGGGCATTGAGTACGTGCTTCCCGTGTAATTTCATGAAATTATGTGCAGCAGTTTCAGAGGAGAAATCGAAAATGCGTCAGCCAATCAGGGCCTGTAAATTCCATCATGGATTTCCGATCGGCTCCAAAAAAACTTAAACTTGGTAGAGGGCATTGAGTATTTGCTTCCTGTGAAGTTTCCAGAAATTCTCTGTGACGGTTTCAGAGGAGAAGTCGAAAATGTGTCAGCCAATCAGAGCCTGTGGAGGCCATCTTGGATTTCCGATCGACTCGAAAAACACAATCTTGGTATAGGGCATTGAGTACGTGCTTCCCGTGTACTTTCATGAAATTATGTGCAGCGGTTTCAGAGGAGAAGTCGAAAAGGTGTCAGCCAATCAGGGCCTGAAAATTCCATCTAGATTTCCGATCGGCTCCAAAAAAACTTAAACTTGTCAGAGGGCAATGAGTACTTTCTTCCTGTGAAGTTTCGTGAAATTCTATGCAGCGGTTTCAGAAGAGAAGTCGAAAATGTGTCAGCCAATCAGAGCCTGTGGGGGCCATCTTGGGTTTCCGATCGGCTCGAAAAACACAAATTTGGTAGAGGGCATTGAGTTCTTGCTTCCTGTGAAGTTTCGAGATATTCTGTGCAGAGGTTTAAGAGGAGAAGTCCAAAATGTGTCAGTAAATCAGAGCCTATGGCGGTCATCTTGGCTTTCCGATCGGCTCGAAAAACACAAACTTGGTAGAGGGCATTGAGTTTTTGCTTCCTGTAAAGTTTCGAGATATTCTGTGAAGCGGTTTCAGAAGAGAAGTCGAAAATGTGTCAGCCAATCAGAGTCTGTGGGGGCCATCTTGGATTTCAGATCGGATCAAAAAACACAGACTTGGTAGAGACATTGAGTACTTGCTTTCTGTGAAGTTTCGTCATTTTGTGCAGCGGTTGCAGAAGAGATGTCGAAAATATTAAACGTTTACGCCGGACGGACGACGGACGGCGCGCTATGACAATAGCTTTCTTTAGCTTCGCTCAGGGGAACTAAAAATGGTATAAAAAAAGCATTTTGGGGCTCATTTTCGACATCATTTTCATATGTTAGTATCAAGCGTCCTTTTGAACAACTTTTATATTTTGTTACATTGTTATCTTTGCTGAGTACAAGCAAAGGAAAAATGTTGTAGGATCCCGCTCAATGTTATCTCAATGAAAATAATCAAGAATAATGCTATTTTTCCGTAAAAAAATTACAAAATCACCGGTTTTCATGATATTTATGCATATTTTCAATGTCTATAGACATTAACTAAGAGAGTGCATGTTTTTTACATATTGTTTTTATTTTTCGTGCATGAATATCGACGGCGGGTGCGGCTAGTCAAACAGGAGATGCTTACTCCTCCCGGGCACCTGCCACCTTGTCAATCCTCTAGCGTGCTAGGGGCCCGTCGATGCTCCATTTGGAGCTCTATTGTGAGTGCTGTTGAGATTATCGTCAGGATTGTCGTTATCTAATCTCAGTCACACTTTTGCCCTTTGTCGTGTGGAGCTCTTAAAAAGTTCCCCATGAGGGGTTTGACAGTAAGTGTTTGAAATATTTTCCCTGACATGGTCGCCATATCACTTTCTATATAGCCATTACCTCAGGCACTGCATGATTTTAGATATTGTTTTAATTGTTCGTGCATGAACATTGACGGCGGATGCGGCTAGCCAAACAGGGGATGCTTACTCCTCTAGGGCACCTGGTCCCACATCTAGCTTGCTAGGTGTCCGTCGATGCTCGATTTGGTGCTCTGCTCTATTATGTGTGCTTTTGAGATTGTCGTCAGAATCGTCTTTATCTCATTAGAAATCAAGGAGTAGTTTTTATAGTAAATTTTCTCAAAATATATATATTTAATGCTCTAACACTGACAACACAATTTTGAAGAAGTTTAATTTAGAGTGACACTTAGCTATACAAGTATAAACCGTACATAGTCCTTTGCGTTTTGAGTTAGGCGACAGTAATTTAATATTAAGTTTTACGGATTTTATTTCATCGAAATAGGGTAGGAGGAGGGAATAAAATGAAAATAAAAATCAGTAAATTTCAACATTTTATGTTTTTTGCCACGATCACGATCTTAATCCAGCTTGTTTATCATGTTTTCAAAGCTGCTTTCTCTAAAACACTTTCACGATAAAGATTAAGTGAGAATGAGAAGTAATAACAAGTAATTCAGATGAGCGGAAGAAAAAAAAGGACAATCAGTTCATATCATTTTTTTTCCAATTGTGGTCAAATTAGGGTCGGCGGATCCGTAACACTGAGAATTAAATTTCTATCGCCTAAATGAAAAAAAAAAAATAAATATTCACTACAAAGCAAAAACAATCAGTTGAGCTTACCGTAACGATTTTCAAGATAAGGAGGAGATCCCCAACATGACAATATTACAACATTATAATGGAAAACATACACATGAGATGAGAAACAAAATTAAATCTGTCTTTTGCAATATTTTCACTCTACCAAAAGGTGTTTCGCCAAATATAATTTCATTGATGATGATAGAGGCCGAAATAGGTCAATCTAAATAATAAACAAAAAACCTGACATAAAATTCCTGACACAATACTAGCATAATGTCGAAGGGTTCCAACTCTATACCTTCCCGAAGAAAGTTCCAAACCAATTTCCATGCACCGGACACGTGTTTCGTAAATTAAATTCTCATCAGTGATGCATCTAGCGGAGCCACCAAAAATCATTTCAGTAGTGTTCTCTTTAATTTTTTGAATTTAGATTTGTACATTTACATAACAGAGAGTGCGCGGCTCCAAATTTCCTGTAAGGTCGATTCAGTAGCAAATCCAAATGTATGGTACAGCGTTATATCATCAGGGATACACTTCTTAGTCTTCGGGAAAAATATCAAATTTGGTGATTGATGTGTTTAAAGGTTTTACGAACGATATCATTCTAACTGTCCACTAGTCAAGAAACCAACATAGTGGTTTAAATTATCCATATAGACGCATGGATAATTTCAGTGTGCCATATGTGTTATTATTATTATCATTATGTCTAATCCACGAAGCTTGATGAATATATTACAAATATGGATAATGACCATATCCCAATACATTGTACAAAATCGATTATTCAGAAAATCTGAAACCGAAGGCATACGAAATAAGGATAAAACAAGAACCCAAGTAAACAATGAAAAAACCTCAACCATATGAAAAGAAGAAAACTCCCAACAGTGAGACCAGGTGCCCAGGAAGAGTAAGCATCTCCTACTTGCATGCAACACCCGCCGCTTGTCAATATAATATGAATACCGATATTCTAGAAAAGGCCTTAAAGTTGTTTCATGGTGCGCTTGCTTTGTCAAGTATATTTCCATGTCTATATTGAGTGATTTTATGCGTGTATTGTCAATATCAAAATTAATGTCCCACAGAACCATCCCCGGTGCACAAGACACGCACCTCGGACAAGAAATCTAGCAGCACCCAACGCTTAACAGGCCGAATACAGCTAAAGTGAACACTCCTCAGCCGGATCGCCAAACCCTACTTTGACGGTTGGAAGCATTGTTTCTTAAAGGGGCGGATCACTCTTGACACACAAAGTAGCAGAATAAGAATAAATTGGGCTAAACTACCTTAATTGTTTATCTTAAATTCTAAATAATATTAAACAACAAATACTCAGATATAATTCACTACAATTAACTGAAATTCCAATGAAAGGAATTTTTGATATTTTTCAGGCTTGCTAAAGATACATCGAAAATTGTGCATACATCGTTGTTTTTAAAAGCTGACACAAATGCTCCCCTTTGCACTTCTGGTCAAAATTCAATAACTGTTACTATCCTTTCAACAGAATCCCAATTATGACACTTATATAGAATTTTAGTCAATAAGTACTCTATAAATAGCAATAAAAACCCTATTACGAGGACCAGATTTTAATTAAAATTCATCATTACGGACTAAGAATTTACCAAATTCAAGTGGCAATGGGATTTTGAACATTTCTTTGATTGTTTGATACCTTGTAGATGATTTTGTGCCAATATTTTGTTTCATTTTGGCAAATCTAACCACTGATCAGCGCCGACTTGGGTACATGTGTACCGTGCACGCTATATTTACAAACGAGTTTCCATACGTTGACATGAAAGATGGACGCCCGAACAGCATATCGGAATTTGAAAGGTGACACAAACTCCTTAGGGCAAAGATCGGCATACTATTTTTAGTTTTGGTGACTTCATTGATACATAAAGTTTACATTCAGATTGTTCCCAATCATTCCCAGACGGGATTTTAAAAGAAAATAAGCAATAAAATGCATGTTAACAGATTGCTGGCGAAAAACTACCCTTGACAACGCCCGATTTATTTCAAAATGCCACAAAATTTACCTGATAAACTGTCATGACTTGAAACTTTATCTCTATTGCCATCAATATCACTTGTGCCATTCTTGTTTACACATGCAGCACAGTCAGTATGATGCGTTTTTGATGACGTGGTACAGTGTCGTCATATTCAAATCATTTCTCACGTGACTTCGTTTTGAAACTTTAAAGCCAAGTGCCGACTGGCATTCCGGCTGCCTGGCGCCGTCTGCAACTGTCAATTTTCTGTTCCCAAATAGGAGCGGCTCCAAATTTTATGCAGAGTACATATAAAAGCGCACCTAAGTGAAAAATATGGCCAAACATGGCTGGATGGTAGGCTCAAGGAGCTTAAGGGGGTCCAGAACAGTATCCGAAAGAACCCCATCGGAAAGCTCTAGATAGATTATGATCAATCATGAAAAAAATTGCGACATTGGCGCGTTTCTAGCAAACGCCTCATACCTAACATCGTCACTAACGAAGTACTACGTCGATACGGGAAACTTGTCATACACTATGATGTTCCACTGTCCAATATGGTAGATGGTATGCTGTCTTAGACCATTTGAACCATCCAACCACAGAGTGATCTTTATTTTCCGAAATGGCAGTAGCCGAATGTGACAATTCCATCGAATTGAAGCGTTCTGTGTGCAAGCAGGAGATGCTAACTCTTCCTGGGCACGTGGTCTCCCCCCCCCCCCCCTTATTGGGAGTTGGCTTCTTGTCATATGGTGGAGGTTTTTGTTTGTTTTAATTGGTTCCTGCTGTATATTGCCAATATCATAGTTTTTCGGTTATGTTTAGAATTAAGCTCCTCGCGTCTACCCTCCAACGATTTTTGCCATATTTTCACTTCAATATGAAGTACTACTGACGAGGGTTCAATATTTGTCATTCGAAATATGTGTCTACTGTCCTGTTCATTAAATCCAGAGCAATTAATTAACTTCAACTTACTCTATCAGCTTTTTTTAATCTGCAAAATGAAAAATAATATGTCTACGGGAAATTTACATATTAATTTCAAGCCGCCGCTATATATTGTTCTCCGTGTCAACAATAGTAAACAGTGACGTCTAAGCCTTCGACGTCACAGATTTTCAGCGATTTTTCTATAGAAAATCCCCGTAGACTTTTTCCGTCCTATTTCTAACTTAACTGACGCACATTCAAAACAATGGTATTTTCTGTTACGACTAAAGGAGTTCTATAACATTTATATCTTTTTGGAAGATGACATTATCATATTTTAGAGAAAACCGAGAAAACAGGGTGCTCTGGAATTAGTGAACAGGACAATAGTACAACGTAGGACCTGTAGCATCATATCCCATCCATCCTGCTACGTCTTTCGGTACGTTTTTGGACATAGTAACTTTCACACTTTTTTTGGCGTATTACATTGTTAAGATATGAGGATCACTGACGAGGGTTAAGTACCCAAAACGTTCATGTCTGTTCCATGCTGCCAATTTATCTGTTCTTAAATGATGCTACTCAATTTGAAGACGTTTAACATTGGTACTAAAGTACAAGTCATATATTTCAATATTGACAATTGAAATATATGTTATATAGTACCAATTTTATTGTACTAGACACGTGTTTCGGATATTGAATCCTCGGCAGTAGTACTTCATGTCAAACAGTTTAAATAAAGCCAAAGTGAATTTTACTGGCGCCATCTACAATATAGACTTTTAAGTTCCTCTTGCCGAAATGAGCGGCTCCAAATTTTGTGTAGGATTTATTAAGGAGCGTATTTAAGTGAAAAATACGGCCAAAAATCGTCGGATGGTAGGCGCAAGGAGCTTAATTCTAAACGTGACCGAAAAAGTTATGCCGAAACCCCAGTTAAGGACAGAACTATGCAATAAGGGATATTCCCCTTAGTTTTAGAAATTAGGGTCCAATGATGACAGGAAATTCAGAATATATTTCAATACAGAGCGTAAACACTAAAACTAGGTGAGCGATATCCTCGGGTACTTACAGTCCACCGGCAGCGATACCAGCGTAGTGGTTGAAGTTGTCAATATTAAAATATATGTTATATAGTACCAATGCTCGTTGTCAACTATCAAATAAAGCATCTCAAAATGTTTCATCGTTTATAAAAGTACTCTCTGTGATTATGTGACTGAAACAGAGATTTTAAAGCAAGAAGTTCAATTAAACTAAAATGTATGCTTTGTTGAATTTTGATAAAAACGATTTTTTCTAAACGATTTTGTTTTGTTTTTGTTTATTGGTGAATGAACTATTATTCCTCATCATTTGGCGATAGTTTAAGAAAGACGCCATCCACAGAAAGACGTCTTTGCCCAATCTTGACTTCTTACAGATCCAAAGGACTGTCCAGAACTACCTGGAGCTTGAGACCTTACATAGATAATGTCATCTTTCTCTGCATAGATAACGCCTATGAGGGTACCTGTATGGGAGTTCCCTATCGCAGCACTGTTGGTCAACCCTTTTGAGAATTGTGAACTGTTCTTGACTATTTCATAAAAAGTGACAGAATGTACATCTGAAATGGTAGTAGCTGAAAATACATAGACCCCAGATTGAGGAACTGTGAAGATTCCGCTGTGATGATTGTAATGTCCGCCTTCATTTGTCACAACATGGTCGTATATAAATGTGTGACGTGGAGATGGAGCGGGCATGTCATTGCTCATATAGGCATAAAATGCATAACTGTTAGACGGTGCTTGTGTTGGATATGAGGTTGTCAAAAGCCTAGCTGAAATTCACGATTTATATAATATCAATTAAGTGATGTATATTATTTAATTCAAATCAATTTCCTTCATATGCTACTTTAAATTTCCATACTATATTTCAAAGAGTAAACAGTCAAAGTGAGGATCTCATTTTACTTTGGCTGCATTATGTTTTTTTTTTTTTTTAATAAACGCATAATCATTTTTTTCTTCCTTGTAGGCAACCATACGTATTAATATTTTGATGACGTTCTCAAGTAATAAAGTAAATACTAAGATAGTTACGTATATAATTTCAACAACGGAATACAAGAAATAATATATGGGTAAGTTGCAGTTACCTACACGTGATCCACCTGCTATTTTGCTATAGTGAACACTTTCAGCGTAACTCTGGTCATCTTTCCTAGTACAGTTTTTAAATGTGACTGATGATTTCGAATTTTCATCTCTGTCGTTTATCTTAACTGGCTTCAATCTTGACATTTCTTTCATATTCTTTCGTTCGCCTATTTTGTTCTCCAGAAACTGTATTCTTCTTTCTTGATTATGTAACAGAGTTTTCAGATGATTCAGTTTCTTCACTTCAAACGTTTGCTTCCGAATCCATTCCGATTGTTTTGCATTCTCAGATACAAACTGTTTTAATTCTATTTCCTGCCTTTTAACTTTGTCCTCAAGAATCCTGATTTTATCTGTCATTGATTCTTCCATTCGATGATACCTTTGCTTTAGTTCGATAACCTCATCTAAAACTCTTGACAAGTCTACAGATTCACATGCGACATTTGTAACATTCAAGAAGGAACCAACTAGAAATATCGACACAGAATATATTGCTCCTCTCATTATTGTCTTCTGTATTTTATCAGACGTCTTGCTCAGTAAGACTTCTTATCAGTTCTTTACCTAAATGTACATATATCTATATATATAACTCTGTTATGCACTTTTCTGTCTGCTATCATAAGAATTATAAGACATCCTTATCTTTCATTTATTATAGTACCATGCATTTTGAATTGCCGCTCGTTGTTCATCATGCTTTTATTACAGAGAAATAAGGCCAAATCCGACTATAATGTTTTCTTATGAAAAAGGCAACATATAACAATATCTTTTTTTCACTATTCTGATACACAACGGAGGTTTATTTGAAACTACTTTAATTTTGAAGTCTTACTTTGTTTCTTACTTTTGAAATAACTTTTTATCATCTATTGCATTATCTTATTTACCGCCTCCTTATTTGTTGGACATTTCATGATCAGTGACATTTTGATTACTTTTGAATGGCTGTCAACTTTATCGAACAAAACATATATTTGTCTTATATGTACATCAATATGTACATCGAGAAAACCACCGAATTTACTTTTTTGAAACTGTTGCTACGGATGTTGCTTCCGAACCGGAGATGCTGCCTCTCCCCCTGGGTCATGGTGTCACTTCGGACTATTCTGGGATTTGCAACTATTCCAATGCAAATTCTAGTGATTTTGTATTACCTTCTTGACTTTGAGACTGAATAACTGATAGGTTCTTCTTTTATGCTTATATCTATCTTTAAGAAAATAAAACGAAAGATTCATTGACCTATGTTTATTTCATTCTCATAGTTCATACATCACATCAGGTTAGAATATTTCAGTGGCGCAAAAAATCATGTTTAAGTAGATTTCATTAGAGAATGTAGTTAAAAGGACTATATAAAGTTTATATAGTAAAATGGCCCCCTTTCAGGGCAAAATCTTCATGAAGTGATGAACTTGTACCAATATTTATTCTACAACTTAGGCTACAATTGAAAATTCAAATTCAAATTCGAAGTCATCATGCGAATTTTAGATAATGAGAATGTAAACAACAAAACAACGGAGACAATGGCATACGTAATGAAATTGCATCAATATTTCATATACATATAAAATACACTAAATAACATTTTGAAGACCTGCTCGGGGTGTCCCTTGAAGTAAATATATCACGAATCAACTGTACCGCCAATTGTAGGATTTGATCACTGCTTTTGAAAACAAAGAAAATTTTGAATTTTCATCTAACTGTGGAAATATGAAATGAAACATAACCTTCATTTTTTTGGAATCTAGGCTTCAAAAATGGTATATTTTGCCAAATTTCTGGAAAAACTTCATTTTGGGGTTCATTTTCAACATAATTTTCATTAGTTAGTATCGAGCGGACTTCGGAACAACTTTTATGTTAAAATTTATTACATTGTTAGCTTTGCACGTCTCTAAGTGCAAGCAAAGGGAAAATGTTTTAGGATCCCGCTGGATGTTATCTAAATGAAAATAATCAAGAATAATACTATTTTCCGTGAAAAATTTTCAAAATCACCGGTTTTCATGATATTTATGCAAATTTTCAATGTCTGTAGACATTACCTCAGACAATGCATGTTTTTAGATATTGTTTTCATTTGTCGTGCGTGAACATCGACGGCGGGTGCGGCTAGCCAAACAGGGGATGTTCAGTGCTCCCGGGCACCTGGTCCCCCCTCTAGCTTGCTCCATTTGGTGCTCTATTGTAAGTACTGTTGAGATTGTAGTCAGGATCGTCAGACAGTGGATGTTTTTAGATATTGATTTCATTTTTTTTTCGTGCATGAATATCGACGGCGGGTGCGGCTAGCCAAACAAAGGATGCTTACTCCTCCCGTGCACCTGGTCCCACATCTAGCTTGCTGGGGTCCGTCGATGCTCCATTTGATGCTCTATTGTGAGTGCTGTTGAGATTGTCGTCAGGATCGTCTTTATGGAGAATAAGTGTCTTAATTTGTGTTTTGTTACGGGTATACAACACACAGCAAGTGCATTTATCGTACATGTAATGTGCGTTAGCGCATTTCATGCGATAAATGCACTTGCTGTGTGTTGTATACCCGTAACAAAACACAAATTATGACATTTATTCTATATATATGCACTATTGTTGTCTATTTCACTCTTGTTTTCTGAAATTGCTTTTTCTAGGTAAAAGAGTGACGTCAAAATTCAGACCACCGCGGGTTCAGTTTGCATGTTAGAACAGCCGTCGCGGCATGTTTCTTTAGATCTTATGCATTGTGACGTCACGAGTGTTAAAAACACGAATTGCAGCACGTTCCTTTTAATAGTAACATCTCAGGGAATTACATTGGTTGTGCATACATATATATCTCATTAGAAATCAAGGAATAGTTTTTATGATAAATTTTCTCAACATATAGATATTTAATGCTCTAAAACTGACAACAAAATTTTGAAGTTGAATTTAGGGTGCCACTTTACTATGCATGTAATCACCGTACATACTCCTTTGTGTTTTGAGTATTAAAATTAAAAATTATGTTTTACTATATTAACTACAAAGCGAAAAACAATCAGTTGAGCATACCGTAACGATTTTCAAGATAAGGAGAAGATCCTAATATGACAATATTACAACATTATAGTAATTCTAGTGGAACACATACACATGAGATGGGAAACAAAATCAAAACTTCTTTTGCAATATTTTCATTTTACCAAAAGGCATTTCGCCAAATATAATTTCATTAGTGATGATAGAGGCCGAAATAGGTAAATCCAAATAATAAACAAATAACCTGACCTAAAAGTCCTGCTACAATTCTAGCATAATGTCGAAGGGTTCCTACTCTATACCTTCCCGAAGAAAATTCCATGTCAATATTGAGTGATATTTTGCGTGTATTGAAAGAAGGGAGGAGATCTCCAACAAGACCCCGTTGCAGCATCAACAGCACAACAGCAAAACACTCGATGCAAAAACACAAAAGACGAGTACAGCACGAGACGGAAAAGAAAAATTGGTTTGGAATTTTCTTCAAGAAGGTATAGAGTTGGAACCCTTCGACATTATTGTCAATATTGAAATTAATATTCCACAAAACCATCCCCGGTGCACACAACACGGGCCTCGGACAACAAATCCAGCAGCATCCAACGCTGAACAGGCCGAATAAAGCTAAGGTAAACTCTCCTGGCGCCGTCTACAACTGTCAATTTTCTCTTCCCAAATAGGAACGGCTCCAAATGTTATGCAGAGTACGCATAAAAGCGCACCTTAGTGAAAAATATTGCCAAAAATCGTTGGAGAGTAGGCACAAGGAGCTTAATTGGTCCAGCACAATATCCGAAAAAAAACCATCGGAAAGCTCTAGATCAATTACATGCGTATGACGTCACAAAGAAAATGGCGACATCGGCGCGTTCTAGCAAAAACATCAGCATTAGGTAACTTAAAAATAAGGGGAGGGGGTAACAAAATCACTACAATTTATAAAAATCTGACGGTCAAATTTCAATAGGAACTTATCGGTGTTTCACTTGACATCTGAAGAAAATGATATCAAGTTTTTACGGAAAATAGATTATAGGGTTTCGAATAAACGGACTTTATTATTAAAAATTCACAACGGATGTTCTGAAAATAGACATTAATTTATCTCCTTTCGGCAATTTCTTTTTAAAGTCTAAATAATCATTTATAATTCTATACATATCCGATTGCCCACATCATATCTAAATGAGAAATACAGAACTTGTTAATTTTCTGCCTCTACAGAAGTTTTGTTACTGTTTTTCATCACCTAAAGTGTGTTCATTTTAATGTCATATTCACGGACCATTTTGGGGTTTTCAGTAAGAATATATGTACGATCGTATCTTCAAAACTAACTGTGAGACATTGATGAAACTTGGCATGTAGATAAGGTATGTTTCAATTATTAACATTCATAATTTTAAGGAAAATTAAATGATCGGATCTTCATTTAAAGCTGGGCCTCCTTAAATCTCAACACCACCGAAAACACCAAGCCGAATCCCCAGCCATGGACATAGCTATGAAATTAGGGAGATATACTTAAGTTTCAGAAATTTAGTTCTAATTTGATGACAGAAAATTTAGAATACATGTATATTCCAATGCAGTGCGTAAACACCAAAACTATTTGAGCGATATCCATTAGAACGTACAGCCGACTAGCAGCGATACCAGCCTAGTGAAATGTCAATACTGAAATATATGTTTCACAGTACAAACCCCACTTGAATTTGCCGTTTTCATTGCAACGCTTTTTAATTTGTGATAATTTCTATACTGTTATGCAGACAAAACAGTTTGGTTGTCCAGCCACGCTGGAGAAAATACACAAGATGCTGAAAAATATTGCACAGAAAAAAGTAAAAATTTTAATGATAATTTTTTTGCCTTAATAGGGCACAACACTTTCTCGATCGATCGATACTGGATCTTAAATGTTGTTACATGCTAATGTTAAACGTCTTCAAATTCGATAGCATCATTTAAAAACGGATAAATTTGCAGCATGCACCAGACAGACTCGTTTCAGGTACTTATCCCTCGTCAGTGATCCTCAATCTAAACAATGTAATATGGCCAAAAACTGTGAAAGCTATTACGTGTATGTCCAAACATGTACCAAAAGACGTAGCAGAAATATGAATTGACAGAACCAACGTTTTCAAAGTTTAAATGTTAAAGAAATGCGTTGAAGAAACGATGAACCGCAGTTAATCGAACTTAGCTACATGTGCCCTCGAGGACTCCTGGTCCACTAGCAGTGACACTAACCAAGTGATAAAATTGTTAAATACCTTCAAATTCAATAGCATTATTCAAGAACAGATAAATTTGCAGCATATGGGTACTAGCTAGATATCCAAAATGATATTGCCGGGTGAATTTTTGTGCCGTTCAAAATTAATCAATACAATCGGAATTTAAAGACTACAGTATCTCGTACAATATTTGCCAAAACATGAACTTGATCTCAGAAAATTAAGACTACACACAGCGTCAAATATCTGCAATAAACTCTCTCTCTCTTTCTGTCTATTGCAGCATGATTTAGTAACTATATTGTTTATAAGAATGTTTAAATGTTTATAAAAAAGCAAGTCGGACATAAGAATGTACTGCTAGCACTTGTTGGTTAAAATGTCATCATATGCCAAAAATGATCGAATAATTGCCTCAATTGACAAAGGGAGTTGGGAATCTTCAACCAGACGCGGTTCAAGCATATACAACAAAACACTTGACGCGAAAACACAGATTAAAAAATCAAATTCAAGGAATTGTGGTCCCCCGCTTTTTGGTGTTTGTCTTTAAAGAAATGCTTACACACACACCCCTCCCCATTTTTAAGTTTTTATAATATATCTCATATATGATCGAAATTCTGAATATGAAAGATTTAACTCAAAGAAAAGGTCAAAGTATCCAAAGTTCTGTTTTGTTACCAAGGGACAGGGCTAATGAAAAGGTAAGCACATGTGAAATATGAAAGTCCTATCGTTTAAATTATCACCCAAAACTTATGGTCGAGGTTGAAGTTTTTAAATGTGGGTCAACCTTCAAGGACGAGGTCACAAGTTCAGAATGTTGTTACCAACAGAAAGGTCTTGTCAAAAGAAATACACATTTGAAATGTGAAAGCCCTATCACTTTCCATTCAAAAGTTATGGTCAAGGTTAAAGTATCTGAAAAGTAGGTCAAACTCCAAAATCAAGGTCACAAGGTCAAAAATTTTTGGTATCCGAGGAAAGATCTTTTCACAAGGAATACACATGTGAAATATGAAAGCCCTATCACTTGACCATGATGACATTAAAAAGTTATGGACAAGATTAAAGTTTTTGAAAAGCTGGTCAAAGTCCAGGGTTAAGGTCACAAGGTAAACAATTTTGGTATCCATGGAAAGGTCTTGTCACAAGGAATAAAAGGTATTGTCTTAAGGAATACACATGTGAAACATGAAAACCCTATAACTTGCCATTAAAAAGTTATGGGCAAGGTTAAAGTTTTTGAAAAGTAGGTCAAACTCCAAGGTCAATATCACAAGGTAAAAAAATTTTGTATCCATGGAAAGGTCTTGTCACAAGGAATACACATGTGAAATATGAAAGCCCTATCACTTGCAATTAAAAAGTTATGGACAAGGTTAAAGTTTTGCTGACTGACTGACGGACAGACGGACTGACAGACAGACAGACAGACAGACGGGACGGTTTTAATGTCCCCGCGTTTTCGCGAAAGCGGGGGACAACAAGCACAGCGAGAGACGTAAAAATGACAAACTACATAGAGACATCAAACATTAAAGACGTATTTGTTATTAGGACTCCGTCTCCTTTGTTATGATTTGAAAGGACTCACCATACTAGTATGTACGCTTTTCCATAGATGTTGCAAACTATAAAAGCTGGATAAATTGCTCATATTAAGAGTGCATTTATACTGTACTGTTTGTATGAGAGACAAAAGAATCGAACTGAAATATTTACATGTACATCGTATTTCAAATTATGCATCTTATTCGGCTATGAAACATAATTCATGCATACTGTTTAACTCATTTTGCCATTTGCTTTTCGATGTTTTCAAAAAGGATGACATATTGACATCTTTAATTACCTAACCAACAATTTGTGGTTCATTAATACAATGGAATTGAATATTTCTTGATATCTGTCTGTCAATCTGGAAATCAAATTTGCCAGGATTGTTGACGCACTTGTTGCCGATCTTGAAATTCGTAAATTGCCAATTACTTAACTGCACGTGATTTGCTCCTGTGACTTGATTATGCAAAGAATCATGGGTAGGTTGCGACTCAATAGTCCAATCGCTCAGTCTTATGTCCGAAATAGTTCCTTGTGCGTTATGCTGAAACTCAAAGTTTATGATTCTGGGACAAGTTCCTTCTACTCTTACATCTTTAAATTCAATATCAGAAACTGAGAATGTTTCAGTGTCCCCATGCTGATCTAGAACCGCATCATTACCTGAAATTTGGCAGTGGTTACCTTTGAATGTACACCAGTCAGTGTGAATGACGTCAACATCGCTTACTCTCACGTGATGCATTTTCCTTGACGACCACCATCCTGTTTGGAAAACGGCGCCATTTTGACATTGCCATACAACACAATTCCTGACAACAATGTTATCTGCGTACAACTGAAAAAGACAAGTAAATGGTTTTTTTATATCTTAGTTGAAGTATCAAAATACTAACTGCTCAAAATAATGCAATCTTGACCAAAGTGAAAAGCTCACGAAAATACAGTCACTGTGATAAATCACAAAACAGCTACAAATGTACGATATTCTTAATTTCTTGTGTCATTGTATCAGTCTGTTTGTCCTTTTTTTCTTCTTTTGGCGAGAGAAAGATCTGTTTTGCATTTTTTTTCCAAAACTCGTAAGCCTTCCTATTGTAGTTTCGGCTTTTGTGTTTGACATTCAGTGATTGAACATTTTGGTAAAGATTTTTAAAGAATCATCAAGAATGAACAAAAACCAGTCAGACAGAAAGTACATTGTTTCGAAAAGCAAAACGGATTTATCTAAAGTAAGCTAAAATTGCAAAATTATACTTATATGTTAAATGATATCATTATTTAATAGTTTATCGTGAAATCATATTTTCGGATTAAAGGCCTTCTTCTCAAATGCAGTAGATACGCAAATACAAACAAATAATATATAAAATTGAGTTAAAGAATATCCTGACGATAATCTCAACAGCACACCAGAGTTTGTAATATCAGCATTGTTCAGCATTTCATTTTCTACCTTAATTGCATCGTCATTAGCCATAAAGAACGAGTTCTCCACAAGTCCATTACTCCCAGTTGCTACACCATCGGAGTTAAACGTCCATGCCGCCACTGTCTTCACATTTCGTACAGTGTTATGACTACCAAGTGCCCGAATATAGAACTAAAAAGACATTGATCAAAGTTCGACATTTTTTTCTTAGTCGGCGAATATCTTAAGATCCAGCATGCCTTTGTCTTTGAATGGTATGTAACGAATGCATAATTATGACATAAATTATAAATAAATGCACCGCAACTGTTTGTTTTATTCCTTCTTTCAAAAATATTGATTCTGTGGCGATTATTCATTTAGAAAGAGCTGCTGTGATCAATGTGTCGTACTTCTGAATTTGAATTTCACTCACGCACAAATCAAGTTAATTTTTCACATGGAACTTTATTCAATTTTCACCTGTTTTTCTACATATTTAAGGGTATTACATTCTATCAAAAAACCATATTTAAGAATATTCCATTAATTCACATAAAGTCGTTTTGATGTCTTGATTTTCCACAGTGTTTCTAGAATAAAAAATCAAAATCAAAGCTCGATGAAGTAGATTTGAATATAATCAAAAGTTTGATACTAGATCTATCAATGTTTCAATTAAAGAAGGTAATAATTTTCAGACACTCAATGACTGCATAACCTACATTAGTTGGATCGCTGAGTGTTATTCCCTCTATCACGTGACCAGATCCGGAATCCATATTTATGGTCGCCCATTTAAATCTGCTGTCATGCCAAGGATATCCCTCCGTAGAGAGTACACCACGCCCATGAATCTTTACAGCATGGTTTGATGTCGTTCTGAATCCGCCTGTTAATAAACAAAATAATATTATATCATTTATTTGTTAGGTAGTGCTATCTTAGGCACGGTCCATTTGATATTCTGGGGGGGGGGGGTCGAAAAAAAAATTACTCTGAATTTTGATGAAAAAAAGGGTCGTATATGTTGTGACAGAAAAAGAAAATCTTGCTCAGACAAGTAATCTGAATTTGAAGAATTACCATAAAATTTCGCTTAAAATTCCTGAAAATTTTCGGCTCGCTTCGCTCGCCATAATCAAAAATATAATTTCTCTGATGGCAACGTTCATATATGAAAATATTTTAAAAATACATTTTAATGAAAAGAAGCTTCCTTAAAGGCTTAATCTAGGAGTCCCTGGGGCACATGTCGCCAAGTTCGATCAATTCCGGTTGAATTCGAAAATTTCTGTTTTCAAAATTTCTGGAAATTTCTCAAACTTAGAATCATATCCCGCCAATCCTACTGTCTTTACATTTTGGACATATTTGGACACATTTTTGACTTTCACACTCTTTGGTCATATTACATTGTTTAGATTGAGGATCACTGACGAGGGTTAAGTACCCACAACGTGTATGTCTGGTCCATGCTGCAAATTTATCTGTTCGTAAATGATGCTACTAAATATGAAGATGTTAAATATTTTTAATCAAAGGCATCATAATCTTTACACACTCAATATAATGTAATGCAAACCGAGTTTTACATTTTTGACATAATAACTTTCACACTCTTTGTCCATTTAACAGTGTATGGTCCATACTGATAATTCAAATGTATCTGTTCTCAATTGATTGAATTTGAAGACATTTAACATTGTTTAGATTGAAGATCACTGACAAGAGTTAAGTTCCCGAAACGTACATGTCTTGTCCATGCTGCAAATTTATCTCTTCTTAAATGGTGCTTTTGAATTTGAATGACGTTTAACATTTTTTTTTTATCACTGGCATCAAAATTTTGACATATTCAATATAATGTGATGCAAACCTGGTTTTACCTTGTATAAATGCACCAGGAGCGATGTAAACCTCTATTACAGAGGAGTCGAGTAATTTCTGTCCTTTCAAGTTATGAACGCCTGGTCCATAATATAGAACGCCTTTAGCCTCACGATTAGGCACAAATAGCTCTGGAGCATCGACGAAGACCAACATCTTGTCTGTTATGTCCTTAGTATTGCTTCCATGGTCGTTATCAAACTCAATTGACATTTGTTTGCTGTTTGAATTGACTACGACATGGGCGGTTTTTGCACCTGCACTCTGACAGTGGAAGCCATAACGTTTTGGTCGGACGATGCATTTGTGAAAATCGTGAGACGTATGGATCTCAAGCGTTACGGGATTGCCTGAAATACATATTTTTCAGTTACATACTTGCTTATAAATTTAAGAATTTTACTAAAATTTGTAAATTTGGAATGCTATGTCTTCCTTTAAATTTTGTTTCCTGTAGACAAATTTCGAATGTAGACTTTCTTTTGAAGTTTGCATTTTCATGAAAGATAACTTAATTCATATGTTTTACATAAAACAATAATTGACCAAATATTTGCGTAGTGTTCTGTAGCATTCCTCTGTTAGACAAATTCTATTTAGTTAGCATATTGAAGTTCTATCGTAATAATTTAGTGCACCATATGTGAATGTCAACAAACAATGAATCATCATCGATGACCAAGACAGAAAGAGAGTAAATAGTAAAAGTCAACGCAATACCTAAATTGTATGTCAAAGAACCAGCCGAGGACATAGTTGTCATGTGGGAGTTGAATAAATCATCGGGTAAAATTCATCTTAGTAGAGATACACATGTAATAAAGATCCAAACTCAAACTCTTGCTGATCAACATGTATGCGAATTTACTTAAGTATGGTATGTAGACAAATATCGCCCACTTATTTTATCAGCACTCTAGATATTTGTACCATCCAACCAAAGGTTATACTTTATATCTTCCAAAATGGAAGTAACCGGATGTAGCAATATTACCGAATTGAAGCAACGGGTATTGCATGCAAGCAGGGATGCTGACTTTTCCTGGACACCTGGTCTCACTCCCTTATCGGGAGTTCGCTTTTTTTTTTTTTTTTTTTTTCGTTCGGTGGAGGTTTTTATTTGTTTGCTTTGATTCCTGTTTTATCCTTATTTTGTATGCCTTCGAGGTTTTGCTCTGGGTGTTAGTGATGCTTTGTGTATTGCTGTCCTCTCTAAATGTCGGTCAGACAACTCGGATATATATGTATGAACCACCCATTCTGCTACGTCTTTTGATAAATTTTTGGATATAATAATTTTCATACTTCTTTGCCATATTACATTGTTTAGACTTGAGATCACTGACGAGGGTTTAGTACCCGAAACGTGCATATCTGGTCCATGCTGTAATTTATCAGGTCTTAAATGATGCTATTGAATTTGAAAACGTTTAACATTGCTACCGCCTTTTTTATACCTATTTACATATTCATCTATGTTGCTTGGGCCCCTGCGTTTCGCTGTCTTGTTTGTGTAGTCATCGTACATTATGGAAGTTATTTTACACTACAACTTAGCGTTATTCGAGACCTTTGGGTAGCTGGAAAAGTGGGAAGGCTGTGCGAACGAAATCCGGATAACCACAACGTTTCATACTAACGTTGCAGATGGCCGTCCTAGGTCGCTACCGATTGCCCATTGTTGTCGTTGGTTAAAATGTGGTATTTTGTGTTTGTTTTTTATGTCGTTTTTGCTGTTCCTACTCCCGTTTTTGTCTCTTGCTGTGTATGTCTTCTCTGTATTTTAACTTTTGTGTGTTGATGTTCTCCTCTCTTTCCCATTAGTTGTTTACTATGCATGTATAAATGGGTGAAAGAAAAATGTACATCACCTGTAAACGTGAAGGATGTCCATGATACAGATCGGCCTCCCTTAACATGGTTTGAATCCTTCAGTCGATGATCCGATTTACTGATGAAGGTAAAACTCTCCTGCTTTCGTTGATGACCTTGTTGTACATACACCCGGAATTTATCGGATGCTGGAACTCCCCCTGGAGCTGGGTAGAGTTGTACGTTCCCTAACACTTGTACAACCGATAAATACACCAAAACACAAATAAGGAACATGATCTATTTGACTTTTTCTGACCGAATTTACACTATTGTAAATCCTGTTTATTGAATGATAATATGATCTACTGTAAACCTGTTCGTCAGTTAAACTTTTGATTTGAGAATAGGTCGGTTCGAGTTTATCAACTGTGTCTTGATTTTCAGCGTGTATTTTAACAACTATATATTGCCTTCGTGAAATTCGTGATAAAAAAATTTAATTTGTACAAGATCATACTGTCATACGATCTTCTCCTTTCGACCTTGAATGACGAATCATAAGTATTTGACCGACATTCTTGGACATTGTGACCTTTGTATTGCCTTGTCCTTCCTCTTGGACAATATTTATGTAAGATTTGGTGAAAATCTCTGCATGCCGGCTGTAGGGATCGCTAATTGTGTGCCTCTTGTTGCAGATTTATTTTTATACACGTATGAAAAAGAATTTATCCAAAATCTTCAAAAGCAAAGAATATATGATGATGTAAAATGTTCCAATGGTCCTTCCATTGATTGATGTAAAATGTTTCAATGGTACTTCATTTGTGTCACACTTATGCCCTTTGCCCTGTGGACCTCGTAAAAAAGTTCCCCGCGAGGGGTTTGACGGTAAGTGTTGTGAATATTTTCCCTGACATGTTCGCCATAGCAATTTCTATATAGAAATGGCATCAGACAGTGCAGTTCATGTTTTTATATGTTTTCATTTTCGTGCATAAACATCGACGGCGGGTGCGGCTAGCCAACAGGGGATGCTTACCTCTCCCGGGTACCTGGTCCCACCTCTAGCTTGCTAGGGGTCTGTCGATGCTCAATTTGGTGCTCTATTGTGAGAACTATTGAGATTATCGTCAGGATCTTCTTTAACTCATTCCAGGTACCTGGATAATATTCTTACTATCGACCATCCTGTTTTTGAAAAGTATAAAAATGGGATTTGTCCACAATAACTGCCTAAACATCAAGACATACGTTACAAAGACAGAAACACGAAATTTGGACCTCAATATCAACATTGTTATTGGAGAGATTCATACAAGTGTGTGTGTGACAAAAGAGTTGATTTTGGAGAGTAAATTCTCCCTGGATTGACGGTGATGTTCCTAGATTACTGCCATATGAAATCTACATTTCGCTGTTCATCCCGTATGCTAGAGGATATACACATGTACTGACGTTTTGGATTTTCATAGTAGAAATTAGAAATTATCAAGAAAAAGGTTTTCGCTTTCACAAACTAGTGGAGACTTTCTGGAAATTTTACAAAAAATCATTGTCAACTCCTTTTGAAATTCGGACTCATACAAGCTTTGGGTATTTCGCAATCTGCATTTTATTGTGACATGAACAACAAAATAAGAAGAATCAAAGGTAGACAGAATTACCATCGAAATTGTGTTAGAATCATCAAACGCTTACTCCGTGGGTATTATCCCTCTGTAATCAGACGAACACTTGGTTTGTTACTAGACCAATCTACAAACTTGTTAAAGCGTATTCTAAAGAATTGAACTTTGACTGTGACGACCGGACTGTATGTTGGGACCTGTCTCCTCTAAAGAGGTTTGGACTGTCCTCTCTGAATGTCCTTGGGTGATCACATGCATGAGCTCGTCACAGCCGGCAGAGAACGGACTGTATTTCGTATGCCTTCAGTTTTTTATATCCATTTACATATCCATCAGTGTTGGGCCCCTACGTCATGCTGTCTGTTTTATGTTCATCTTACAGTGATGAGTTTATTTTACACAACAATTGTGCGTTCTTCGAGACCAATGGGTAATCGGAAAAGTGGGAGGGCTGTGCGCATGTAATCCAGATTAACCACACTGTCTGCTACTGACGTGGCAGATGGCCGTCTTATGTCGGCATCAATTGACATTGGCTTCGTTGGTTTATGTGTTTTCATTTATGCTTTCTGTTTCTCTGTGATTTGGTGTTCCTTACCATTGGGTCTCTTTCTATGCGTGTCTTCAGTGTGTTTTTACAGTTGGTGTTTGGGGGGGGGTTGCTTTTGATGCTGCAATTAGGTCTTGTTGGAGATCTCCTCCTTTCTGAAAGACGTTTGAAAGTTAAACGTCTTCATATTCAATATCATCATTTATCTGATGGGTACATCTTAAACGTTTATTAAGAACATATAAATTTGCAGCATGGACCAGACATGCAGGTTTCGGGTATTTGAATCTCGTCAGTGAACCTCAGTCTTAACCATGTAATATGGCCAAAAAGTGAGAAAGTTATTACGTCAAAATGTACCGAAAGACGTGGCAGAATGAGTAGGATATGATGCTACATAATCCAAGTTTAAGACATTTTGATGACAGAAATTTTCGAATGCGTTGAATAAACGATCAACAACAGAAGTTGATCGAACTTTGCTACATGTTCCCTCGGGGACTCCTGGTCCACCAACAGTAACATTCACCAAGTTGTACAAATGTTAAAGGTCTTCAAATTATATAGCATCTAGCACTTATTGCTTTTGATATTAAAAAGAACTAACCCTATTATTGATTCTCGAGGTCAAAGATCACGGTCACATTCTTTTTAAATGCAAAAAAAGAAGTAATTTTAGGCCTCTGTAATCATGTTGTTTATCATGACTCGGATCATAAATTGATACCTCTGATACATGCAGAACCTTAAAATAGATTTCGCTATTCTAAATTTTAAAAAAATACATGTACATGTATATTCAGTTTATTATATAACATATCTACAACAACGAAAAATTCAAATTACACAATACTTCGCTTTCTATTGCTGGATTTATTTAACATCAAACTTAAAGAAAACTATCCGGGCTGACAGGCGCCTTGTTTTTCTTTTGTTTTAAATAAACAATCTGTGATGAATTTTAACAATTGAATTGAGTATTCCTCGTTGACCTTCTGTTAATCACAAAGTCATATGTTACCGGGTTATTGACACACTCGTTGCTTATCTTAAAATTTGAAAACTGCCAGTTATTTATCTGGACATGATCCGAACCTGCTATAGCATTATGCAAAGAATCATTGGTAGGCTGAGATTCAATGGTCCAGTTGATCAATCTAATGTCGGAAATACTTCCTGTTGCCTCCCGCATCAATTCAAATTGTATAATCCGAGGACAAATTCCTTCTACTCTTATGTCCTTGATTTCTATATCAGAAATGTTAAATACCATCGTCTTAGACCTGTGGTCTAAAACAGCATTGTTTTCTGAAAGGCGACAGTTTCTCCCCTTATTTATACACCAGTCGGTATGAATGACGTCAACATCGGTAACTCTCACATGATGTATGTTTATTTTTTTCAGCCATCCAATTTGGAAGACGGCGCCATTTTGACATTGCCATACCACACAGTGTCTGATCACAATATTACCTGCGTACAACTGAAAAGGAAGACCTTCAATAAAACAATTCCGTGGAATACTCAGGGGATAAACGTACTGTGTTTTGTGGTTCCGACAGGTATATGATGGATCTACTGTTGGAAACGCAGTTATACCATCGGAACCTCAAAACACAGTACGTTTATCCCTATTCTAATTTATGTGACATGTTTTAACTCTTTATACTTCTCAAAGTATTTCACGTATCGCTTTAGAGGTGACGTTGCTACGGATGACTAGATAATAATGTCGAAGGGTTCCAACTCTCTACCTTCTTGAAGAAAATTCCAAACCAATTTACATGCACCAGACACGTGTTTCGAATATCAAATTCTCATTAGTGATGCTTTCAGCGGATGTAACAACGACTAACAGAAATTATTGTGCTGCAAAATATAAATGTTGCATGCAAGCAGGAGATGCTTACTCTTCCCGGGCACCTGGTATCACTCCCTGGAGGTTTTTGCTTGTTTGCTTTGGTTCCTGTTTTATCCTGATTTTGTATGCCTTCGGTTTCTGATTTTCTGAATTATCGATTTGCTTTATACAGGGATATGGTCATTATCCATATTTGTCATCATACAACTATTTCGTGTTTATCACAATGGCGAATCATCAAAGTGATTCAATAATAATCTTCTTTTTCTGTTGTGTTTAAGACTCTGGTGGAGAACGCCGTTTACAAGCTGTAAAACATGTAGCTTTACGTCAAATTATGACGTCATTGGGAGCAAAGTCCACAGGTAATCATGACGTCATACGTTAAAAGTGCACTAAAGTTTGTAGAGTGTTTATTTACATAGGAATTTATTTTAAAGTATGCCAAGTGAGTCGGTTTGCGGTATGTATATCGTCGTTCTACACGCTTAAAGAAATTCTGTGAATGCTTGAAATAAAAACAGAATGAATTAGAATAATAATGTCGTGTTTAACATCTTCATGAAAAATTTTCTTCCTATACGGATTGTATCAACTGTTCGTGTCCAAAACGTACTCCGGTAATTTAGTTATAGCAGAGACAATTCAGAGCTGAAAAGCTAAGAATTCTTTGATCGGCAGATAGCATTAAAACGAATTACCAACTCAAGCCTGGACCTTGAGATAAAGATGCATAGATAAGAAGTAAATATGAAATTCAACAACTCCATATTGCAATGAACACATCGGTATACAAGAAAAAAAAGAAAACTTGATTATTTGAAGTGTTTCATGGTACCTGTAGGGATGCTATTTTGACAATTGGCAATTTTATGTTTAAGAAAAGATAAATTTGAAGCATGGACCAGACATGCACGTTTTTGGTACTTAACTCTCGTCAGTGATTCTCAGTCTTAAAATGTGATATGTCCAAAGAGTGTGAAAGCTATTTGTCCACAAATGTACCGTAAAACGTAGCAGAATTGTTGAGATACGATGCTATAGGACCCAAGTTTCAGATATTTCAAGAAATTTTGATAACAGAAATTTTCGAATGCGTTGAAGAAATCATCAACCGAACTTGGCTGCATGTGCCCTCGGAGACACCTTGTCCACCAGCAGTGACATTAATCACGTGGAATTAAAATGTAATCATGCTGGAGATCCTTCCCTTTTCTTTACAAAACTAGAAGGATCATAGGAAGACAGCATATTCATAAAAATTCAGAATCATCAAAGCTTAACGTCGTTTGTACCGTAGATATGATCCTACTGTCACCAGACCAAACACTTGGCATGGTACGAGATCGATCTACAGCCTTGTAACAGCACATTCTTCAGTCTTGCACTCTGAATAACTTTAACGACAGGACTCTATAACTGTCGCTTTCCAAACCTTCTAGAGAAGACAGGGCCTCGACAACCTGTCTATGTGTATATCATCGGGTGATAACATGAATAAGCTCGAACTTTATTTCCTACGCCATGAAGATTTTCTTTGGAGTCCTTTTATGCCTTAGATTAGATCCTACTCGGTAAGATACTGGACCAATTGACAACCATGTACCAGCGCATTTTTAAGACTTGCACTCTGAATGACTTTGAAGACCGGATTCCAAGACGGGTCTTGCCTAAATCATTTTAGAGAAGACAAGGTGCCGATAACCTGTTCTCTGTGAATGACGGCCCTACTACTGATATCATGCATGAGCTAATGCCGGCAAAGCACGAACTGTGTTTCGTTCGCCCTGGGATTTTTCTTTGGAAGTCCAACTGTTGTCGGAGCAACTGTTACATTGGATTGACTATTAAAGTAATTTCATTTCCGAATTTCTTTTAAGAGGTCTTAGAAGGTAATTTGAATCTAAAATCGAACCAGAACCGCACTTTCAAAAGTTATAAAAAGATAGATAGGTCACCTCCCCCGTAAATTTGAATCCTTATAAATCAAGATGTAATTTAGTAAGGGTTATTCTACTGTCTCGAAGGGGGTAGCCCGAGGAAAAGTTGAATGACCCACTTGTTGCAGGAAGTTGTTAGGCCATCAAACAACTATCACCAATTATTGGATAATTCTTCATCGTTAGCTAAAGTAAACTGCTCATGGTAGTCAGTAAACGTCTCAGTCAATCATTCAATCATTAATCGAAACATTGCTACACAATGAAAATTAATGCACCGTCTGGAAAGGTGCTAATTATCGTCTACAACGTAGACCGTGCAACAACGATAGATAAGACATAAGTTTCTCCGATACCTTAATGGCGTCATCGTTGGCCATAAAGAAAGAGTTCTCCACCAGCCCATTTCTCCCGGTAACCACTCCATCGGAATTATGCGTCCATGCCGCTACCGTCTTCACATTTCTTACAGTATTATTTGTACCATTTGCCCGGATATAGAACTAGAAAAGGAAGTATCAGTGTGTTATACCCATGTAATATATTATACTCACAATGGGCGAAATAGGCATAAACTTGCATTTATCGATTTTGAAAAATATCAAAAGCTAATGGCAGAGTTACAATGTATGCCTCCATTGAGATACCCATTAGGCAAGCAGTTATCAAACATCAGGGCCCAGCACCATAAACTAAGACTTGACTTAAGTCAAAATTTCAATACTCCCCTGTATCATTATATTTAATATCAGTATTAACTTTCAATTATTCAATAAATGTCATACAATTTTTCTTGTTTCAGAGTAGAATAGAACAGAATGAACTCAATTTCTAAACATTTCACTGAGAATTTGACTCAAGTCAATTCTTATTTTATGGTGCCGGGTCCAGGTTTGTCTGACATCATTATTTTAGATACGCAAAAACCTAGAATCTGATAAATAGCAAAAACAAAACATATTGCGTCTTAAGATAGCTTTATTTATAAATCAGTAATGATCCTGGATAATATTAACATTAAAGAAATACCTATCAGGATAAAATAAACATAGAAGAAATACATATCAGTTATCAGACCTAGGATTAAATTCAGCACCTGGAAATCCAACATACACACTTACAAACTTATCTGTATCTGAAATACCTGACAACCACAAATCTGTTCTTGAGTCCTTCTGTATTCATACTGATGACTCTGATCTTGAACTACTTTATATCTATTGGATTCCAAAAATGCACAAAAACTCTTACAAACACCGATTCATTGCCGGTTCGTCCAGGTGCTCCACAAAACCTCTTTCCAGTTTGCTTACGAAAAAAAAAATCGCATCAAGCAAGGTCTTCAAACGTACTGCGAGACAACATATTCCAGAAATGGAATCAATCAGATGTTGATCCTAAAGAATTCTAAGGAACTTTTGGAAAATCTAAAAGCCATAAATTTTAATTATATTACCAGCATAAAATCTTTCGACTTCTCCACGCTCTGCACTACCATTCCACACCGCAAGCTCAAAACAGACTGGCCAATATTATTCGCAACACCTTTCTTTAAAAAAGGGAACAAGAGATACACATACCTTGTCATAGGGCGACAGGATACTTATTTCGTGAACATGGTGAAGGAACACTCTGATTCAAACAAAAAGTAAACCGAAGACGATATCATTTGGATGCTTGAGGTTTTGATTGACAACATTTTTGTGGTGTTTGGAGGAAGTGTATTCCAGCAAATAGTTGGCATCTCCATGGGTACCGATTGCGCCCTACTGATTGCGGACTTATTTTAATATTCATACGAAGCTGACTTCATCCAGACCTTGCTCCCGAATGGGCGAAAGCACTTCGCACCTCAGTTCAATTTTACCTTCAGATACATAGATGACGTGTTGCCCATCAATAATCCGAACTTAAAGGATCATCTACTATACACGAAATCTATCATTATGAACTGGAATTTAAGGAAACAACCGAGAGCGACAGATCCGCTTTGTACTTGGATACTATCGACGCAAACGGCCTTTTGAAGACCTCACTGTATGACAAGCATGATGATTTCAGCTTCCACATAACTAACTTCCTTTTCATGAGTGGCAACATTCCGTCTTCTGCTGCTTATGGCGTTGTAACGGTAAGCCAGGGCATGTTCTAATTATGAAGATTTCATCGTTAGAGCCAGACGACTTGCAAGTAAGCTACTCGTTCAGGGTTATATTCCACAACGTCTGAAATCATCTTTGAGGAAGTTCTTTGGTAGCTACGGGGATAAAATAAAAGCATATCGATTCTCCCTGTCCAGAATGATCAGTGACATTCTGGGTTGTAATGATTGAATGGCTGTTATCATCACCAAACCAGACTTACAGCAATATGTACATCGAGACAATCACCGAATATGACAAGTTTCCATAGAACTGTTGCGACGGGTGTTGCATGCAATCAAGAGACGCTAACTCTCCCTGGACACCTGGTCTCACTTCGGAATTTTATTCATTCCGAGGTTCGCAACTGTTCCTATGGAAAATCTTATGATTTTGCCTTGCCTTCTCGACTTTGAGACTGAATAAATGATGGGTACTTCTTTATCATGTTTATTGTTTATTATAACATAATATAATGACTTACCCTAACAGGATCGCTTATAGTTACTCCTTCTATCATGTGACCGGAACCGGAATCCATGTTTATGACTGCCCATTCGAATTTGCAACTGCGCCATCGATAATTCGCTGTGGATATTACACCCCGTCCGTGAATCTTGACAGGATGATCGGCCGTGGTTATGAATCCACCTGTGAATATATCAAACTTTATTATATTTAAGATTTCCATAAATTCTCTCTGCATTGTACATTGCAGAATTCACCCGCATGATTGCCAAAAGAAACGAAAAGCACTTAGTCCATCTAGGGCTGAGCGGTTTTATCGCGGTACCGGTATATCGCGATACGAGGCTTCGCAATATGTACCACGGTATTTGTTTTCAAAAACCGGTTTTTGTAGATATTTTTTATCTTCAGCATGTTCAGATTTTTATGTTGTTTCTTTGAAAATTATGAGCGAACGCGAATTACTTCTCAAAATACATCAATAGCGTCATTTAAATCCGTGTGTCCATGTCGTTATGACATCTCACATTTAAGATACATGTATGACCTTTAAGGTCAGGGTGGCGACTATTAATTGAAATGCGGTAGAAGAAAGATGGATATGTCCATATGTAGAGGAACATTTCCCTGATATATTCAGACCAAAAAAATCAAAATTTGCCCGTCTCATTGTTTTTGCTATAAACATCCATTTTTGGCCTATTTTGACATTTTTGTCATTTTAGAGAATACCACATCGTAACTTTACATACCTCTGCAATTCATGAAATTTCAAAAATTCATACATATCCTTATTTTTCAAGATTCTAATAGGTAGTGCATGAATTAAAGGCTATTTTGAGAAATTTTGCAAAAATGAATCGCAAGCGATATAAGTCCCCTACCGGCAATAATTCATGTCCTGCAACTCTGCCTTGACCTGTACTTACACCAAAAGATGAATCTCACATCAAAATAAGTTCAATATGTGCACTAGAAAAGGTCTGGAAATCAGAAATTTTATCAAATTTGCTAAGAGGCCTTACCTTTTGTTACAACAGGTCAATCAAACCAAACTTTAACTTAATCTCTATCATACTATAATGTATCTTAAATACCAAAATCAGCTCAGTATCTACAACGTTACAGCCAAGAGAAGTCCAGAAGCTGAGATTTTCATGACATTTGCTAAGTCCATGGACCATAACTCCTGAAAAATGGGTAAACAGAAAACATACTCAACCTTGATCTGTATAACACCAAGATGTATTGGCATATAATTTTATTTTTCAGTATCTGCGAAAACATGGGAAAAAAACCGGAAACTGAGAATTTCATAAAATTTGTTATGTCCAAGGGCCATATCTCGTGTAAAAATTGATCAATCTAATTGAAACACGAACTTGATCTGTATAACTCTGAGATATATTCGCATATCAAAAATATTTTCAAAATCTGCAATTATACCATGGAAGAAAAGTCCGAAAACTGAGAATTTCATGAAATTTGCTAAGTCCAGGGGCCATAATTCTTGTAAAAATAAGTCAATTAAAATTAAACTCAAACTTGATCTGTTAATTATTTCAATATCTACAACAACAGCCGAGAAAAGTTCTGGTAAACTGAGAATTTCATGACATTTGCTGAGTCCAGGGGCCATAATTCCTGTAAAAATGGGTCAATCAAAACAAAACTCAAACTTGATCTGTATCACACTAAGATATTTTCACATATAAAAAAATGATTTCAATATCTGCTTAAACATGGAAGAAAAGTCCGGAAAACTACGAATTTCATGAAATTTGATAAGTCAAAGGGACATAACTCTTGTAAAAATAGGTCAATCGGGATCAAACCCAATTTGATCTGTATCACATTGAGATATCCTCATATGCCAAAAAAGAGTTCAATATATGCATATACAGCGAGAAAAGTCTGAAAAACTAACGAGTGACGGACAGACGGACGGATGGACAGACGGACGGACGGACAGACAAAAGGGATGGAAACTAAAATCCCCTCCGGCGAGCCGGTAGGGGACTAATAATCTGTTCTAAGAAGAGAATTTTCTTATAAATACTATGATGCTGGTTGCCATGGCAAGAACTCATTATTTTTATGAATAGCTAGAAGATCGCCAGTTGCACAATGTTTTATTCTACCTATATGTCTATGGTATTGTTTTATCCTCAAGCAGTCAAATCAATATGTACCCGATTTAGGTTTTGAGCAAAATGACTGTTTCTATAAAAAGCACAATAATTGATGCAAAAAAATCAACATTTTGACCCAAAAACATAGAGTTTAACTCGAAGTTCGAATTTCTAATTACATGTATCTCACTTATAAAGAAGATGGTAAATATTCTGATGTTTGAATAATTGGTAACAGACCTCGTACGAAAATGACATTTTTTTCCTATCTTCGGCGATTTTCCATTGAAAATATGCATTTTTCCCAAAAGAACCTATTCAGCAATGGAAATTTCAAGGAGTATTATTTTTATTCTAAAATAATGTAACAATTTGAGCTAATACCATTTATCGTTTATGTCGGTTTCAAATAATATCTAATATGAAAATAGAGTTATCTCCCTGTAGTCGCAACCCTAACCTTAAGTTACAACATCGTGAATTACATCTTGTTCATTCCCTGTTTCGTACGATAACAGCGGTGATAAAATTTTGATCAGTTCTACAATTTTCTGCCCAGCCACGTTTAAAAACGACAAAGTGTCCAACCTGATAGATTTGAAGAAATAAATATATAACGCTCGTTTGACCTTTAAACACGTGACATATTGTTTACACGTAGTCGTGGTGACTTGAAATTCATGGACGTTCATCTTTGCTGCCATTTATTTAATAAGGTTAATTCAAATAACGTTTAAGTTTCCTAGTGACTTTTTACACTGTCTGCATGTCCACGAGTGTCCGCCGATGTCCCAGCAGAATGATGACATTAATACCGGGTACTTGCATGACTTTTAATTTCTACTATTTTACACCACCATTAAGCGTTCTTCGAGACTTCAGAATAATCGGAAAGGTGTGAGAGTTGTGCGCACGTAATCCGGATATTTTTGTCGGTTAGGATGAATCGGGGCAATCGTAGTAACTTTTTTAAGAATCAAATATTTTGCCACGATCTCTGCAATTTCCTACGATCATCACGATTCCACAACGCTCTCTTACGATCTTCACGATTCAACCCCACTTTCTCTTCAATTCACCTCAATCGGAGCAGTCGGGGCGATCGTGGCCAAGTGTAAACCTAGCATTACACACATTGCCCTACGATATCCACGATTGATCTAAATCATGGAGCTTTACGATTTCATCAATGAAAACGGTATTGGCACGCTTTCCGATGCTCTCAGTGCGATTTACTACGCGTTGTGGCGAGCTGTTATGATTGTAAACAGATTTGTCACGATATTCATCATGTTCTCTCAAGCTTCGTTACGTTCCCTTACAATTACCACGATAATCTATCACGATTTGTTGAGCTATATCACGTTTTGTTGAGATCTGTTATGTCACAAGACAAGATATGATAAAAATAACCGCGATTTTACATTGACTACTAGTTGTTGTTTTTTTTTTAAATACCACTTGCAATACCTGAACATTGATAAGCTTTACATCGAAAAGATGAAAATTTTATATTGCAAAACGTAAAGCAACCTTATTTTCCCTTTCTGTTTATATTAAGTAAGGCAACATGTTTCTGGTGAGCAATTCAAATCATTGGTTGCTGGTATATATACTGAACAAAAAAAGTTATGTCCCTTAAAATGATTGGTCAAAACTTGTGCAGATGATACGTTTTAACCCTCATAATAATAAAATTTACTCAATAAAAACTCCAAAATTTTCTTTTTATCACTCAGACATTGAACGCATGGAAGCGTGACAAAACAAAACGTATTCATCTTGTAAGGAAAATTTCTCTGTTTCTTTGTTCCAGTAGATTGCTTTCTAAAGAAAAAAGAGTATAAATAAGAAAATGTGATTTTTCAACTGAAAAACGGAATAAAATTTTAATATTGATTATCCATAAATCAGTCAAATAGCTTGTAATTCAAGGTCATGCGCCATGTAAAATACCAAAAACACATTGAAAATGTATCTAAGGGTATGCATATACTGGTTTGTTAAGTAAAATTCTTTTGGATTCAGAAACGCCCTTACCAGATAGGATCAAACAGGTGAAACCCTTTTGGTTAAAACCTTGATGATGACGTCACATTAACACCAATTTATCACGATCATCGTCAGAATCGGACAATTAATTGACAAACAGTTTAACATTTAATTCAAAAAAATATTTTTCGAGTATACCGCCTCTGTATAAAATTTGTTTTCACGAGTCCGAGTAATGTTAAACCAATACAAAAAGAATGACATACCGTTTTGTTCAGTATATTAAAGTCGTCCGATTGTCAATATTGAAATATATGTTCTATAGTAACAATTTTGTTGTACTAGACACGTGTTTCGGATATTTTAATCCTCGTCAATAGTACTTGATGCCAAACAGTTTAAATAAAGCCAAGTGAATTTTCCTGGCGCCATCTACAATAAAGAGCTTAAATTTCCTCTTGCCAAAAATTTTGCCCAGATCTCTGCAATTTCCTACGATCCTTACGATTCCACCATGTTCTCTCATGGTCAACACGATTCAATCCAATGCGCTCTCGCGTTCCCTACGATTTCCTCTAACGGGTCAATCGTAGCTATCGTGGCTAAGTGTAAACCTAGCATTACTACTCGATGCCTTACTCTCCCATGCTCTCTACGATTCTATCGGATCGTATCTAATTGTAGATATCGTGGCTATCGTGCCAAAGTGTAAACCTAGCATCAACGATTGATGTAAATACATACCTTTGATGAAAGCACCAGGAGCCACGTACACTTCTTTAATAGAAGCGTCTAATTCTTTCTGTCCTTTCAAGTCATGTACACCTTGTCCATAATACAGAACCTTTTCGTCGTTTGGATTCGACTCATTTATAAGTGGAGGATCTACGAAAACCAGCAACTTGTTTATAATTTCCCGATTGTAACTTCCGTAGTCGTTATCAAATTCTATTGACATTTGTTTGCTATTCGAATCGACTTCCACTTGAGCGGTTTTTACGCCAGTGCGCCGACAGTGGAAACCATAACGATTTGGTCTGACGATGCAGCTATCAAAATCATGGAGTGTATGAATCTCTAGAGTCACCATATTTCCTGAAATAAACATGAGTTACATTTGTTTTGCAATGTTACATTGTGCGTCGTATGTTTATTAAAGGTACAATTTTACAATTTATATCTACGGAACGTAAATTTAAAAAAAAAAAAGAGTAAAATATACAAATCTACAAATAACATCGGGAAACAGGAAATATTCTACTTATTTCAATTGGTTTAAAGACCTTTTGTTTTTGTCTGTACGGAAGACCTGTGATAATTCAGGTAAATATAAATGTATGAGGTTCCTGACAACAACACAAATTGCTAATGAATTGCGTATAGCCATCAAATCTCAGCGCCTTATGCCAATTGGTCTTCTTTAATTACTCTATTGCAATTCTTTCCATGTATTGATATGACAGCTTTGACAGATGCTTTCGACTGTTCACTTCAGATCTACTTCATTGAGCATATTGATAACAAAGTCAAATCTCAAACTAAGCATACAGAGAAAATTGAACCCTTAAAGTGGTGTTAAGAAATTTACTCATCTTACCTGTGAATGAGAAAGAAGTCCATGATACCGATCGACCTTTTTTCACCTTACTGCAGTATCTGTGCCTGTGATCTGACTTACTGATGTAGGTAAAACTCTCCTGCTTGGGTTGGTTTTCTTGTTGTACATACACCCGGAATTTGTCAGAGGCTGGAACTGCCCCGGGTGCTGGATAGATGTGTAAAGTTGCCAAAACAACTGATATTTGTGCAAAGATGAAGACAAGGTGCATGCTCAAGTCTCTTTTTGTTCAATTCTGAAAGAAATATTAGTAACAGTATGGATCAAATCTGTGTATACCTTTCAGTTTTATTACCAAACTTAAAATTGTAAACTGACCAAGAGCAAAAAATATTTTGTAATATCTTCAACAAAATTAGTCATAATTACAATGTCAAATGCAAGTACTTGACAGAATATAAGCGCCTTTCAAAAATTAACTATAGCACAATACTAAATTCACAAGCAGAGATACATATGCATCTAATAACATAGACGTTAGAACACTACGTATATATCAATTAACACAAGAAACAAAAAAGAGAACAATCATAATCAAAAACCGATTCATTGCATGCAGACTTGCATTTAGTAGAATAAAAATTATGTTGTAATCCCAACATTTGCAGTTAAACGTTGGATTATGTAATTAATTGGTCCCCTAAGTGATACATAAATTAATAGTAAATTAATATATCATTTCTATTTTTTTTTTTTTTTTTTTTTGCTTATTACTCTTGATTTTTACTGTTTTATATAAACGTTGTATATGAGTCATTCACTTTGGCTTTATATTTCAATATTGATAAATAGTAAGGAAGTAAGTCTGAGACTGCAATATAGAAAGCTTTTCTTAGGTTGTACCACAGGACATACCGTATATCGGGTAATTTTGGCGCGATGGAAATTTTGTCAGTTTGTTGGTAGACGCAATAAAATCGTCAAATTTAAAAGCGCAAACTATTCCATACATAAAAGACAGAATTTATTCAGCTAGAGATCCGCCACTGTAAATGATATTTCTGTTACAAAATTTCTTGAAATTTCTTAAACGTGGGTCCTGTAGCATACATGTAATATCCCACCCATTCTGCTACGTCTTTTGGTACAATTTTGGACAAAATAATTTTCATACTTTTTGGACATTTTTTACATTGTTTAGACTGAGGATCACTGACGAGGGTCTAGTACCCGAAACTTGCATGTCTGGTCCATGCTGTAAATTTATCAGGTCTTAAATGATGCTCTTTAATTTGAAGCCGTTTAACACTGCCCGTTTTCCACAGGGTGATGATTTCATTTGCGTAATATATTTATCTATGCTTACCATGTCGTTATAACAGGTATTATTGTTTACTTTCAAACATATAATCAAAGTCCAAACAAATGACGTCTATCTGTTTTAATTCAATAGTCTAATTAGCAATAAATGCAACAAGAACCGTAATGAACACGCACGCTTTTGTCGGGGACTGCAATATCGAAAGTTTATCATAGGTTGGACCACATGCCATAAACAGAGAGGAGATGCAACAAAAAGCCAGCCTATGGATAAAGAAAGGACGGGATCTCAAACAGAATGACAAATATGGATAATAACCATATCCCTATATACAGCACAAAATGACAAATATGGATAATGACCATATCCCTGTATACAGCACAAAATGTGGAGAATGACCTTATCCCTGTATACAGCACAAAATGACAAATATGGATAATGACCATATCCCTGTATGCAGCACAAAATGACAAATATGGATAATGACCATATCCCTGTATACAGCACAAAATGACAAATATGGATAATGACCAAATCCTTGTATACAGCACAAAATCGATAATTCAGAAAATCAGAAACCGAAGGCATACAAAATCAGGATAAAACAGGAACCAAAGCAAACAAACAAAAACCTCCACCATATGAAAAGAAGCGAACTCCCGATATGGGAGTGAGTCCTGTAGCATCATGTGGGTCCTGTAGCATCATGTCCCATCCATCCTGCTACGACTTTCTGTACATTTTTGGACATTATAACTTTCACACTCTTTGGTCATACTACATTGTTTAGATTAAGATCGCTGACGCGGATTAGGTACAAAATGTATCCGTTGTACAAATAAATATATAGTTAATATCATGGCATATTTTTGAAATCGGTTGCAGCACCATTAGCAGAACGACAAGACACCATTATGGGATAATTTCTGTAGACAAGCACACCAAGGGACACAAAAGGGACAAGGAACATAAAACATCTAAACACTAAGTTCAAAACACTGCATATAAATTAACGATGCAAATAAGTAATCGGTGCCGAGATAGGAAGGTCATCTGTCAAGTAATAGCAAACGATGAAGTTATCCGGACTACATACGAACAACCCTTCAACTTATACGGTTAACCAATGATCCCGAGGTAATAATAAACTCCTAACTGTAAGATGACTACACAAACAAGACAGCAAAACGCAGGGACCCAAGTAACGTAGATAAATTTCCTGTTCTTAAAAAACGTTATTGAACTCGAAGGCGTTCACTTGTACCACTTGGTGAGTGTCACTGCTGTTGGACCAGGAGTCCCCGAGGGCACATGTAGCCAAGTCCGATCGATCTCGGTTGGTCGTTTCTTCAAACGCATTTCCATATTTCTGTTTACAAATGTTGTAATATTTCTGAAACATGGGTCCTGACGCGGGTTAAGTACCCGAAACATGCATGTCTGGTCCATGCTGCAAATTTATCTGTTCTCAAATGGTGCTATTGAATTTGAAGACGTTTAACATAAATATATAAATGGATATGAACAAAACAAAGGAGGGGATCTCGAACAACACCCGGTTGTAGCACCCACAGCAAAACCCAAAAACACCCAATGAAAAAACACAAAGCAGACAAGCACGGAAAGAGACGCATAAGGGACAAGGAACGTCAACGCACAACACAGAAACATCAAACACAAAAGACTACACATAAACCGACGAGACCAATGGGCAACCGGTGCCGACTTAGGACGGCCATCTGCCACGGAAATAGCAGAAGGTGTGGTTATCCTGGATTACGTGCGCACAACCCTCCCACTTTTCCGATTACCCAGAGGTCTCGAGGAACGTACAATTGTGGTGTAAAACAACCTCCTCACTGTCAGATGACCACGCACAAACAAGACCGCAAAACGCAGGGGCAAAAACAACACAGATGAATATTTAAATGGATATAAAAAGAGGGCGTACGTAATACAATCCGTGCTCTGCCGCCGAGACCTCATGTATGTTATCACCCGAGGAGTCTGACTGACATTCAGAGAGGACAGGTGGTCGGGGCCCTGTCTTCTCTAAAGAGGTTTTGACAGGGCCCGTCATGGAGTCCCGTCGTCACAGTCAGTCAGAGTGCAAGTTTTAAGAATGCGCTTGTACAAGACTGTAGATTGGTCAAGTACCAAGCCTAGTGTCCGTCTGGTGACATTAGGATCATATCCACAGTATAAAAGGCGTTTGATGATTCTGACGCATTTTCGATAGTGATGTTGTCTATCTTTGATCCTTCTTATCTTGTTAATAATGTCACCATAAAATGCAGGTTGTGAAATACCCAAAATTATATACTCTGTTGCCTGTATTGGTCCGAATTTCAGAAGAAGTTGACATTTTTTTCTGTAAAATTTCCAGAAAGTCTTTACTAGTTTGTGAAAGCGAAAACCTTGTCCTAAAAGTTTCTTGGTAATTTGTAAATTTTTACTATGAAAATCCAAAACATCAGTACATGCTCTAGCATACCGGATGAGCTGTAAAATATAGATACCATAGGACGGTAATCTAGGAACATCAACGTCAAGCCAGGGGAAATTTACTATGTTAAATCCAAAATCATCTCTTTTGTCATACACACATGTATGGGTCTCTCCGTTAACAATTTTGATATTTAGGTCCAAAAATGGTGTTTCTGTGTTTGAAACGTTTGCCTTGTTTAGAATCAATTCTTGTGGATAAATAACATTTTTATACTTTTCAAAAACAGGATTGTCGATAGTAAGAATATTATCCAGGTACCTAGAAGTACCAATGAAGCATTTCACATCATCATTTTGTCTTTGCTTTTGAAGATTTTGGATAAATTCCTTTTCATACGTGTATGAAAATAAATCTGTAACAAGAGGCGCACAATTATTACCCATTGGAATCCCTACAACCTGCTTGTAGAGTTTCTCACAAAAATTTACATTAATATTGTCCAAAAGGAAGGACAAGGCAATACACAGGTCACCACATGTCCATGTCGACAAACAAACGGCAAACAGCAAACAGGTTTTGCTCTGCCGGCTGGAGCGAGCTCATGCATATCACTTCCAAAATTCAGTGAGGACAGGTGGTAGGGACCCTGTCTTCTTTAGATAGGTTTAGACAGGGCTTTTATTAGGTTTTGACAGAGCTCGTCATCGACTTTCAAGTGCAATTCCGTTTTTGCAATGAACGCTTGAAAAGTAAAAGATTTATTTTACTTAGCTGTCATACACATTGTCGTCTTTTTCGTGTACACTATTTGAAGGCCAAGAGGCCGATTATCTTTATCTATATTATTCCTTTCCTTAGAATAGGTAGAAATATTTCAATCTTTTGCAAATTAAAAACTTCATAAAATATGAAGTATTCTCAAATCTAACAAGGTTACAATTTCTTTCAAAAATTTAGTATTATATTCTTTCAATGGACTCCCTATTGAATCGCTCTAGTTAATAAAGTGCTGATAATTCCTATTAAAGACATTTCTTGCTCATAATTGCTCTATATTCCATGTTTACCGATGTTAATGATGACTACATATTACGTATACATTGTTCAGATTGAAGATCACTGAAGAGGATATTGTAACTGAAACGCGCATGTCTGGCCCATGCTTCAAATTTACCCATTCTTAGATGATGCTATTGAATTTGAAGACGTTTAACATGCTTCAAGCCAAAATGCTTTTCATAAGCAGCCCAAGTCAATTTCACTAGCATACAAACAGACAGCATTCACGAACTACATCCATGTCTGGTGCATGGAAATTGGTTTGGATACTCTTCATGAAGGTATAGAATTGGAACCCCTCGAAATTATTAAAAACAGACGTCAAGGCGCTGGGGCCCAAGAAAAATACAGATGGACTTGTAAATGGATATAAAAACAGAAAGCATACGAAATACAGTCCGTGTTCTGTCGGCTGTAGCGATCTCATGCATGTTATCACCCGAGGAGTCCGACCTATATTCAGGTGACAGGAGCTTTGTCTTCTCTAATCAGGTTTGGACAGGGCCCGTCATGGAGTCCTTTCGTCACAGTCAGTCAGAGAGCAATTCCTTAGAATGCGCTGATACATGGCTGTACATTGGTCAAGTACCAAGCCAAGGTTCCTTCTGGTGACAACAGGATCGTATCCATGATATAAGAGGCGTTTGATGGTTCTTACACAATTTCGATTGTAATTATGTCTACCTTTGATCGTTCTTATTTTGTTTATTATGTCACCATTAAATGCAGGTTGTGAAATACACAAAGTTATATACTATGTTGCTTTTATGGGTCCGAATTTCAAAAGAAGCTGACAACAATTTTTGTAAAATTTCCAGAAAATCCTAACAAGTTTGTCAAAGTGAAAACCTTGACCTAAACTTTCTTTGTCATTTGTAAATTTCTACAACCAAAATCCGAAACATCAATACATGCTCTAGCGTACCGGATGTGATGTGAAATGTATAAACCGTCACTCAAAGGTGAATAATCATACATTTTTATGAGACATATTTGTTGAAATGCGCATATGGTTCCCTGGAATAATTTCAATATTGAGTATATCCTCAACTAGGTTGCTATCTCTGCTATAGTTCTGTTATTCCACGATGATATCGTTCGCCCAGTTTCTCAGTATCTTCGGCTATATATCTGTAAATTTTCCGAAACTCTGATTAGTAACACTAAGTCGAAGCAACAAGCCTGTCCTTATTTGTTCCCTCGGCATAAATATTATTTGTCACAATTCAAATAAATTACTAGGAATCTCATTGGTTGTTTAGCCATAATTATGAGACTATGTTATCCGTCTGCAGCCGTAAATATGGAACTTTGTGACGTCACGGATACCTTGTAAAACGTCCAAATATTTTGAATTTTCCTCTCGCTTAAGATCCTATAATTTTATTTTTCTGCTAAAAGGAATTTCATTCTTTACGGGTACGATCTTTTAAATGGTGACGAAAATTTTACAATCCACCAACCAATAAAAAAGTAAGAAAATTTACTGTTGACGCCATTTTTAAATGACTATGACCTTTTGGCTCGGGAAATTTAAATTCAAGACTAGATACATCATACCATATTACCTGTCCGGAACTTAAAAACGTATTATATTATTTAGTAGTTCATTCTTCGTACATTCATTATTATTTGACTTTCCCCATCCCGATCTCGAGCATCACTGATAAGATATTGTTTGTAAGCAAGTCTATGGTGCAAAGATATCATCACAAAAGATCATATACGACAATCATGATGATTTCAATTCGTCTGCAGTGCAACCGCAAAAAAAATCTTATTTATTTTTCTAAAACTAATAAGAACCTCCTAATGAAAAAGTTCTATCCTTAGCTGTTCCCTCGACATAAATATTAGATCATGTTTAGTATTTCTCTCTTCATACATTGGTGGATGATATTCTGTCATAGACCATTTGAACAATCCAACCACAAATTGTACTCTATGTCTTCCGAAATGGAAGTTACCCGATGTGACAGTTCTACCGAATTGAAGCGGCGGGTGTTGCATGCAAGAAGGAGATGCTTACTCTTCCTGGGCACCTGGTCTCACTCTCACATCGGGAGTCCGCTTCTTTTCATGTGGTGGAGGTTTTTGTTTGTTTGCTTTGGTTTCTGTTTTATCCTGATTTTGTATGCCTTAGGTTTCTGATTTTCTGAATTATTGATTTCGTGTTGTATACAGGGATATGGTCATTATCCATATTTGTCATTCATTATTTGTATTCCTCTTTCTCTACAGGTATCGGGTGTTATTGATGAGACATTATTTATTGATAAGCATATTGTACATACAAATTATTATAATAGATTGTACATAAAATCTTGATAGTTTTAATTCATTTGCAGTGTAATAGGGTGTGGTTCTCAGAAGTGCTCTTCTCTTATCTGTTTCTTAAAGGAAAAAGAAATATCAACACATATGCTTCCCACCGTGGTTCAGTATTTGTTTAATCGGATATATCAATGCTCGGAATCGAGCAGATCTTCGAAAAGTTACAATTATAAATGACAAAACAGCATAATAAGCTAGTACTCTTATTGCAATGAATATTAATACATCTACATGCAAGATACTCTACTTCGACTGCTCGTGATTCATATGATAATACTGACTTGCTAACTCCGTCAGGCTATTTGATTTTCGATTTCTTCTTCGATCTTCAACTTCGTCATCATCAACCTGTGATCAAATTCTAACAATTGAATCGAATATTTCTTGTTGACCTACGATCAATCTTAAAGTCAAAATTTGCCGGATTATTTACACACTTGTTACCGATCTTGAAATTTGTGAACTGCCAACTATTTATCTTGAGCCGTCTGGATCCCGCCAAAGTATTTTGCAGCGAATCATTGGTTGGTTGTGACTCAACGATCCAGTTTATCAATCTGACGTCAGAAATACTTCCCGTTGCCTCACGACGCAATTCAAATTGAATAATTCGAGGACAAGATCCTTCGACTCTGATGTTCTTTAATTCTATATCAGAAACGGAAAATCTCCTTGTTCTAGACCTGTGATTTAAAACAGCATTGTTCTCCGAAAGATGACAGTTCCTTCCCTCGCGAGATCGAGTACACCAATCAGTGTGAATGACGTCGACGTTGCTAACTCTCACGTGATGCATGTTCCTTGTCCTCCACCATCCAGTTTGAAAAACGGCACCATTTTGACATTGCCATACCACACAATTTCTGATAGTTATATTATCTACGTACAACTGAAAACAAAATGATATAATGCTCCAATTCTTTTTTTTCATATTATTTCGTTCAGATAGATTCATATTTTAATATAATTAAATTCCTCTACATCTTTCGCAATAAACATTTATACTTACGTGTAGATGGATTGAAAATAATTTCTCTGCAAACATGACATAGAAGTATATTGATAACCCAATGGGATTTCTGATAACTGTGTAAATACGAAGTGGTAAAACCAATTCGAAATTGCATTCGACTGAAAACGGCCATTCTCAGACAAGGGTAAAATTCATATTGTTCCTAGAAGAAAATCTCATACAAGATAACAGTAAAACCACAGCAAAATACACTAGACAAAACATAAATAACAAGAGAAGGTAATCACACATAAAAACGTCCTGAGGCAGTGACACAAACTATAAGTTTTACACCTAAAGGACCATATTACAATGCCTTATGAGAGCAAGAAGAAGCGAGCCACTTGGGAATGTAAAATACACCCCGCACACGCCATCGGTACTTGAACACCAGTGCCCAATTTCACAATTTTAAAGCACTTTCTACATAGACATCATCTCAGACAGTGCATGTATTTTATATATTGTTTTCATTTCCGTGCATGAACATCGACGGCGGGTGCGGCTAGCCTTCGGGGGATGCTTACTCCTCCCGGACACCTGGTCCAACCTCCAGCTTTCTAGGGGTCCGTCGATGCTCAGTTTTGTGCTCTATTGTAAGTGCTGTTGATATAATCGTCAGGAGAATTCAAGAATTTTCAAACGTTACGAAAATTGCTGTAATTATACGTAAGATTTTTTTTTTGTGAAACAGGCTACAGGGACTAAATCAGGGGATCTGCGAATTTACTTTCATATTCTCTCTGACATCTATCTGAGAGAATTAACATCTCTAACTGCAATCTGAATGTTCACCCCTGTCCTCCCTCTCAGCCTCAAATATCTCATAAGCATAAAAATACTTAACTTAAGGTTTGTCTTTGATGTCGCACATTCCTCACGTGTCATTTTAGCAGACATATTACGCCTACCAAGCCTACGTCACTCACGCTCGCATATCAATGACCGGGTGGTTGAAAACCCAGGACTTTAAAGGGCTTACTCAAAATGGTATCGACTACCTTGAATATCATTTTATGTATTGTTAAAAAAAACTTACCATTACGCATAATTCACGAATTCCAATCATACTCATTACTTGACGTATATGTAACATGACTTATGTGATATCGAATAAATATGTTTAAATTGAAATTATCAATAAACAGAGCGGTCATTTCACAAAGCCATCTTGAAATGAATATCTCTTGCATTGGACTCTAGAGATTGTTCATTATATAGTGTTGTCCTCGGGTTTCTGTGGTGCTGTGTTATTGTCTTCGTCTGTCCGTCACCATGTCTTACACAGGACTCTGTGGACATTGTTCATTGATTTAAGAAATGAATCTTATATTTTTTCTGTTGATGCAGGTATCACCCGAAAAATTGGACAGAAAACTGCATCAATGCGCGTAGCGCGTTGATGCAAAAGTTTTCTGTCCAATTTTTCGGGTGATACCTGCATCAACAGAAAAAATATAAGATTCATTTCTTATCATTTAATTTTGAAAAACAGACTGTTTTCTTGGATCTAAAAACAACCAATCACCGCACTATATTTCGTAAGTCGGAAGGTTTTGCAGTGATACGTCTGCCAAAACAAGTTATGGCAGCCGCCATGATTCAAACAGCGAACGATCGTCTCTCTATATCTTTGGAATAAGGACTAGTTTGAGCAAATTCTACATGCGCTGTTAATTTTTGAGTAAGTAGAAAAGAAATGGTACCCTTGAAATGATAAGCAAACATCTACAAATTGTATTTTAAGCAACGAGTTCATTCGTGTTTGAGGGAACCCCCAGTTCTAAAAATAGTTCTATAAATAGACTTCCGTGAAAAATTGTGTTGATCGATGTATCAACAAAATTTCTCAGCCAATCAGAATCTTCGTTTCTTGAAAATGACAATGGAAATTAAATGATAGTGTTGTCTTCGTGTTTCTATGGTGTTGTGTTATTGTCTCCGTCTGTTTGTCACCATGTCTTACATTGGACTATAGAGATTGATCATTAGATAGTGTTGTCCTCGTGTTTCTGTGGTGCTATGTTATTGTCTTCGTCTCTTAATCCTTTTTTTCTCGTGAGAAAGTCCTGCTTCATATTTTCCATGAGCCTGAATGCTTATTGATTGTACATTTTGGATTCTTGATTTTGATTTCATTATTTTTCGTGCATGTCTGGTCCATGTTGCAAATTTATTTGTTCTAAAATGACGCTTGCTAGGGGTCCCTCGATGCTCAGTTTAGTGATATATTGTGAGTGCTGTTGAGATTTTCGTCAGGATCTTCCTTATCTTATTGGTGTCACACTTATGCCCTTTAGCGTGTGGAGCTCGTAAAAAAGTTCCCCGCGAGGGTTTTGACAGTGAGTTTTTTTTTTTTTTTTTTCCCTGACAATGTCACCAAAGCACTTTCTATATAGACATAACCTCAGACAGTGCATGTATTTAAGATATTGTATTCATTCTCATGCGTGAACATCGACGGCGGGTGCGGCTAGCCAACAGGGGATGCCTACTCCTTCCGGGCACCTTGTCCCACATCTAGCTGGCTAGAGGTCCGTCGATGCTCACTTTGGTGATCGATTGCGAGTGTTGTTGAGATTATCGTCAGGATCTTCCTTAACTCATTTGAAGACGTTTAGCATCTTCAAACGATGTTTCCTCGATCACAACTGCCTATTGTTTCTATCTCATTGACCAAAAAAATTACTTTCAAGAGATTAGTTTGATTATTCAATTGTCTAAGAGAGATGGATGTTCATGTAATAATTGATATTATAAAACCTATTAAATCATATATTACCTTAATAGCGTCGTCATTAGCCATAAAGAACGAGTTCTCCACGAGCCCATACATCCCGGTAACCACTCCATCAGAGTTGTACGCCCACGATGCTACTGTCTTTACGTTACGTATTGTATTACGTTTACCCTTTGCACGGATGTAGAACTACAAAATAATGAATGATCATTAAATAATACATTCAATTTGTATGCTAATTTCTGACATGCACTATGATTATTATTTCTCAACTATTGCATCATTCATTGTACGGTAAAACGAAGAATGATAATTCATGCTTGGTAAATGGACATGAAACACTGCAATCCTCCCGAGGTGAACGTACACCAATCTGAACTTCACACAACAAATGTGCACATGTGTCCGTATTTCTTAAATCTTTCTCATCCCTAAAACCCATTAAAATAGGTTTTTCGATTATAATTTAAAACCTTTTTCCAAGAAAATGACTTGATCCCATCGCTAGTTCTTTTTTCCTCGAAAATAGAATATTAAAAGTACACTAGTACTGATTGCTAAATTAACATTTATGAAGATTATATGAATAGTAAATTGACTTAAGTATATTCCACAGGGATTTATCACGCTTCCCGGTTGCTAATTTTCTATTGATTTTTTTAAAGGGATCTAACTCGGCGTCTAAGGAAAAATAGGAAAGTCATCGTTCAAGTCATCAGAAATAGGCTTATTAATATCGAAACCCATTTTTGTGGTATATATTCTTCATACGAAAAATGAAATCGGTACCTCCCTTACAAGCTGAGATAGCCCAATACCACTGGCTTACGAGCATCGCATTTCTATGTCGGACAAAAAGGGGTCCGGTGATAATTAGGCATCAGCGATCAACTTAAGGCACCACTTGACCATTCAATGATGCATGCGAAAATATCAAATTCATAACATTCATGAAATATCCCCATAAATGCTTCGTGCAATTTCAAATAATTATCGATTTTGAAATAAGACAGGCGTCGGATAAGTGAGATTAAATTCAACATGTGCAGAATTATGAATTCTAATGCACTCCGTTTGTAACGCGCATTCTGATTGGTTGAGCGATGAAAAAACTGCAAGGGGATTCACGTTTCACTGCAGTATTTGCTATGACGTCATGCGTTCCTATGGCGACGTCATTAAAAGCAGACGTTTTCTAGCTCATTACTGACCAATGCATTAGAATAGGGTTACCATACTGATGTTTTACAAAAACTGACAGGGTATCGGCGAATCCCCTGTCAGAAATATCCATTTTACCGCTCGGCTGACGCCTCGCGGTAAAACTCAATTTCTGACAGGGGATTCGCCGATACCCTGTCAGTTTTTGTAAAACACACGCATGGTAACCCCTAATTACATATATATGAGCATGTACGTCTTGGAAGTGTTGGACAATTGAATGATCAAGCAGCGACCAAATTTCGTTTGAAGATTCAGTATGAAGTAATGTGTCGAAATATACCACAGAAAATTGGTTTTACATTGATTAAGCCTATTTCTGAAGACTTAAAAATTGACTTGTCGATTTTTCGTTAAACGCCCAGTAAGAACCCATAGTAAAAGAGCAACCGAGAAGCGTGATGAATCCTTGTCGTATATTCTTTAAAAAAACCAGATAAATGTAGGAAAACAAAACTTTGAACATTGAACCTTATTGAAATCTTCCATTTTGTTGATTTTGATTAATATTGTAAAACGCCAAGAATAATACAGTATAATATACAGTTCTACAAAAGTAAACAATGCTTCAAAAGATTTTAGCTTTTAATAAATTACCCTAACGGGGTCACTTATAGTTACTCCCTCTAACACGTGGCCGGATCCGGAATCAATATTTATGACCGCCAATTTGAATCTGCGATCTCGCCAACGATATTTTTCAGTGGATATAACACCACGTCCATGGATCTTGACAGGGTGATTGGTCCTTGTTATGAATCCACCTGTAAATATATTGAGATTGTGTTAATCATCTGTAAATGATCTCCATCGATCTCGATATTGCCATAAAAACGAACATCAGCCAAATAAACTTCACCCCAGTACACACTGAGCCCAACAAGCAGCGAAATCAGACATACTGACACACGAAATTTGAATGAATACACATAACTTAGAAAAATACCGGTATTCACATGGAGCGCATTTCGGATGGCCATTCGTACACCAAATCACAACTGTTCATGAAAAGCACATTCGTGAAGTGTCAAGATATTACCTGAGTACTATTTTCACAATATACAAGTACTTAAAACCGTTCTATAAAGATGCAGTTGAAAGTGTATTTCAATTCAAATTTTAAACGTCCTTAAATTCAATAGCATCATTGAAGAACAGATAAATTTGTAGCTTGGACCAGACATGCATGTCAGTGATCCTCAATCTAAACAATGTAAATATAGCCAAAGAGTGTGAAAGTTATTATGTCCAAAAATGTACCGAAAGACATAGCAGGATGGATCGGATATGAAGAAAGAAGATGGTCGTCTTGTGTTTGTCTACTCTGTGTTCTTGTATTTAGGTGTTTCGGTGTTTGTTGTGGGTGCTTTAATCGAGTCCTATCGGAGAACTTTTCCTCAATATCTTAGTCAAGGTCACTGCTGTCCTGTTCACTATATTCAGAGCTCCCTATTTTATTCTGTCGTCTTAGGAATTTTCCAATTATTTATTGTCTCCGTAGGTTGACCTCCTTTAGTCGTAACAGGAAATGTGCATGAACTTACCCATTTAACCGTTTTAATATGCAATACCTCTACATAAAATGTCTACTGGAAATAGCCATGTCAATCTGAGACCACCGCCATATTGTTTTCCGAATCAATGATGGTTAACAATGACGTTATTGTGTCCGACGTCACCCATTTTAGGTCAAAGGTTAGGCTCACATACTAAAGAAATTGTCAGAAAAAGTTGGGAAACTTTTGCTCAATTATCATTTCTTGCTGATGAGAAATCAAATATGTTCTATCTAAGTGTCGACACCGTGGTGAAGTGGTTAAGGCGTCGGGCCAGTAAACGAAAGGTTGCTGGTTTGAACGTCATTAGTAGTGCGATTATATGTTAAAGACATCCTTCTCTGTGGTGTGTTCACTAAATTCTATGGGTTGTTTTTTTGAAATAAACTTTTTGACTGAAAAAGAGAAAAGCTTATGTGTTCAATTTATTTAAACATCTATCTTAAAAGATGCCAGAAATGCTGGCATAAAGGATTTATCCGAAATTAGTTAGACTCTGAGATAGTTTTAATTGGATGGACAGCACAAAAAAAGAGTATTCCGTTTCGGAGACCACAGTAAAACATCGTAACAACAAAAAGCAAAACCTAAGAGTGGACAAGCACATTACGAAACATTTTGTCCGTATACCACAATTAATCCGAAGAATGGGAATTTAAGCATCAATAGGGACAAAATTAAGGACAAACAAACTACAGAAAGACGAAAACAAACTGAAGAGAACTTACGGCCATCAAGGTATTGAGCAAAAGTGACCCCCCCCCCCCCGGTAAAATCAGGTCACTGGATCAATGGGTAAGAAGTTCCTTGACACAAATAATGTATAAAGGTAAAGTCTAGACTGGATCTGTTGTGGGCAAAATCTTATGGACAAGCTCAGACAGACAGAAAGGCAAACAGACAGACAGACTGACAGACAAAGGAAATAATGATTAACATCAACGTTCTTCCATACATGTACTTGGATATTTTACGTTATATGAATATCACTTATTATGTTTCATATCATATCAGATTTAATTTTTTTCTCTATCTCTTCATTTCAAATATGGTTTGAATTCAAAGTTGATGACAAAAACCCCTCACCTTCGACGAATGCACCAGGAGCGAGGTAAACCTCTCTGACGGAAGAGTCCAATTCTTTTTGTCCTATCAAATCGTGTACGCCTCTTCCGTAATATAGAACACCTTTATCGTCTGGATTTGGGACGTTTTGTTGAACCTCTGGAGGATCCACGAACACCAGTAATTTGTTTATAATTTCCTTATTATAACTTCCATAGTCGTTATCGAATTCTATTGACATTTGTTTGCTGTTCGAATTGACTACAATGAGGGCCCTTTTTGCGCCTGCGCGCCGACAGTGGAAGCCATAACTTTTTGGTCTGACGATGCATTTATTAAAATTATAGGATGTACGAATCTCCAGAGTAACCGGACGTCCTGAAATATACAAGGATACAGTTTCAGATACATGATGTCTTTCAAAAGTCTCTATTTTTACACATATGATAATTATCAGCGTATCAATATAGTCGGCACCGGTTGCCTTTTGGTATCGTTGGTTTAAAAGTGGTCTTTTATGTTAAATGTTTCTATGGTGTGAGTTGATCTTCCTTGTCCCTTTTGCATCTCTTTCTGTGAGCGTCTATTCTGTGTTTTTTGCATTGGGTGTTTTGGGATTTAGCTGTGGGTGCTGCAACCTAGTGTTGTGTGTGATCCCCTCCTTTCTTCTATGATGATGTTTATCATTAATTTTAAGAACTGTGTGATGTTTATGATTCTCCGCTCTGTAACACTGATTGTATAACAGCTGAGGAAATGTATTCCACAAACAAAATAAGTTATGAACAGCCGCCATCTAGAGAATAAATATATCGATTGTTTTAACACTTTTTGTTTTTATTTGTTTTATTTCTTAAGGGAGCAACCATTTGATTTTTATGGGGGGGGGGGGGGCAGGAAGACTTTGCAAAAAAAATTTCCGGATCGAAATTTTAGGGAAAAAAAAATTCCGGCCCAAAGGGCCGGCAAAAAAATTTTTCCGGATCATGAAATTGCCCCTCCCCTCTCTCTTCCAACCTTTCCACTGCCAAATAAACACTTTTTTGTGTATCATAAACAAAGTATAAAAAAATGGAACAAACTTTACGCAATTTGGAGTGAATAAATAAAATTCAAAAGTCATTAGCACCATATAGCCTTTCTCCGTTGAGTATCATTTTAGTAAACAGATTATAGGCACCATATGCCATTCAAGAAATTAAAATGAAGTGATCTGCTGGCAAGAGATGAACTCATTGTGTGTTTGATGTTTAATATGGCTGAAAAATCACGCTGAATTATTTAAACTTAAGAGTAATTTTCAACATTGGAAAATCATAAAAAAAAAATAATCCGGCCCGAAGGGCCGGCGAAAAAATTTTCCGGCTCTTAAAATGGCCGAAAAAAAATTTTCCGGCCGGCAAAAGTCTTCCTGCCCCCCCCCCCCCCCCCCCCCCCATAAAAATAAAATGGTTGCTCCCTAAACTTGTTATATATCAGACCGCATCAATTTATACAAAATGTAACGTTTCAGTTATGTTAAAAAATATCACGTTGCCATAGGAAACACCGATTGTTTTTTTTTTAATTAACTTCCCTCCACACTGGTGAAAGGTTTTCTTTATAATAGACATCGGAAGCTTCCTTCAATCTATTTTTCGTAAATATATACATGTATATTAAAAGTTCCAATATTGTGTTTTCGTACAGAAATAAATAATTATCATAGCTAATGCATTTATTTAATACAATTTGCTCTAGTTGGTTTAAGTTTAGTACTTTCATGTATGTTTGGCGCTTGGGTGGTTTATTTCATGTTCCTTGTCATTTTTGTGTCTCTATATTTACTTGTCGTTACTTTGTGTTTTCACATTTTCTTTTTTATGTCTTCACTGCAGTCGAGTCTTGCTGGGGATCACTTCCTGGTCTATCAGCGCACAGTTGTAGTATCTCTTCGATTTCGAGCTGGACTGATGAGCTTATGAAGCTTACGTCTTTTCGTGATCATATCTGCTGTGTCTTAGTGTTAACAGAAAGGAGGGGATCTTTAAAAAGGCTACGTTGCAGCATCAACAATCAAACACCAAAAAACCCCTTTATATGAAGATACAGAGTATGCAATCACACTAAGAGACGTAAAAGTGACAAGGTAGACGAACACCAAACACAAAAAGACTTCACATAAACCAATGAGACAAATAGGCATTAAGTGCCGACATAGGACGGCCATCTGCCGATTACAGACGTCCAAATTACCTTAACAAATTAATATATCTTACCTGTGAACGAGAAAGAAGTCCATGATACCGATCGGCCTCCCTTTACCTTACTGCTAGACTTTTGCCTCGTGTCAGACTTGCTGATATAGGTAAAACTATCCTGCTTGCGCTGGTTTCCTTGTTGAACGAATACCTGGAATTGATCAGACGCTGGTACACGCCCTGGAGATGGATACAGGTTCAAAGCTCCAAAGACAGCGGATATATGCACAAAAATAAAGATAAGGTACTTGTCCATGGTTCTATGTCTTGAATTCCGTAGGAATACTATAACTCCAATGTCTGTATATCGTCCGATTTTATTATCCAACTTCAAGCTCCAAAGAGGTAAATTGCTGTCAGTAATTGTGAGATAAAGTAACGTTAATGATACCGGACTCTGTAATGATAATATGCAAGTGCAATTTATGCATCCGTGTTGGTCTAATTATCACATTAATTAGAATTTGAAAAGTTTTTGTTTCGAACGTACAGGTACGGTAGATCTAATACAATAGGATATATAATCTAAACGTCTTCAAATTCAATAGCATTATGTATTAACGTAGCTCGCGGTTTAAGAACAAAATTGATTACCTACCCTGAAAGTTTGCATATGAAAACTAGAAGATTCAAACCTTCGCTCGTGAAAAAAAGAATTCACTTCACCGCCGATTTAACATTTCATAGGCATCCAAAAATGGCACATTTCATTGTATAAAATAGCAATTTACGTTACTTCCGTGTAGTATCATGCTGATATTGCTTTGCTATCATAGACATTTTCTTTCTTATTTTGCGGTCAACTCCCTAAATTAAATCTTATTCATAAACGGCATATATTTCTGAATCGATTTATAAGAAAAAATGTATATGTAAACAATTTTGTTTTCAAGTTATACAAGTATGAAAATACAAGAAAATAGTGTAAACTCGGAATAAAAAATGACGTCGCGGTCATAACGTTACGTATTTGCTTGACGACGTTATCATTCTTATGCCACAAAGAAAAAATATCCTCTCGACAATTACAATAAAGTGCTGATTATACACCCGTAACAGAGCTGTGGTGTGTGTGTGGGGGGGGGGGTTAAGCTGGATTCACCATTGTCGTCCGTCCGTCCGTCCGTCCGTTTGTCCGTCCGTCCGTCTTTCAGTCCGTAGACAAAAGTTTTTCATCGCAACTCCTCCCTAACCAATCGATGAATTTCAGTGAAACTTTACACCATGACAGATCATGATATGTAGATGTGCATGAAAAAAGGGAATTGCTGTCGAAAAAGTAACACCTGAGTTTTGGTCCTTGGACTTAGATTTTTCATGCAAGTTATCAATGACAAACTTTGTCATCACAACTCATTCCGAACCAATAGATGAATAAGTGAAACTGTACACAATGAAAGATCATGATGCTAAGATGTGCTTGAAGAGAGGGAAAAGCTACACCTGAGTTATGGCTTAATTGATTTGATTCGATAGGGGAAGAGGATTCTTTTTTTTTTTTTTTTTTGTTGCTCCTATTTTGATTTTGTGATTTATAGCATATAATACGCTTTTAGGGACGAGGGAGAGGGGGTTAGTACGGATAATGTATATACGTTACAGGAAAGATTTCACGTTATTCCTAAAATCTATACGATTTCTTGTGTAACTCCTGTAATTATAAGTCATAACATATTATTCCTAAAATTGGTCGGTTTTTCATGTAATTCATGAACTTTTGCAAAAAGAATAAATATAATAAAATGTACTTTATTAAGGCTTTGTGAAAAAAAAATTGTACGTACTGAGATGCATAAATACTCGCATTGATAAAAAAATAAATTAAAAAAAAAAACCAAAATGCATTGCACTGGTTAAAAATTAAACCCAATTTGAATTTTTATTTTTATAAAGTGCGAAGCTCAAGTGAGCTATTGTCATAGCGTGCCGTCCGTCCGTCCGTCGTCTAGCGTAAACTTTAAAAATTTTCGACACCGCAGCACAGAATTTCACGAAACCTTACAGGAAGCAAGTACGCAAGGTCCTCTAATAAGTTTGTGTTTTTCGTGCCGATCGGTCAGCAAATATGGCCGCCGAGGGCTCTGGTTGGCTGACACATGTTCGACTTCTCCTCTGCAACCGCTGCACAGAAATTCACGAAACCTTACAGGAAGCAAGTATTTAAGGTCATCTATACAAAGTTTGTGTTTTGTTGTTGCTGTGGTCTAGGGGATAGGGCATCATCGGACGAGTCTTATAATTGCTGGTTCGATCCTTCCTAGGACCTTGGATCGGCTGACATGTACTCTTCAATGTTCTGTGTTTATATAAAAAAAAATGTCCTTATCTATGCATTGTTTACGAGTCTGTCGTGTTTTTAAAAAATAATGATTAAAAAACCCCAAAAGTTTGTGCTTTTCATGCCGATCGGTCAACAAATATGATGGCTGATTGGCTGACTTTTGACATCTCCAAAATTGATGCTCATAATTTCACGAAACCATTAAAGAAAGCGTCCACTACTATTCTTCTGTTTGCAACTCAGGTGAGCGATGTGGCCCCCTAGGGCCTTTTTTTTTGTCAAAGTGGATTGTTACAACGCCGTCAAAGAGCGTCCAATATGTGGCTTTGAAAATATTATACTAACTAAATGTACGTTAAGAACGTGATAATTCAGCTTTTTTTTAATTCCAGGAGGAAAGAGGCCCCGACGATTTCTATACAAGAAGCACAGGATTGAAATAAAAACTACGCTCACTATTAAAAAAAATGTCGGATCGGCCTAATTCGGCCAAAGAGCTAATGCACATCACTTTTATAAAAAAAAAAAGAAAAAAGAAAATATAAAAAGCCCAAATGAGGTATATATATTGACAACGACAGGATGTATAATCAAATGTTCAAAGCTCTTGCGCTTCACAGAGACTGATCCTTGCTATTATTTCAATCGAAGATTTATATCAGTGTGAGTGCTTGTATGCGGAGGGGTTCTTAGCCAATCATGTAAAAAAAACCGAAAAAGCACCAAATTGTACAGAATTATAAAGTTAAAAAAATTACGGTCCATGAATAAAAATTATCGTTTCTTTTTTTTTTAATCATCGAGATATATTGTACAGGCCGATTGACAGTCTTGTCCGTATGTATTTCTCTTTTTGTACGATTGTATTCAAAAATAAGTCTTCAGTTTACGTCTACTAATTTTCAGCTAAATATAATTTCGTTTATGTTATAATTTAGTGCGGTTCTTTCTGATATACAATGAATAGAACGTTTCTTTTAATTTGGCGGCAAAGTAATGCAGACAACGTCGCGTTGTAAGCGTTGTGACGTTATAAATAAAATGTGCACCACTATTCCTTTGAACCACGAAACTTGCGTACTAAAAGTCCAATGACGACACAAACCCGCGAGCTACGTTAATGTAAGAACAGATAAAGTTAATGTTATTTCACACCAGAAGGTATGTATGAAATAACATCAGAGTATTTGGAATTGATCTTTCTTTTTCGGTTTGCCTCTCGTAAAAAAAGTTCCCCGCGAGGGTTTTGACAATAAGTGTTTTAAATGTTTCCCTGACATGGTGCTCATAGCACTTTCTATATAGACATAACCTCAGACAGAGCATATTTTGATGATATATACTGTTTTCATTTTCTTGCATGAACATTGACGGCGGGTGTGGCTAGCCAAACAGTGGATGCTTACTCCTCTCGGGCACCTGGTCCCACCTCTAGATTGCTAGGAGTCCGTCGATGCTCAATTTGGTGTTCTGTTGTGAGTGCTGTTGAGATTGTCGTCAAGATCTTTTTGTCTTTGTAGCCTTAAAATAATAACTGCTTGCCGTGGAAAGCCGTTGAAGGTCGATTACTCATACATAATCATATAATGTTAAAAGTTTCACTCGCCACATCAAGGATGAGGTTATCAAGGAACGACATTAACATTATATGATTTATGATGGTTTTTGTGGTTGACTTTCATTCAATAATTGGTATAAATTATATTGCTATTGATACCGGTATTGCACGTCTTACTTCATTCCATTTTATCAAGGAATCGCCAACTACAATGGATTTGCGTACTTTTCTTATTGATGAAATGATTTTTTTTTTCTTCACCCGTACATCAGAATTCCGTATTTCCTAATTTCTTCCATATATTTCCGTATATTTTAAAAATTAATAGTTGCAATGAATAATGATTGAAAATTCAAAATAGTATGTGCGCTAATTCATGATTTCACTATTTTGTATAGTTTTGTCTCAGTTCTTTCTGAAATGCAATTGCACTAGAATAAGTACATGTACAAGTAAATAAGTTATCAAACAGTTCTAACTATAAGTTTGATTCACTATCATCTGAAACTTAGAATGTCAATGTGCCCATATCTTTCCTGAAGTACGGACAGGTACATGAAGCACCAAAGCAATTGAGCGAGAAACTGCACTGCACCAATGCGCAAAGCGCATTGATGGAAAACTTTCTGTCCATTTTGTTGGTGATACCTGCGTCAACAGAAAAAAATATTAGAGTTATTTCTTAACAATTAATATCTTCTACTTACTGATGGGAACTGGACAGTTTCATGAATCTAATAAAAACCTATCCCCGCACTTTATTACAGATAATCAATTCATTTCTTGCATATAGCTTTAACACCAAGAAATACAGGTCAAGTTCAAATATGGGTCATGTCCCTCAATTTTGTGCAGAGTTATGCCCCTTGAAACTGAGAAAATTCAAAATTATTTTGGTTTCCAGACATTTAAAGGAAAACTGATACAAATATTCAATTCATTCCTTGCATATACCTTGCATACCAAGAAATACAGGTCAACTCCAAATATGTGTCATGTTCCTCAATTTTGTGCAGAGTTATGCCCCTTGAAACTGAGAAAATTCAAAATTATTTTGGTTTCCAGACATTTAAAGGAAAACTGATACAAATATTCAATTCATTCCTTGCATATACCTTGCATACCAAGAAATACAGGTCAACTCCAAATATGCGTCATGTCCCTCAATTACGTGCAGAGTTATGCCTCTTGAAACTTAGAAAAATAAAAAATTTTGTGGTTTCTGGACATTAGAAGGACAACTGTTACAGATAATAACTTCATCTCTTGAATGTAGCTATTATACCAAAAACTACAGGTTAGGTTTGAATATGGCTCAATTTTATGCAGAGTTTTGCCCCTTCAAACTTGGAAAAAAAATCAATATTTTGTGCTTGCCGGACATTTAAATGAAAACTGTACCAGGGAATATATTTATTTCTTAGGTATAGCTTTACGTTTAGAAATACAGATCAAGTTCAAATAAAGGGTCATGTTAATCAATTTTGTGTTGAATTGTGCACCTTCAAACTTTTTTTGAAACACTTTGTGATTTCAGCAACTGAAACTTTATCTTTCTCCAGTTAAACTGAACTTGCATTAATTTTCATTTTCCCATTTGATTTGAAATTTTATCATTTTTTATTTGTTTTTCAAAAATCAGCACGTTTCGTCCAATAAAATTTCAAAGCTATTTAGACTCATATTTAAAAGTTAAGAAGCCATATAATAGAATAAAATTCATAGTTATATAGGGCCAACTTATAGGGACTTCCAACACTGTTCACCAGGTCTTGTAGGAGAAAGGTCTTTTCTTGGACATCACACGTCCGTCATGGAGTGTCCTCCTCATAGTTACTCAGTGTGTAACCTTCCAGACAAGGCAAGTTAATGGAATGGGTTCCAGACAAGACAAGTTGAGGGAATGGGTCGTAAAAAACATGATAAAAAAACCTTGAACATGTTGAACGTAATCTTTATGTCCGAATCATGCATGTCTGGTGCATAGAATCTGTTCTTCTATGTAAAGAAGGCTGCTCAATAGTAATATGGTTAGCACTCTCCCTTCTCTTCATAAGGACGGTTACATTTGTAAATGAACAGACCTTTCAAAATTTCATCTGCTATGATTACATCTAAGGATAATTTTTACTTCTGGTTGGGGATTCCCTCCGTTTTTCTTTACATTTGCTATTTAGACTCACATTTAAAAGTTAAGAAGCCCTTTAATAGAATAAAATTCATAGTTATAGGGCCAACTTATAGGGACTTCCAACACTGTTCACCAGGTCTTGTAGGAGAAAGGTCTTTTCTTGGACATCACACGTCCGTCATGGAGTGTCCTCCACATAATTACTAAGTGTGTAACCTTCCAGACAAGGCAAGTTAAGGGAATGGGTCGTAAAAAAACCTGATAAAAAAACCTTGAACATGTTGAATGTAATCTTTATGTGTTTCGTGAAACCCTGTGACGTTATTGAAGATAGGAAGTGGAAATGTAGATAATTTATGGAGCTCTGACAATATACACATTGAAACTTTTGCTACGATGACCCGAAAAAAAACTCAGGTTTCCCGTTTTGCGTAATTAAAGGTCATAGGCTTGAAATCCCTCACCAATCCCCTGGAATGTTATTTCCTACAGCTCCTAGAGTACATTGTACATACAAATATGTATTAAGGCAGTACATACTGCACAGTACTTAACATATAAGAGCTGACTGTTCAGTTTTGCTCATGAGAACGCAATAAACATTGTATATAAAAAGCAACATTATGGCATGTACCTTTTAACTCGATTCTAACTAGCCTCCATCACTGATATTTCATATTGTACCTGTGACAGTAATTAATTTTTCCTATGTCACTCTAATTCATTTCGTGACATTTTTTTTAAAGATTGACTCTCTTTGCCACTTTTCACAAAAAGCCATTTTTTTCCTTTAATCTTTCTATAATTCTAATTTTTGTTCCAAATCTACCGTTTCCTTAACCGCATATGACTGCAATAAAAATGTTTAATATTAATTCAACGAATTATAGGTTAAAGTGGTAGGTAGACTTGATCAAACAACAAAAATATGTCCCCTGTTTTAAGTGCTTGATAAATTGATATCATACAAGTATGGTTTGTCTTTGAAGATGTATAAACACCTGTACATTATATAAATCTGCTCCATTAGTCTTCAGTTAGATTACAGACTGGAAAAATTAGAATGCAAGAAATAAATTATTCCATGATAGAATTGGGTAAGAATTTGCTTTCATATAGTTGAGGTTTTAATTTGTTCAAAATACATTTACATCGATAAAATCCTCTTTCATCTTAAATTTACCACAAGAAAGATTGAGAATTTTAACAATTTAAGTGTGAAAAACAAATTATGATTTTTCTATATCATTCTTTTTTCTTGAGAAATACATTATATACCATTTAAATCTATCTCCCTTTTTTAGCTCACATGAGCGAAGGTCGAGTGAGCTATTGTCATAGCCCGCCGTCCGTCGTCGTCCGGCGTAAACTTTTTAAATTTTCGACTTCTCCTCTGTAACCGCTGCACAGCATTTCATGAAACTTTACACACGGTGGGTAATTTCGCAACGCAGAACATTCGGTCTATCTAAAATTTCGTGTAATACAAATTATTTTTCACAAAAAGGGGAATGTGATGCAATGTAAGGATGCCTTAGCTACGAGAATTATCCAAAGTAAGAGAGGTAAATTAATGTCCTTTTATAAAGCTGAAAAACGATCGGCGTGATTCGTGTAAATGAAAGTGAAAGTAGAACGCCGATCGTCTTTGTGCGTTAAAAAAAGCTAATATCCACCTTACATGTATTTTGGATGCAACTCATAGTTAAGGTGTTATTACACTGCATCACATTTCCCTTTTGTAATAAATTATCTATTTTGCGCAAAAATATAGAAAAATCAATTGTTCTGCGTTGCGAGATTACCCACCGTGTTACAGGAAGCATGAACTCAGTTTGTGTTTTTCGTGCCGATCGGTCTACAAATAAGGCCGCCGAGGGCTCTGATTGGCTAGTGCATTTTGAACTTCTTATCTGAAACCACATGCAGCACAGAACTTCACGAAACCTTGCAAGAAGCAAGTACTCAAGGTCCTCTCCTAAGTTTGTGTTTTTTGTGCCGATCGGTCAACAAATATGGCCATCGAGGGTTCTGATAGGCTGTCACATTTTCGACTTCTCCTCCGCAACCGCTTCACAGAATTTCACTTATTAAAGCTTACAGGAAGCAAGTACTCGAGGTCCTCTTCCACTTTTGTTGCGGTGTTTTTGTTTTTTGTTGTTTTTTTTTTTTATTTATTTATTTATTTATTTATTAAATGCCGATCGGTCAACAAATATGGCCACCGAGGGTTCTGATTGGCTGACGCATTTTCGACTTCTCCTCATTAACAACAATCTTACAGGAAGCAAATATCATTGTCCACTATCACTGCAATTCTGGTGTCGCCCCCCTTGGGCCTCTTGTTTTATGCAGTTCCGATTCGTTTCCCCGTTGGCCACTCTATTTAATTGTCCTTTCGTAAGTTTGTCCGTTTGATTAACCGAGATCTTAAAATTAATATTTATGAAATAAAGCAATCGACACCGATTGCCAATTGGTCTCGTTGGTGGTTTATGTGTTACAGTAATATTTTGTGTATAATGTGGCAGTGGCGTAGCTAGACCAAAATTTAATGAAGTAATTTTTTTTATGATATAGGGGCGAAGGGGAGGGGGTTATGGGGACACATATAGTCTTAACAAGTTCCAGGACATTGCCTTGAAGGAGGCCAAAAATAAAGTCTCCGGCAGCTCTGCATGAAATATTCTGTGGAGAAAAAAAGGTACAAAATTCGGAAATTTTAGAAAAAAGAGTTGATGCTGTAGTATTGAAGCATACATGGTAGCTACTGAACGTCACTGTTCGGTACTCCTTGTCCCTTTGACGTCTCTTGTTGTACTCTCTTGTTGTACTCTTGTTGTACTCTCTTGTTGTACTCTTGTTGTACTCTCTTGTACTGTTGTTTTACTCTCTTGTAGTACTCTCTTGTTGTACTGATGCTGTACTCTCTTGTTGTACTGATGCTGTACTCTCTTGTTGTACTCTCTTGTTGTAATGTTGTTGTACTCTCTTGTTGTACTCTCTTGTTGTACTCTCTTGTTGTACTCTCTTGTTGTAATGTTGTTGTACTCTCTTGTTGTACTCTCTTGTTGTACTCTCTTGTTGTACTGTTGTTGTACTCTCTTGTAGTACTCTCTTGTAGGACACTCTCGTAGTACTTTCTTGTTGTACTGATGTTGTACTCTCTTGTTGTACTCTCTTGTTGTACTGTTGTTGTACTCTCTTGTAGTACTCCCTTGTTTTACTCTCTTGTAGTACTCTCTTGTTGTACTGATGCTGTACTCTCTTGTTGTACTGATGCTGTACTCTCTTGTTGTACTGATGCTGTACTCTCTTGTTGTACTCTCTTGTTGTAATGTTGTTGTACTCTCTTTTTGTACTCTCTTGTTGTACTCTCTTGTTGTACTCTCTTGTTGTAATGTTGTTGTACTCTCTTGTTGTACTCTCTTGTTTTACTCTCTTGTTGTACTCTCTTGTTGTACTGTTGTTGTACTCTCTTGTAGTACTCTCTTGGTTTACTCTCTCGGTGTACTCTCGTTGAACTCTCTTGTTGTACTCTCTTGTTGTACTCTCTTGTTGTACTCTCTTGGTGTACTGTTGTTGTACTCTCTTGTAGTACTCTCTTGTAGGACTCTCTCGTAGTACTTTCTTGTTGTACTGATGTTGTACTCTCTTGTTGTACTCCTGTTGTAATCTCTTGTTATACTGTTGTTGTACTCTCTTGTAGTACCACACTCCGTGTTTTCGTGTTTAGCTTTTTTAACTGTTGTCTTGGTGTTGTAACCGAGTCCCGTTGAAGATGTCCGCCTTTATTGTAATATTACAAGAAGTAAAAGCTCACCAGCAAATCAACGCTTCAGTAGAAACATCTAGCAAACCTAACGGAGGCACGATTGAAACAAAATGGACTCATCCTTTCGAACTCTTTCTATCTTACTTCTTACAATACTTTAATCATTCAATCAATATACAGCTACAACAAACATTTATTGAATTTGTGAAACATGATAAAATTGAACATGAGGAGCTTTAAATTCAAAATAAATTTGACCAAGGAATTTTGATCCTTTAACGAGCGAGGCCAATTTTATAGAAATAATAATTTCCGGATCTTCTTTTGATATGATTCATAATATCACTAAGTCTCGATTCCTGATTCCTTTTAGACCTTTATCGTTGCGAGGTACATTTTACATAAAGGTGCATTTTCTTTTCTCCTTTCCAGATTTTCTGTTGAAATGCAAAATTCTTTTTGATAAAAAAAAATCATCGACTCTTTCTTTCGCTGGTAGATTTTCAAGTCAATGATTGCAAATATATACTGCATAATGGATGTTTCTGAGCATAGAATGCGGAGGGAACAGTACATGTATGTATTTAAGGGGGTTATAATGCCCGCGGGGATCGGGCTGGTCAGTCCTAGCCATACATGTATACCAGGTCCTCTACATATTTAAAAACTGTACATGTTTCATAAGCGGATCTAAGAAGTTAGAAGGAGGGGCAGCCTTATATTTGTGTACGAAAAGAAAAATACACAAAGGTACAATGTACCGGATAAATCCGTATTATTTGCAAATTCCAAGGTAGGGATCCAGACCTCCTAAGTTCCCGTCTAGATCTGCGCTTGTATTAGGTCTCGAAATTCCTAAAAGGGAAGTCTCATAAATATTCTTCTAGCCGTCAGTCCCTAAAGAATACACATCACCCACGGGGACGCAACACGCACTTCCTTTTCGCATCCCCTATGAAATCACTCCGCCATATAACCAAATATTTAATTTGGTAAGATGTCGGTTGATCAAAAGGACATCGGCAGACACCTCTATGGAGTATATGTTTACACAAAACACACGTCAAGTGGTTTGTCTTCGGGATTAAACCCACTTCACCGAACGTGTAATACAATGGTGGCATCGTCCGAATTGCCTCTTCAGTTGGCTTACAGAAGTGATTTTTTAATTAATCCTATTACGTAGCTCGTTTAAGGTTGTCAACCTCGCGTTTATACCGGGTGGATGACTTTTTGCGGTTTTATTTTGCCTCAGAGTCTGTATTAAAAAATTCTATATTTTAATTATTTATTTGACTTCTGGGGGAAATTTCCTATATTTACATTTTAACGATGTATATTCCGTTTCCTTTCTGTTGACACTCCTCATAATTATTTTTTGATAGAAAAAAAGTATTATAATAAAGAATGCATTTTTGGTCATTTTGTCTCTTGAACTAGTATCATAAGGAGCTTGAACTCGTGCCTATCGGGGAATCTAGCCTGTGATTTTGAAAGAAAAAAAGCATTTTTGGAAAATTCCATTGAGGGTGAGGTTTTAACCCCCTATCCTAACCCCCCCCCCCCTCTCCCCCCCACCCCCCCCCCCCCCCACCCCCACCCCCCTAGATCTATACTTGCAATTTTAACGCTCGTATAGAAATAGTGATACGATAAAATTCCACGTTGAAAAGGGTAAGAACAACCTGCATGTCGCCATGTCATATTCGTTAGTTTAGATCGATAGGAAAGTCAAATTCGGTAAATCTCATCAATGAAACATACTATGATACTTCAACGCGCGGATCAATAGGAGGGTTAGGGGTCAGGAACTTCACCTGGAATTTGTAAAAAACATTATTTTCTCCGTTTTTGAGGGTTTTAATTTTCTAAATCATAGGCTAGACCGCTCAGTCGGACGGAAAACCCTCCTTTTCCTTCCTGGGAAAATGCATGTAATGTAATGCAAATTGTGTACTTTGTATATCCTTCAGAAACACAAATTAGGACACTTGGACCCTATGTGCATGATTGATAATTCAGTAAGATCTTATTTGACAGTGTTCTTCCATTTATCTATCTTTTATGGAAGCGGAGAGGTCTGAAAATTCCAGAAAATTTACAGTAATCACATGTAGCATTGGTGTCATACTTATTTCCAGTTTTCATTTTTATTTTTTTAATTCATTTAGTTACAGCTATCTTTGGCATTTGTAATATCATTTATTTTAACTTATTTCACTTTTCAATTTTAGGGGACTTCGTGCATTTTAAAATAAATGTACAATATACATAGAAGGCTTAATGACTCCGAGGACACCTATTAGCTTTCTCTACTTTAAAGAACAAGCTATAAACAGTAATAAAAAATTCATTTCACTCTATACTTTAAGACGTTCTTATTCATTTAATATGCATATTTTATCCTCGTAAAATCGTGAAATGTTGAGTTAAGTGGATAATGTACGATACGTGATGAACTAGCGACATTCCGCTGTTTTTGTATATGTATTTGGATATTATATTTTACATCCCCTTTTAGCTGTGAGAAAGTGAATGAATCGGTATTAGCTAGAGTCATTGACTCATAAAGTTCATTTTTATGTTAAATTTTCCTCGATGATAGTTCGTTTTTAGAGCAAATTACATGTATACAATTTCATTTTAAATGTGAATGAATTCCTGTCGTTTTTTTTTTTTCAATGTCGAGCTCGTAATGCAGAGAATTTAACTGTAGTAGATTCTATAGTCAAAAAACAAAAATGTACGTGCCTATTGTTATGAACAAAATTATACGTAAAAACGGGTAAAAACTCAGTATTTTGGCAAATTCCAAGGGGTAGGGTGTTCCTAGCTCCCCAACCCACCCTCTAGATCCGTGAATTCCTTGCCAATAAAAAGGAACAAGTCAATTTAACATGCTATATCGTACCTCAGTAGGTAAATTTCTCTAGGGCTATATGCTATCAAATTATATAAAAATTCCTATGTGCCATGTTCCTGTATATTTACATTGATACCTCATGTTGATAAGTGACTATATTAAAGTTAATACTTTCCCGAATATCAAAGGCCCATTACAGGATCCATCTTCTCCTCTCTTTTAGGAATAGGAATTTGAAAATCATATGTAAATATAAGACAAAGATAAAATTACCGAAATGACAGCTTAAGTCGGGCGGGTGTCGCTACCTGCGTTGAGTCTGAACTATGTTAAAATAGAGCGGTCATACTCAAATAAGCTGAACTATTTTCTGGTCTGCTTGCCACTTTTTATCGAATATTTAATTTTTCAAAGTAACAGAGTTTTATTTCAATAGAAAAAAAAAGTAATTTCGCCTAATGAAAAGGCATTGTTACCTTTCATTACATTTATATTTTTAACTTCAAGGAGGAATAAAGGTATCAAACAATTGATTAAAATAAAGGTATCAAACAATTGATTAAAAGATTTTTTTTTTTAATTTCTAGTGATCTGTGCCAATACAATACTATATATATAGTCTTCTTTCTTATTTATCCATTTCTCAAGTCCCCGTTTGCATCTAAACAAGGTAAGTAAAATCTGACGAATGTATCCAACTTTTACTCAAACTCCTGCGTTTTTCGACGAGTTTATTAAGTTTCCATGTATAAACTTTAAGTATAATTAATATACATTATTTTTTAAATTGAACATTATGTGATTGCCCCTCCCCCGTCCCTATCTCATTTCTAGTCCTGTTCTCTTATCCAAACTGGATCCTCGATTTTTTTTTTTTTAATAAAGCGAGTTTGGATACATCACGATATGCAAGACGTAGGTACAAAATGTACGGTTTGATAAAAGCTACAGAATGAATTGACACCTTTAACGAAGCATGAGCGTTACAAGTTTTAATAGGGTAATAACAAAGTGATCCAGAAATTACAGCATTTTACACTACCATGACATTGATATGTTCTTGGTTTATTTACATGGCTTTGAAATCTTGTCAACGTATATATAGATCCCTCTAATACACGAAAACAAGTCTATATGACCTAGGTGTAAATAAAAGCTCATTTGTTCAACCTTGGGCCATATTCTTAAAGAAGTGTGAAATTTCATATAGATATATCACTGGGATTATTGTATACTAAGTAAGTTTAGCCACGTTAAAATGAAAATTGAAAGTCGTTTTGGGGAAAATAAGAAGACTTTTCTGAAAGAAATTGACTGGTAATTAAAATTTGTTGGAAACTACAGTAGTTGTGAGTTCTTTGCTGCAAGAAAGTTTCGCTGTAAAAAATCCTTAAATGTCGCTCTTGCGTTGCAGGCGACATACTAACTTGCTCTTTTGATAAAAAAAGCGTAACGTTTTAAAATAATTAATGAATGTCTAGAAAAATGTGTAAAAGACATGGAATCAGTCAAAAGGGCAGACTTTATATGGGTTTATATTTCGATATAACTAAAGTTTCAGTAATAAGAATTTCAACGATGTTATCGGAACAGATTCTCAACAAAATTCGAAATAATAAAATATTCAAATCTAAATTTAGATAACAAAAAAAGATTAAATAAATAAAATAAAATAAATAAATCAATAATAAAAAGAAATCGAAACAAAAACAAAAATTCTGTTAGATTTATATTTTCGGCATGGGAGGTCTCCGAACAACAAAATTGTAAGAAATACTTTTCTGTGACAACGCATGTGTTTTACACTTTATCTAAGGAATTCTAATTTAAACTCATTTCGTTGGTGAAGAGACTGATCTATAATTTAACATTCTGGCCAATTAACCCGATCGAACTAAAGATTTCCTCCTTTGATTACGGTTTTTAATGCGTTCATTTGAAACACTTAGCTACGCTTTATCGGCAATTGCTGTAAAAATATCCTGAAATTAGAGTGAAAATGTAACCACTATCCCATATTTAGAGAAAAAAAGTTGAAAGAGGGAATTCAGAAGAATATACCTTAAATGATCGCCATGATTAAAGTCATGTGATCTTTTTTGAACAGCTTATTGGTTAAATTACTTTCTATTCAAGTTTCAGTTTAATAAAACGAAATGCGGAAAGGGACAGAGCGAAAAGTCTGGAATCCGTGTAAAATATGTTTATAAGGGAACATATTGGCGGAATTTTACTCTGGCTATTAAAATGCATCATTTACTCTTTTGGAAGCAATAAAGACATGGACGCATGCGCCGGTAAGTTTTTTATATCTTTATTTCATTTTTTTTTTTTCAGAATTTCCTACATTTCTCCACAAAACAATCTAGATGTAGATTTCGAACCTTGTGTTGAATATTGGATAAGCGTATAGCATTTTTTTTATGTATATGTATATAACCAAATCTGGGGGTTACGTTTTATTTTACTTTCATTTGGAGGAGAGGGTATAAAACATTTCTAGAGCGATGCAGATATTTTCAAGACGAGACAAAACATTCTTGATTAAAAGTCAAAGATCCCCCTGGTAGGAAAATATCAAAACTTAGCTTCAATGCCATTAAAAAGAAACGATTTGAAGAAACAGGATAGGAAACTATTTTAAAAGGTGAAAGGATTATTTTTCCAGCCAAAAAAGATAAATTAAAGAAGATCTTTTAATTCTCTTTTTTTCTCCCTCTCTTTTTTTTTCTTCTTTTTTTTCCCCCTTTTTTTTTTTTACCTTTTTTATGTAAAAAAGTGGATTTCTTAGTGTATTCAACATGCATGTTCTAGTATCCTACAAAAATAATAGATAAATTGTTTTCTTTATTTTCAAAAATTACAAAATAATAAGAGGCACTATAGATATGAAAAAAAAATCAGGCATTACGCGTAAAAAATAAGGACGATGAAAAATGATTAGGGAAAAATGGAAATTAGACCAAATTAAATTAGATGGAGCGAATTCAAAAATGCATGCATGTACCGTGTACAGTGCAAGTAGAAAGATCAATTAGGTGCCCTGTAAATATTGTAAATATTTATTTTCGCCATGTAAGGGAATAGAAGGGACCAAAATCGTCTTAAAGCCCAATTTTTAACAGTAAACTGTGAAATGTGTTCAAAACCACAATGACACTCAGGTGAAATACGAAACCTAATTTCAAAACTAAAGAGTTACCGCATGTGAAAGGTTGGCGGTACGGGGTTACGTCCCTTTGTTTATTTAATTTATGAGTTTTATTGACATTTTTCATGATACAATCTTCTTGTTGTAAAATGAAAGTTAAAGAGCTATTTGCTAATTTGTTTTCAGAATTAACATATACATGCATATAGAATTTGAAAAGGGTGGGAGAAGAAAAGTTCACCACCCAGACGAAAAACGACATTTTAAATTTAAGAACAAAAGTTTGAAATGTTGTAAGATAAATTAGAATTATGCTGTTCCTTTATCATTTCGAAATATCAAATGCGAAATTGTGAAAGATTTTTTTTTTCGAAATTCTGCAATACGCTATGGGTTTGTTACAAATACAAAGAGTAGCATGTCGAAAATAACTATGGTCTATTACGCTCAAATTACGATTTTCAAAGTAATTTTTTCATCTGTCTCACTCTTTTTCGTTACATTTTAAACAGCTTCGTCATCCCTAAGTACCTTGAAGTGTGGTAAAAATGATGTTAAATTGATTGTATTAAATGAAGCCGAAAATCGGTGTTTATCAGTGTCGAAATCTAGAGGAACAAAAAGAAAATTACTTGAATTTCATCTGTAAAAGCTCAAAAAGATTAAAACGGGTTAACTTTTAATGCATCGATATTTTTTTCTTAAATGGACCAAATCACAAAATCAAAGCAAAAAAATCTGTTATAATATGATTTTACATGGAGGTCATTATGAGCGATATCAGATCCGAGGACTCGATTTGCATGTGTCATCAAAGAAAATATGCTTTTAAAAAAGTAATTTAGTGGTTTCAGTATTTTTTAAAATATGATGATAATAATGAAAAAAAATCGAAAGATGAGGAAATAAGGCTATAGTCATCATAATGTATGGGTGACTCAAATCAGTCTAGGAATCAATGGAGAATGTACATGTACATTTTCATCTAGCCGATATTCGGATTGAGCCAAAAACAGAACTGAGCCCAAAAAAATTCAAACGAATTTTCAATGACACTTTAAACCTGTTCGCCGTGTCAGTTTTAGAATATATATTTTTCTAAATTATCAGCTATCAAAAATATCTAATATACGCAACAATGTTTAACCTTTAAAATTATTTCTCTCATTTTATCTATATAAAGTTACCAGGTAAACATGAAATAAAAGTCGACTTCACAATTTTCATAACTTCGAATTCACAAACAGTTTTCTTTGTCTTTTTTTTTTTCCTTTTATCAAATATTAGAATTCTTCTTTCAATTTGGTTTTTTCAGTAGTTTGAGTATATGATCAGTATCTGCTTGTTTCCAAACATTTGCGGTTTTTTTTTATCGCTCAATTGGTCTGTGGTAAACCGGTATGTTGTATATAAATAAGATGACCGTCCTGACCACAAGCCCCAGGGGTAACATTGGAATGAAAGGTATCGGACTCTGATATTTATTATAGTAGTACATGTACCTGTTGAAATTTCTTATTCACTTTCGAAAGTGTTCGAATCATATACCGGCTCATGGTGTGTCATGCATATATTACATATACGTCGTATTGTCAGTCGGTCTGTCTGAGACAGGTCACTTTTTGTTTGTCTGTACATAAATGTTAATGTCAGTTTGTCTATTTAATATTCGTTTCTTCAGTCTGTAAGTACAGTGTATGCTACTTTGCTAGATGGTTTATGAGGCGGTCAGTCTGTTTGTCAGTCTGTGAGCAGGTCTGGTTCTGTGTCATTCAAATCATGCTTTCTTTGTCAATTTATTTCATGCATCTTATCTAATAGGTTTATCGAACACAATTTCACTTTATACAAATAAACATATTTGAACATTTTACAAAAATCCCTACAGCATGTTAGAATTAATTCTTTCTATTTGAACACTGAAGTCGTATCCCGGCCCCCGGCACAGTTAGAACATCGCAAATTCTGTTACATGAAACCAAGTGTTAAAAAGAGACGGTTTCTCATTGTTAAACAATAAATCCCATTTCAAGTGCAAAATACTTCTAGAGTCAATTAAAATCACCTCTTTTGAGATTTGATTGGCGAAAACAGAAATAAACATCTAAGAACTTATTCGATTTCATTTGGAATTTCGGGCATAAATCGCTTAAGAAGGGTAAAAAGTATCATTTAATACTTTATCTTTCAACCAATAGGGTTCGAGATCAAAGGACCGAACGTCTCTGAAGCGATCGATTTAATTTGAAAAAGAGGTGTTGTATTTTAACAAAATAGATATGTGCCAACGCTGAAAAGAACAGCTATGTGCAATTGAAAAAGGTTTACCTGTAGGCGTGTCGAGAGGCAATTCAGGAAAGAGGGGAGAGAGGGGCAGAGGAAAATTAATTTAATTAGGCATAAGAGAATTCAATGTAAATGTTTTCATGCAGTTTGTCGTTCTTTTTGAACTTAAAGACCTCCCTAACTTTGGTTGCGCTTGGTCAAGAACGTTTCTCTACAACGGGACATTAATTGATTAAATGAAAGGGTATTAACCAAATTTTGTGACAATGAACAGTTTCATGTGCCTCTATCCCCCTCATTAGTGGTGCATCGTGGGGTCAGTCTCTCTCTCTCTCTCTCTCTCTGTTGAAAAAAAGTCCAAACATCTTTAAAAATAATTTTAAAGAAGCCTACAGCTTACAGTTAAATGTATCTCGCCTACCAATTATCTTGCTTTCTGGCGGTCCATTTGTCTTCTAGACTTTTTTATGCAATTGATTGTTAATGAGATATACAGAAGTGGAATTTGAGATAAATGAGACATGCGTTAGTGCAGTTCTTCATTCCTATTTTGTATAAATTATCAATTACATTAGTATGACATGATGAAATCTGAGAGATAATGCATGAATTTGAGAGATATTGATATAAAATTTAAGAGATATTGAGATTAAACTCAAAAGATATGATATAAAATTTTGGACATATGGAGATGAAATTATAGAGATATTGAGATAAAATCTATCATATATTCGGATGAAATTTATGAGATACTGAGATGAAAATTGGATGATATTGAGATTAATTTTGGATTATTCTGAAATAAATTTTGATGTGTTATTGTTCTATCTTTGATAGTGACATACGAGTATGCATGGATTCTTCAATGCCAATCCTCTAGGTCAAATGCACATTTACAGGATCTAGAAAAGCAGGTACAATGCAATGTATTCAAACTAAATTAATACAATTTTCTTTTTATTTCAGGTTTGATGCCAACAAACTTATTAGAAATAGGAATTCCTAAATACGGACAACTACCTCCTGGGATCAGTGTAATATATGACAGCAAAAGCCATGCGCATGCGTACAAATTTTCGACAGATTCGAGTATTAGTTTTGTGTCGAAGAAACTATTCCATTCCTGTGAGATTCTTCCATTTGAATTTTCTGTATTTTTCGTTGTAAGACATTCAAATATTTACAGCAAAAAGGAATGTGTCTTTGGTATTGGTGTAAATAAACAAAACATTTTACGAGTTGAAATCAACAAAAGACATATAATATTTATTTTACAAAATAGAAAATTGAGATTCAGAAATTTCGCTTTGAACGATAAAAAATGGCATACGATTGGACTTTCTGTTTCTTCAAGAGACGTTGTCATGACAACAGATTGTATAAACACAAGACGGAAACGGCTAATCCGGAAGTGGCCCTCTGATATCCGGTTAAACAGTTCCTCGGTGTTCATTGGCAGCTGCTCGTCCAAATTTGGTGTTTTTCAGGTAATGAATTTTATTTCATTGCTTTTTCATCATAAAAGAATTTAACCCCAGCACTCTTCCAATTTTACCAAAAGTATGCAAAAAAAAAAATGTGTTTTATGTTACTATATGCTCTTTATGTACGAAAGAATCTTTTAAACTTTAATTTGTACAATGTGTAAAATCATATCGATTTCAGAAATACGATTTTAATATTCTAATAATTAATGTACTTTTCATGTATGCTTCCATCCCTCCTATTTTTATTGGGGGGGGGGGGGGGGTGATATTCCTTCATCATTCGTGTGTGTCTATTAGAGACGGTTTTTTTTTCTCCTTTAGGTTTTTTATTAGAAAGATAATTCCAATTAAGGAACCAAAATATGAAAGTAGCTAGAAAAGCTGTAATTTAAAAATGACTGATAGATGCATGGCCAAATTAACAGATATATTAGATAGTGTATGAATGAGAAATAAACACTGAATGATATATCGAATTTCTCCAAAACTTGAAGATATATTCATCGACATTACCATTGATTTTTTGGAGGGGGGATCCCTAACGTGGGCGGATGGAAGATTACGAAATATTACGAATTATCTTTAAAAAAAAAATTGCGTGTGTCTACATGTATCAATTGAAGTGCTAAATTCACCTCTGATAAGAAGAGGGAATGCTTATGTTTGTTATTCATAAGACTTGGATGATCTTTAAGTAAATTTTCTTGTTCGTGGTCCACGTGTGCACCAACGGTTCCACCACTAAAGTCTTGATATTCTAGACTTCATAAATCTCAAACCACATTTATGACTGTCACAGGAGAAATTTAATATTTCTGAAGAAGGTAAAAGTGTAAAAACCACAAAATAATAGTTATAGATTTGACTTTCGCATCGTATTTCTTTAACCTAGATGATTGTATGCATAATGACAGGGCAACGGTTTCTCTGTGTAGTAATTAACAGTTTAATTGATTACACATCGCCGATTTGAAAGTTTAAACACCCCAAAAGGAATATTAATGAATGTAAAACCTTGTCTATGGTCGTTAATGATATACCGCGAAATTTCACGATCCATTACGCGCCAAAAATGGAATACATATTAGATAGAGCGAAAGTGCAAATTCTATAATTTATTGATGACAGTGGTCATTAAATAACCTTGCTGCACTGCACATAGCGAATTTTTGATTTACGACTTTCATCGGTAAAACTTTAACATTTATTTCCCTTTCTGTACTTTAGAAAAATGACATCTTTTCTCGAACAGTTTAGTTTTTTCTTTCTAGGGTCAATATTGTATCGTCAATCTCATCGTAATCAATCTTTTTATTTAATAATAATTAGACATTTATTAATTGTGAAACCTTTTTCTTTTCTGCCTTCTAACGTGTCTCCCTAGTGTCTCTTTCTTTTACTCCTTTATCTTCCTCATAGAATCGATGCGAAATTGCAAGACATTTCAAAAAGAAACGAAGATGCGATACGAAGAATTGCCTTGAGTTAGAAATATTCGCGTACGTTGCTATTTCGCGAGGGCAAATGCGCTTTTTGGCAAATTCAGTATAACTCTGAAAGTAGGATATTGCAGTATATCCATCATTTTCAAATATTTTCATCATATTCCAACGTTTTTACACGTGACATGGCACTCATATTTTTTTCCATGATCATTTTCGGATTCTTCATTATCAAAAAGACTGCACAATGTATTTGGTTACATAAATACATTCCCATGCAATGGCTTCAAAAGGTCTCATATCATTGGTTACTATCACTTTTGGTTTTTCTGTAAAAATCATACTTCATATTGATGTGAATTGCAATACATGTATTTCAATATTTTTCTTTGTTCCTGATAATCAGATACATGTAGTCTTATCGCTTTTTAACTTGAAAAGATTAATTTTCATAATTCTTGTTCGTGATTACAGGGTCAACTGAAGGACCTGATATTTCTGCCAGGAGCAGATGCGTCCGTCCGTACGTGTCCACCCAGAATCCCACATCATACACACATGGATAACAGCCTGCCCGCCCATCCAGGTACAATTAAAATATCCGTAATACGACTCGAACACTCATGCTCATTGAAACTGGTAAAAAAGATATATTTTTACAAAATTTCCCAAACATATCAATCCAATGTATCGAAATTGCACTTCATACGTTTAAATGAAACTCCATCCCAAATTTCAGAGATCATATTGAACACCTCTCTGCTCCTTGGTAAGACAGCTTGCATGTCTGGCTTGTTTAAAGCATGGTGTTGCACTTAAACAATACAAAGTTAATGTACGTTTTGCACGTGAACAGCATTATGCCTTGTACAGATCTAGAACAGATAAAATGGGATAGCAGAGGATTTGCATCCTCGAAAATGTTTTTATTTATTTATCTAATATTTTATTTATTTATTTATTTATATATTTATTTATTTATTTATCTATTTATCCCTGCATATCTACGTGGAATAGGTGAACGTCTTTGGCTATAACAACCCCCTTTTACCATACAATACAATCTAGGTCTGTGTATGTATGTATACGTTTAACAAGCACATCACTTGCTTTGAATCATAAAAATTGCACAAAAAGTTGTTTGAATCGATCTGTTGTGATGTTGATTTCGAAGAATGAACTTTGAAGTTCCACTTTATAGTAGTTTGGCAACCAGTCCTCATATTTAAAATAAACTAATAAACAGTACATGCAACGCGTCATTGTATGTTTCCATGTTTGGTTTTATAGATATATTCCGTCAGAATTCTCCTGGTCCACGCTGGGAGGATTGTACGTGGATGGACGTGGGCAATATAGCTTATGACCTGCATGCTAACTCACTCAAAGTCTGTGTAAACGGAATATGGCAGCATGTCACACTAAATTTACAAGGTATATCACATACATGCACATGTAGTTGGGTAGCTAGTGGATATTTTAAAACTCGTAAATTTTGTTTACTTAAGCATTGATGCAGTCGAACAAATAAAGCCTTAATGAATTCTAAACCAATTCTTTAGACAAAATTGGACAGAATTTGGTATCCATGAAAGAGAGTACAGAAGATGGTGCATGGAGGCCTTACTGGCTCCCCGTATGCGAGCTAAGAAATAAGGAAAGAATATCAACATGAATTCAAAATCTTAATGATAAAAGAATATATAAAAGTTACATATTTGTGTGGGTTTTTTTTTTCGAATTTCTAATACATTCAAATGTTAAACGTCACTCTTCAAATTTAATAGCATCATAAAAATGATCAATTAACACTTCTTTAAAGAATGAACTAAGAATACAAATTAAGAAAGAAAGAAAAGTACATGATAGTATTAAAACCGCACTATAAATGAAGTTCTTTGATAAATTTTGTGAAATAATCATCAAAGAAGTACCCATCAGTTGTCGAGAAGACAAGGTAAAATCATTAGAATTTCCATTGGAACGGTTTTGAACCTCGAATGAATAACATTCCGAAGTGAGACCGGATGCCATGGGAGAGTCAGCGTCCACTGATTGATTACATACACGTCGCAAAATTGTCAAAATTCGGTGATTGTCTCCATGCATATCAGTTTAAAACGTTGTTCAAAATTATTCCAGTAAAAGAAAAATTCTTTGTCTTTCTTACAGCACCATCACCTAAACTTCCAAAAAGACTTGATTACTTAGAATTTTATAAAGACCTCAAAACTCCAGGTCCATCGATAGATGTAGAGGTTTTCCGTATAGAAGGAGAGGGACTATTTTGTGTTTTAGCGTCGTCAAGGGGACGGCGGAAGAAGAAAGATGTGTCGGTTATATATAAATGGACGGCTGGGGAATTTGTTGCATATCAGCGAATTCCAACAGACGCCGCACAGTGCTGGGAGCACTTCACAATCGGAAGTAATGTACGTATCAAAGAAAGAAATATAACCAATGTTAAATGTAATTATATCAACAGCTCTTAACTGAAAACTCAGAGATTCTTAAATAATATATGATAGATAGAAAGCGCAAAAATGCATTATTTAAATTGAATTCCAACATTTGTTCATGTATTACATTGATTTTTAAAACTTCAAAGGGACAAATTCAAGAATTCTTTTGAGACCCTTATACATTCAATTATAAATATAAAAGCGTCAAATACTTCTTTTTCGCTCGAGTAGTGTCATGTGATCCAATATGTTTGTCTGGAATTTGTATGTTTACAATTCATATAAATACATCTATGTTTTCTATCACTCACAAGAGATAAAGGTTGTACATGATATTTGGAACAGAATTAAACATAAGAGATACTTTCAATAATTCATCGTCCATCAATCATAATTAAAAATATTAATTTGAAAAGAAATATCACATGATACACAACATCCAATCGAAATAAATAATACAAATTTGAAAAAAAAAATTATCCAATCAATGTGAAGAATGATTTTTTTTTTTTAAACAAGAGGTATGGATATCATCAAATCAAAATTAAATATACAAATGTGATTTAAAAAAAATCACATGCTTCATAAATGCGAACAAAGTCACGTTGTATATACAAGGATCATTCCATTTTACAGTTTTTCCTTGCAGTTGCCAATTACGGTGACAATTCTGCGGACCCCACGAATTCCACAATATATAAATGGAACAGGCGAAAGAAGAGGTTCAAAGAGTTCCAGAGCATCATAACGTGGACGGCGCGAGATTTTGAATACTTCGAAATAGACAATGATCACTTTCTCGCTGTAGCCAATCATGCTCGAGGTAAGAATAACCAATCAAACTTGACATAAGAGTAGTCAATTACGCTCGAGGTAAGATTAGAGGGATCGGGGTATTAATTGATAGCGGTAGGAATTGATCGTCGTAGGAATAACCAATCACGCTCGTGGTAGGAATAACCAATCACGCTCATGATTGGAAAAATACTTATTCATATTTTTTTTCGGTCATGTGCACTTGAAATTTAAGTTCCTTCTTTTGATCTTACGTATTCTTAAAACAATGTAGATCGCAAATCTAAAATTACATACAAAACGCTCGTTGCTACTAGAAATTAGAAAGTAAACAAGAGGGTGCTTCCATATGATTTTTGTTTCTCTAAATAATTATGGCGGGAAATAACACTGGATTCCTCATGAAGAAGGTGCATGTCTGTTGTACAAGATTTGGACACATGTATTTTATTTTACAAAACCATACGCTGTAAACTGTCACCCCCCCCCCCCCCCCGTGTCAAGCTAGAAAAAAATATAAATTCGCCAATGAATATGGTAAATACTATTTAATCTTTATTTTTCAATTAATTTTCATCATGAATTTTCTTTTACAGGCCGAAGCCAAAGTGTTGATTCCATCATATATAAATGGAACCGGAAGGAGAGGAGGTTCCGGGAACACCAGGTGATCCCCACAGTGGGAGCTTATGATTGGACGTACTTTACAGTGAACAACTTTCACTTCCTGGCGGTGGCTCAGGCTTTTGACGGACTCACTACACTGCTGGACTCTAAAATCTTCGTGCTTCAGAATAACGAATTTATATTCTTTCAAGCCATTGAGGTATATTTTTTGTATCATTACATGTACATTTGATTAATAGAGTGGATATCGAAAATGACGAAACCTATTTAATAAAAGGATCTGATTCAGAGGAGGTAACGTCTTCTGCAGTAAAATAAACCTTAAATCTAAAGGTCTACATAGCAATACATATTGTGAAATCACCCGGTAGAATAGTTCCCTTTGTCAGACATAGACCAAGATGACTTGTGGAGAAAAGAAGGGGGATATTCGAGGGCTAGAAGATACATATATTTTTTTAGAGCAGAATGTTTTTCTTATCAATGTGTACTATGACAAATCGAAATATAGAAAGAACTGGTATTTGAATTTGCAAATGACTATCTAACGGCCTGTATATATTCGCTGCGAGCGCATGGGGAAGGGCGCACTCGCAGCACCGACACAACGTTGCACGTGCGCAACGTTTTTACTGTGTCAGATGGATACATGTACCATAGGATTTTCTGAAAGGTCATTTCGCAGAGGCACAGTTCGTGAAAAAAAGCATAATGGAAGATTCTAAGCTAATCTGGATTTTTTTTAGATGCGGAGTTTGAAAATTGACCAATTGACGACAAGCGAGCGAACAAAATTAGACCTGCAATCCACAGAGTATAAAATGACAAATATTGATAATGACCATATCCCTGTATACAGCACAAAATCGATAATTCAGAAAATCAGAAACCGAAGGCATACAAAATCAGGATGAGGAACCAAAGCAAAAAAAAAAAAGCTCCACCACTTGAAAAGAAGCGGACTCCCGATATGAGAGTGAGACCAGGTGCCCAGGAAGAGTAAGCATCTCCTGCTTCCATGCAACACCCGCCGCTTCAATTCGGTAGAACTGTCTCATCCGGTAACTTCCATTTCGGAAGACATAGAGTCCAATCTTTGGTTGGATGGTTCAAATGGTCTATGACAGAATATCATCCACCATTCTGGAAAACTATTCTTAAGAAAACTAGGCACATAATCAATAATCTTTTCTTATGTTCATCATTTATGATCCTATGTAAACCTCTTGATATTTTATTCAACATTTCAGACCACTGGTGCAACTGACTGGGAGTTTTTCTCCATCAAAGAAGATTCGTTCCTAGTTGTTGCCAACGCTTATAATTACGGACCTCAGAACTTTATGAACAAGAATCAGTATCAGACTAACTCTACTGTGTACCGTCTTGACAAAAATAGAAGAGTCTTCAAAAAATTTCAAACTTTCAAAACTTACAGGTAAACATTTGACATGAAATTGAAATTCTCTCAGACTGCCTTTTCTCTACCGAGTCAGTCCACGGCCTTTTACAATGTACAAGACGTGAGATGGCTGGAGGTTTAAAAATCAACAATATTTATGACAATAAAACTTTTTTTTTCAAGGAGAAAGAATAAACTGTTACAATAAAATTGTCAATGAATTTCTTTATTTTCCCCTTGATCCCTTTCAGGAAATTCGAACATTCACTTATTAAAATGATCATCTTTCTTATTGTATGAAGAGTTTTAACCTGTAAATCGATGAAATAATGAATAAAACACCGCTATAGACGGTATGGCTGGATTGCAAAGTAAATTTTTTTCACCAACTGGGTCAAGGTCACTAGGTCAAATATCACAGCATACATTGAGAGGTCTTGTCAGAGGCAACCTACATGTAAAATATAAAGTTTCTACTGCATACAATTCCTTAGATTTTGTTCAAACCAGAAACTTAACAAAAATCTTTAACTAGGTCAAAGTCCAAGGTCAAGGTCACAAAGTCAAAAGTTACGGCATAGATTTAGGTCTCGCCATGGGCAATCTACATGTATTATATAAAGTTTCTATTGCATAAAGTTCCATAGATTTTGCTTAAACCAGAAACTTTAACCAAAATCTTTAATAAGGTCAAAGTCAAAGGTCAAGGTCACTAGGTCAAATGTTACGGCATTAATTGATAGGTCTCGTCATGGGCTACCTAAATGTATAATATAAAGTTTCTACTGCATGCAGTTCCATAGATTTTGCTTAAACCAGAAACTTTAACCAAAATCTTTAACTAGGTCAAAGTCCAAGGTCAAGGTCACTAAGTCAAATGTTTATGCATAATTTGAACGATCTCTTCATGTGCAACCTAAATGTATAATATGGGGTTTCTACTGCACACAGTTCTATAGATTTTGCTTCAACCAGAAACTATAACCAAAATCTTTAACTAGGTCAAAGTCCAAGGTCAAGGTCACTAGGTCAAATGTTACGGCACAAATTGAAAGGTCTTGTGATGGGCAAGCTTCATGCATAATATAAGGTTTCTACTGCATATAGTTCCTTAGATTTTGCCTCAACCAAGAACTTTAACCAAAATCTTTAACCTGGTCAAAGTCCAAGGTCAAGGTCACTAGGTCAAACGTTACGGCATAAATTGAAAGGTCTTGTGATGGGCAAGCTTCATGTATCATATAAAGTTTCTTCTGCATATAGTTCCTTAGATTTTGCCTCAACCAGAAACTTTAATCAAAATGTTGACGGCAGACGGACGGACGGACATCGTCAATTTATAGACCGGAATTGCTTTGCTTTCATGACTGAAAATTTATATAATCACACGTTCTTGTGAAATTTCTTTTCAGTGCAATAGATTGGGAATTCTTCTCGATAGAAAACGACCATTACCTCGTGGTTTCCAATGCCCAAAATAGTAACGTCGAACAGGATCTTCAGACTGCCATCTACCGGTGGCAAGGGGCAGATAAATTCGTTTTGGTTCATGAAATGTTTACTTTGCCGAACTCTGATTGGGAAATATTCGAGGAAGATGATGACATTTATTTTTTGTATTCAAATGCCAAAGGGCGGACATCTCAAATATACAAGGCTATATTCACGTTTTGATATTACCTCTTTACAGTGCATTAATTTTATGTTATTAATTTATTATTTTGTAAATTGTTTATCCGTATTGTTTTATTCATCATGCAATCATATTTACATGTAAAACAATTAAAAATGTTTATGATCTATAATTCTGAATAGCACTATATTTATCATAATATCATTATCGTGGTAAATTTCAGGGTGTCCTCTCAAATATGATTGAATATCCGCTTGTATGGATAATATATTGAGATGTTAAACGTCTTAAAATTCAATAGCATCATTTAAGAACAGATGAATTTACAGCATGGACCAGACATGCACGTTTCGGGTACTTCACCCTACAAAATCCAGATTAAGAGAGTCGCATACTATCATCGGTATCAAAAGTTTTTTCTCAAAAGGATAACTGACAAGGTTGGAGTACCCATAACGTGCATGTCTGGTCCATGTTGTAAATTTATCTGTTATTAAATGATGCTATTGAATTTTAAGGCGTTTAGCATTTACCACTTGGTGAGTGTCACTGCTGGTTGACCAATAGTATCCGAGGCACATGAAGCCAAGTTCGATCAACTTCCGTTGTTCGTTTCTCCAACGCATTTGAATGATGTTGTTGAATTTAAAGACGTTTAGCATTCATCCTACCTTGAATTGAAATTGTTTTTTTCTCCGAATAATGAATTTCATATGCTACGATAATTTTCATCATTGTTTTCTCTATTTGAAATGTCTGAAATCTGATTCTGTTGCAAGACCCTGTTGCAGCACCAACAGCCAACACCAAAACACCTGAGTTCGATCAACTTGGCTTTCTAAAACGTGGGTCCTGTAGCACTACTGACGAGGATTCAAATAGCCGAAACACGTGTCTAGTATAATACAATTGGTACTACAGAACATATATTTCAATATTGACAATCACATCTCACCCATCTTTCTACGTCTTTCGGTACATTTTTGGACATAATGATTTTCACACTCTTTGGCCATATTACATTGTTTGGATTGATGATCACTGACGAGGGTTAAGTACCCGAAACATGCATGTCTGGTCCATGACGTTCTTAAATTATGCTATCGAATTTGAAGACGTTTAACATTCTGTCTTTAAAACAAGATGATAGAGAGGTTGAGATTTCCTACGTGTAACTTGTACGGGTACGTCTAGTGTACAAGTTGAACTACACATTACTGTTGTTGAGATTTCTTTTAAAATACCACTACGCGTGCTTGTAAAATCTTTGTGAACGTGAGTTGACTTTTGGACAGGTTAAATTCAGAAGGAACATTAATTTCGGTTAAATCTATATTGAAATAAAACTTGAAATCCTTCTGAAATGAATGCCATACTTCTAATACTATTTGATGTAATAAAGGGGATTAAATATCTTGAAGTAAAGACCTACGTGTACATGTATCTGGCACTTTACACAAAGGAGGGGATCTCCAACAACACCAGGTTGTAGCACCCACAGCAAAACCCCAAAACACCCAATGCAAAAACACAAAGCAGACAAGTACAAAGAGACGCGTAAGGGACAAGGAACGTCAACGCACAACACAGAAACATCAAACACAAAGGACTACACATAAATCAACGAGACCAATTGGCAACCGGTGCCGACTTAGGACGGCCATCTGCCACGGAAATAGCAGAAGGTATGGTTATCCTGGATTACGTGCGCACAACCCTCCCACTTTTCCGATTACCCAGAGGTCTCGAAGAACTACAATTGTGGTGTAAAACAACCTCCTCACTGTCAGATGACCACACACAAACAAGACCGCAAAACACAGGGGCCCAAGCAACACAGATGAATATGTAAATGGATATAAAAAGAGGGCGTACGTAATACAATCCGCGCTCTGCCGCCGCGAGCTCATGTTATCACCCGAGGAGTCCGACTGACATTCAGAGAGGACAGGTGGTCAGGGCCCTGTCTTCTCTAAAGAGGTTTGGACAGGGCCCGTCATGGAGTCCCGTCGTCACAGTCGGTCAGAGTGCAAGTTTTAAGAATGCGCTAGTGTCCGTCTGATGACATTAGGATCATACCCACGGTATAAAAGGCGTTTGATGATTCTGACGCATTTTCGATAGTGATGTTGTCTATCTTTGATCCTTTTTATCTTGTTAATAATGTCACCATAAAATTCAGGTTGTGAAATACCCAAAGTAATATACTCTGTTGCATGTATTGGTCCGAATTTCAGAAGTAGTTGACAATAATTTTTGTAAAATTTTCAGAAAGTCTTTACTAGTTTGTGAAAGCGAAAACCTTGTTCTAAAAGTTTCTTGGTAATTTGTAAATTTCTACAATGAACATCCAAAACATCAGAACATGCTCTGCCATACCGGATGAGCTGTGAAATATAGATACTATAGGACGGTAATCTAGGAACATCACCGTCAAGCCAGGGGAAATTTACACGTTCACTGGCGACGTGTACCTTGTCAAGCAAATGACGTCAAACGCAATTTAAATGATGACGTCACAATAGTGGATCAGAATACAAGTACACGTACAAGTTACACGTAGGAAATCTCAACCTCTCTATTGATCCATTTCACCCAGTTCCGACATTTTGCGATCATCTGCTGTAAAGTATACTAGAGAAGAAGTAACAATCGTAGTTCATGAGTCGAAGATAAATGGGAGTATGAGCCTCCATTAACAAGGATATACTTGACAATGTATCTTCCGAAATGGAAATAACCGGATGTGAAAATTCTACCGCATTGAAGTGACGGGTGTTGCATGCTAGCAAGAGATGCTTACTCTTCCTGGGCACCTGCAGCCTGTTTCACAGAAATACTTACGTACAATTTCAGGAATTTCGTAACTTTTCATCGCTTAGCACTTCTAATTTACTAAAATTGACGCTTTTTTCTGGAATTTATATTTAGGATGTAGAAATGATATAAGAAAGGACAATATAATCAAAATTGACAAACATTCTAAGCTTGTATTTAATGATTTCTGATTTTCTGAAATTTTTCGTAAGAATTTTTGTGAAACTGGACACTGGTCTCACTCCCATTTTGGGAGTTTGCTTCTTCTCATAAGGTGGGGGTTTTTCTTTGTTTGCTTTGGTCTTGTTTTATCCTGATTTTGTATGCCTTAGGTTTATGATTTTCTGAATTATCGATTTTGTACTGTGTATTGGGATATGGTCATTATCCATATTTATCATAGAAAGTAAAGGAGGTTGACATCTTAGCACCATGCCTCAAATACATTTCATTTAACTGTGCTACTGAATTGACCCTACACAAAATTCGGAGCCGCGCTCTCTGTGCAAATTAAATACACAATGATAAAACCAGATGGTTCTACTGAAATACATTAATTTTGTGTAAAAAAAATCACTTCTACATTTCATATTTACCACAGTTGAGGATTCGGACTACCCGAAACACGTGTCTGGTGCATTAAAATTGGTTTCCAATGAGTTCGAACACTTCTGTATTATTGACATTAAAACATGACAAGCATGGATTTTGTTGTTTTATTCGATGCCATGAACTTTCATTGCAGAGAAATATATCATTTAAATATAAATGGTGATACATGAATCTATGAGAAACCAATGATCACACGGACGATGTAGGTGCATCTGCTATAGTTACAACAAACTGCATAGTAATCTGGATTAAGAGAACATCTCAACTCTCCAACTTATCCGGATATATAAGTTTATGTTTGACATTCACACTTGCTATATCGATAGATGGACATTTGGACTCGGGTGAATGAATGAGTTACACTCATCTCTGCCATTAGCTAAATGTTGAATTGATATTAACGGCGTAAGTATCCTTAAATCGATTTCCAAAGCTATAAGCCCTAGCTTAAAAGCAAGAAATGTTTCCACCACTAAATATGGAGTTATACTATATAATCCTTTTCTTTAGCCGACCTGGAGAAGCTTCATATTAAAGAGCGCGAGTTATCATTATACCACATATTGTATCATTACACAAAGATCACTAACATGTAAACATGAACCTCAAGCCGCGCACTCTATACAAAATTCAAAAAATCAGACTTGAGGACGCCTCTAAAATAGATTTTGCAAGCGCTGTGCCTGAAAATTACTTCAGCTAAAAGTACCACTGATGAGGATTTACTAACCGGAACGCGTGTTTGGAACATAAAAGTTGGTCCGAAACTTTCCGGTTACGAGTTGGAACATTTCGAAATCTTGTTATTTAGAAACTCATTGAAAAGAATGGTCGTCTTTCATAGCTCATTATAATCTTGTTATCATTCCTGATTTCGCTGCACATCTCACGGTAGCATATCACGTGATGTGCAAATAATCTCTAGCCCAGGAATTTCCTTCGATTAAATAGGGTTAATAAGGTCCATATCATATAAGCATCATTATCATTTATAGGATAGTAAACTTTTCTGGTGAAGAATAGAGGTATATTCAGATAAAACTTTCAACAGAATTGTGTTTATATTTGTTTGCATGTTTTGAAATGGTGCAAGTAAATAAACAAAATTTTCTGTTGAATATAACTCTATTCTTACCATCATATCAATGAAAATGATACTCGCATGATAGATATGAAAAGTATTTACCTTGTTTAATCGAAAGTGATTCCCGGGCTGGAGATCCTTTGTCTGTCACGTGATATGCTACCGTAACATATATAATGAGCAATATTTAATGTTTTGTCGTTATTCAAACATCGATTTCAACATCCGTTGGAGTTTTTTCTTGCTTTTATGATTTTGACTCAAACTAGACACTAAATCAGTAAATCTAAGATTTCCGTTTGGCACAAACTTTCCAAATATTTCCTTTGTATTCAACAATTTGATTAAAACGTCACTGTAAAAAACATGACTACATGCCGAAAAAGTTTGGTGAAAGATTGTGCTAATTCGATGACAAAGTGGTTCTCCAACCACACTCTTTATAAAATTGGTCAACTTGATCGATTTCGCTTGAGGTCCAATTACACTAGCAATAGTGTCCAACTCGCAACTCTCGACGAGTAAATTCAAAAATTCGGCGAACTGTTCTTTCTGAGCGATGGCAACTTCCGTTTTCCCAGCAAAAACACCCGTAAAGAAATGTAAGAAATCTGTTTCGGAACCTACATTACGGAGCATTTTAGAGTAGTCTTTCTTCTTTGTAAGTTTTAAAAAACCAGCGCGAATCAAATCGAACACTCTGTCGCATATCAACTTCTGCTTCCTAGTTACACGTAAATATTGCATTTCGTGTTCTTTCTGAGCAAGGTAAAAGAGACACTCTGAGGTATAATTTCCATAATGTTTAAGAACCTCGTCAATGCAGACATGGCGACCTGCATTGTTCTTCTGAGAAATGAGAATTAACTCGATGGAAGTGATGTCATGTTTGACATCACTTTGTAGATATGCTACCAGCTCTTTAGTCAACGTCTCCAAGAGTACAGGTGAGCTGGATGCACCCTTTTCTGATAATTGCACGAGATCTTTAAGCTGATTTCTTTTGAAGATCTGACAAACTTGTTCCAAATTACAGAAAATGCTTCGAGTTGTATGTTCCTCTGCATCTTCAAATATACGACAAAGAACTTTGAACATTTTGTCATATGTCAGATGCAGTCTTCTTTGTGAAACCTGAAAACTCTCGTGAAGGAACTTCATGATCAAATCAACAATTTTCTCTTTCTGGGGTATGCCGAATTTGACCATCGTATTCTCGTACACTTCAAAAGCCATGGCTAGAAAATGTAAATCTGCTATCTTATTCACATGGTCCATTGCCTGTAATATACAATAAAACGATGTTATCTGACCATACATGTATCTTGGTCATGAAACCTTCAATGGAAAATGAAAAGCCGAATGTTTAAAAAAATTAGAGCTCTCTATTAGCACGTAAAATGACAATTCCCAAGACGGCACCAATTGCCTATTGGTCTCTTTGGTTTATCTATAATCTTTTGTGCTTAGTTGCACCTGGTCCCACCTCTAGCTTGCTAGGGGTCCGTCGATGTTCAATTTTGTGCTCTGTTGTGAGTGCTGTTGAGATTTTCGTCAGGATCTTCTTGAACTCACTAGTGTTTTAATACCATCGTTGGTGTTTCATATTCCTTGTCTATCTTATGTCTCATTTTGTGCTTACACAGCCAATTGTGCCTCATATGAAATTCATGTGAAATTTACATGAACTTTACATGATTGTTCACCTCCACCATATGAAAAGAAGCGAACTCCCGATATGGGAGTGAGACCAGGTGCCCAGGAAGAGTAAGCATCTCCTGCTTGCATGCAACACCCGTCGCTTCAATTCGGTAGAACTGTCACATCCGGTTACTTCCATTTAGGAAGATATAGAGTACAATCTTTGGTTGGATGGTTCCAATTGTCTATGACAGAATATCATCCACCATTCTTGAGAGTGGAACATCATAGTGTATGACGAGTTCCCCATATCGACCGTAGAACTTCCTCAGTGACGATGTTAGTCGGTCACAAACATATCCCTGACTGAGAAGCTTATCTGAAAGACGCCTGGCTCTCAGAACAAAATCCGTATATTTGGTACTTGCTCTGGCATAGCGTATCAACTGAGATATGAATACGCCATAAGCAGGCGATGAAGGGATGTTGCTACTCAGAAAAGGAAAGTTTGTAATGCTGAAATTGAAGTCGTCACGTTTGTCATAGAGTGAGGTGTTCATGTGACCATCAGTGTCGTAGGACAACATTATGTCCAAATATGATGCTGAATTATTTGTCTCTGTGGTTTCTTTGACTTCAAGCTCCGAAGGATAGATACTGCTCAGGTAATCCGCGAATTTTGGATTATTGATGGACAACACATCGTCTATGTATCTGTAAGTGAAGTTAAAGTCAGAAGCTAAGTATCTTTTCCCTTCAGAGACCAAAGATTGAATGAATTCAGCTTCGTACGAGTAAAGGAAAATGTCGGCAAGGAGTGGGGCACAATTGGTCCCCATTGGAATTCCGACAATTTGCTGGAAGACCTTTCCTCCAAACACCACAAAAATGTTGTCGATCAGAAAGTTTAACATCTGAATAATGTCTGTTTCAGTGTACTTATTTTCAGAATCGGACTTTTCTTTTACAAAGTAGGTTTTGTCATAGTTAACAACAATATATTTGTATTTGCGATTACCGTTCTTACTTGTAAACGCATTACTTATAATTTTTGCGAGTCTTTCTTTCAATTTAGAATGTGGAATTGTAGTGTAAAGTGTCGAAAAATCAAAGGCTTTGATCGAATGGACTCTACTAAAATGAGTGGATTTCAGATGTTCTAAAAGTTCCTTCGAATTCTTTAAAATCCACATCTGGTTGATACCACTGCGAGAATACACTGTCGAACAATATTTTTGAAGCCCAGATTTGATTTCAGATAAAACTTTGGTGAGTAAGATCGATTCAGATTTGGTAGAACATTTTGAGGAACCAGCGATAAAACGTTGTTTGTACGGATTCTTATGCATTTTAGGTATGCAGTATAAGTATGGTAAATCTAAATCTAAATTGGTAGTGCCGAAGCCAAATGAAGTAAGAGCTGATTTGTGGTTATCTATTATTTCAGAGGCAGAAAGGTAAGTGGGATTTCCAGGTGTCGAATTTAAACCCAACCCTTTAACTAGACTGTCGAAATAGTACTTTTTGCAAGTAAATGTGTAATTATTTGAGGCTTTGTCCGCTGGTGTGATGACATAATGTTCTTGGAGATAGGTGAGCTCTGTGATAACATCAGGGTCTTTAAATATAGACACGAATCTGGTGTTCACAGTTGATTTTAATCGGTTAATTCTAGATAAGAGTAACCCTCTGATTGATTTTATCCATTCGGAAAGGGTGTCGAGCTGTACATCCTCTTTCTTTGCCCAACGTCTTGCATATTCCACACAAGAGTCCATGATAATTTTGACATTTTGGTTCCATGTAAATGACATACTTTCTCTGTATTTGGGACCCTTTTTTAACAATTCTCTCAACTTGTCGTTCTTGACTAGACTAAGGTCACCAGTAATAACGTGTCCACAAGGAGAGTAGTTGAAATCCGATGAAGAACATTCGCAGGGAAGTGGATGTAGTGAGGGATAACTTAAATCAATACACTGCAGGAATCGTTTGTAATTGTAAATTTTAGAGGCAACTGTTGGTGTGTAGCTATAGGAAATACAAGGAGTTTCTTTTCTTTTGAAATATGGTGGGATTTTTTCTGTGACAGTTTTGTGATTCAATATTTGACCAAGATTCAAGTTATCAATACCTTTGTTTGCAAATCTTACTTTAATGAAAGGGCGCTTTGTTTTCTCCTCTGATTTATCTGATCTAACTGCTTGAAATAAACGAAAAGTAGAAATGTCCAATATGACTCCTTGTAGTCTGTATTCTGGGGAACGTGTATCGGTATATGTGAGGTCCTTCGTATAATCGTAGATTTCGTGCAACTTCCGTAAAGGAACAGAGTATACTTTGGTACGAATATAATGCAGGCCTAGAGGCTCATTCAAAAATGGAACCAAGTCATCGAAGGAGAAACTATGTATCTCAGGCCCATTATATTTTCGAATGTCATGACTTCGAGGTCTTCTTTGTTGTCTGTTGAATAAGCTAGTCACATTTACCGATTGACAACCGAAATATTTACCGATTGACAACAGAAATATTTTTCACATAAATCTTATGTGAAATTTATATTAATTTTACATGAACTTTCATGTGAAATTTACATGATGCTCATTTCATATGAATTTCATGTGAGGCACAATTGGCTGTGTATCTATTCGTATAATCGTAGATTTCGTGCAACTTCCGTAAAGGAACAGAGTATACTTTGGTACGAATATAATGCAGGCCTAGAGGCTCATTCAAAAATGGAACCAAGTCATCGAAGGAGAAACTATGTATCTCAGGCCCATTATATTTTCGAATGCCATGACTTCGAGGTCTTCTTTGTTGTCTGTTGAATAAGCTAGTCACATTTACCGATTGACAACCGAAATATTTACCGATTGACAACAGAAATATTTTTCACATAAATCTTATGTGAAATTTATATTAATTTTACATGAACTTTCATGTGAAATTTACATGATGCTCATTTCATATGAATTTCATGTGAGGCACAATTGGCTGTGTATCTATTCTGAGTGTTTCTTTGTTTTGCTGTGGCTGCAACCGAGTCCTGTTGGAGATCTCCTTGTCCACTGTTTATCAAGATGTGTCCGTGTGTTTGTATGTTCGTATGTGTTAATGATTTGTTTTTAACACAGGACCTGTCACGAGTAAGTTGCGATATAACATTCAAGACTTTACAATGAAAACAGACTATTAAGAGCTTCCTTCGTATAAAAAATGCTTTTGTTTAGACATGTTGTATCATAGTATGCTGACGTCACGTCACGTTCACGTCATATGGAAAACCAAATATTTTGCATTCTCTTGAGAAATCCTCCTTAGGGCTGGTTTGACAGAGTGTTCCTTTCCATTACATTATCCTTCTTTCAGATTATACTCTCCATATCTCCATATGGAATGAAAGAATGATCATATACCTACCATTAAAACTTTGGGCATAAACTCCGTACATGGACCAATATGAAGCAATGTCTCCAGCAATACTCTAAACGTTTTCAGCGCAATGGTCTTCGAACGAAACCCATACAGATCATAGTCTAGAAATGAAGAGATTAATAGACAAATATACACTTAGAATAACAATGCATTTTTTCTAATTGCTGGCATTATCTGGTCTCAGGATTAGATAGAAATACGATATCCATACTTAATTCATAAGAAGTAGGGAGATTAAAATGTTGCAGTGGAGGTTCACTGTACTCAAATGAAACGAAAATTCAATTTATCCTCACATTCTCAATTACAAGAATTATCATCTACATACAAGCATTTTGTTTTATCACTCATTCCATACTTACCTGTATAATTAATATCTAAGCTAACTGTATCCCGTAAAGGACTAAAGGAGTTCGTGAGGACAAGATAACTTAGTTGAAGTCTTTCTTCGAGCTCAAGGCTTTCCTCGCTTACGATAATGTTTATAAGATGTAGAGGAACATTTCCATCGTAAAACTCTAATCCGTGACTCAGGATGACCTTTCCGTACTCAGCTGCCACAGACGGAAGTGACGTTTGTCCCTCTCTTTTGAATGTCGTCTGCAGGCATCCCAGGATACTTGTCGTTAACCTGTATAATGTTCGGCATTTATAATTGATTAGATCTTTGTGTGACCTCACTACGAATCGCTCCAGCTCCCCCGAACGTATGAAGGCCTTTACAACAACAGGGGCCATAGGAAAGTCCGTACCTTGGCCTTCAAATGATGTCACTATCATCTGGCTTACCATTAAAAGTATACAATAGACCTGACCCTATAAAATATTTTCAACATTGTTAGTTTATTGGTTTTTCAATGTAGCACTGCTATAGACCCTTTGCTTTTCTGAAAAGCTTTATTTACACGACAATGTCAATGGTTTTCTATTCCTTTTGATCCTGAACTTGATTCTTGTGTATGACTTTCACTTTCATTTAAATGATTTATGAAATCGTTTATATATAAAATAAAGCATATGAATTTGAAGACGTAACAAAGACAGAAAAAACTTCTGAAATGAGCAATCATTCTTCTTCAACTCACCACACTTAAATCTAATTGTGTGTCGGTATACTTCATCTTTTTTATTGGTCTCGTCCCTTCACAATCCTGCCATCTTCTCTTGACGCTTATCATTTGTGATGCACCTGCAACATCTTTTGAACCTATAAAACGAATGAGCTTTGTTTGAAATTTCCTGTTTGCAATTCCAATTCGTTTAAAAACATGTAATAAATGGAACTTGGTTATGATATCTAGCAAAATTCAATTCTATTCACAAACTTTCATTTATTATTTGCAGTTTGAAATCGCAATATTTCCCCTGACTTTCATTTGTTTTGTCTCTGCATCACAATGTGGAATCTCAGTAATACATTGTAAGTTTTCGCCGATGCTACAAAATTTTGGTCGCTTTCATGTTCGCATTTATCATTGATTTTTTGCCTTTTGTCTGCATGAAATTTTGTTGTCATAGATATAAAGGACCTTCGGATATTGTGTAAAGAGAGGGTTTTGCACATAAAATCCGTATGACCTTTTTTCCATTCTCTTTGCAATGTACTTTGAAAGGAGATTCATGTACGTATATTTTAAATTGTCGACCTGGATGATTTTGTTATTATCAGATCCTTACCTTCATCTGCCTCGTCTTGCGATCCTTCAACGCCATCTAAATCTCCTCTATAACTCATAATGGAGAACTTAAAAAAATGACCAAAGAATTTTGAAATAGTTATCCCATCCTGCTACGTCTTTCGGTAATTCGGTAATTTTCACACTCTTTGACAATATTACATTGTTTAGATTGACGATCACTGAAGAGGGTTAAGTACCCGAAACGTAGATGTCTGGTCCATGCTGAAAATTCATCTGTTCTTAAATGATGCAATAGAATTTGTAGACGTTTATCATTAAGACTTTCAAAATAGTAATAAAGAAAGGTTTGCTAGCAAATGGCATATAATGGTATAGAATCTAATATAGTCTGGTCCATGCTGCAAATTTATCAGTTCTGAAATGATGCTATTTGAATTTGAAGACGTTTAACATATATTTTATATCTTACAAAAATGTACTTGAGTGTTATGACGAGCACATACTTCTACATCTCTTTGATACCTTTTTGATTCATTTAATTGTATATGTATTTTCTTTGGTTTGAATAAGTGTTTTTATAGGAGGGACACCTCTTACCAACCTTTGTATGGTGTGAAATGAAAGGAGAGGGATCCCAAAGAAGACCCGATGGCAACACTCGGATAAGCATACCAATAGATACAAGGAAGACCAAATACCAAAGATGGCAATGACACATTCAACACTAAAGATTACGCACAAACCAACGAGACCAATTGACAATCGCTGCCAGCCCAGGAATATTTATATTGCTTCCAATATTTCCATATTGATATCATTGGGGTTTTTTTTCGGTTTGTGTATATTTGTTTATTGCTCTTAAGATATTAATTTATCAATCTATTAGTGAATGAAAGTCAAACTCAAAACCCCATTTCAGATTCCAAAAATCACAACCCAAAAGCTAACAAATTCTTTTTAAAAAATATAAACAGAACCCTCTCACGAGAAATGAAACAATGGACTAATAGATGGAGATGATAGCACAGCTACAGAGAAACACGAAGGAAGACTTCATTTTGTACTCGGATGGCTGTTATTGTTGTGGCTTTGTTGTGAAATATTCGCTGCAGCCTTATGTGTGGATAAGTTCCGCTGTTGTTATTGCGATCTCATTTTGTGCGCACGCAATCCGGTCTTTTTCTACTAATGTGGCAGATGACCGTCCTACGTCGGCATACACCAAATGCCCATCGGACTAGTTTATTTGAAGTCGTTTGTGTTTGTATGTAGTGTTTGGTTTCCCTTGTCTCTTTTTTGTCTTTTGCTGTGCATGTCTACTCTTGGGGTGGTTTCTTGAGATATTTCGGATTTTGGCAGCCCAACCGAGACTTGTCGGAGATCGCTCCATGTATATTACTTATTCTTCTAGCTTACCAAGTAAACCAAGTACCTGATTGGAGAACTGCATTGTCAGCTCTAGTATCCGAGTCCCTAATGACACAAGATCAACTTGGTAATCTCTGCTTCCGCGTTCTTTATATATCCACTTCCATTGAACAAGTAAATCAAAAACAAACAGCAGAACCTCAATCGGCCAATCATTAGAGCTGAAAAAAGAAGTATTAGCTAGTTCTTTGATATACGTCTATATATATGTCATGTCTTGTTTAGAGTTTCGCTTTCAGTATAGAGTATATCAATTATTTTGATTTCCTCTTTTTTTCAACTCGAGAATCACTGAATAGACAAATGTAACTGTACTTTATCAAATGCGCCTTTAGCCTAAGAAGGAGATATACTTCAATATTGATCATATAAGCATTGAACATTTTTTTTAATAATAAAATAATAATGCTCTCGTCCATTTTTTGTCTTCAAATACGTTTGTTCTTTGAATCATCTTTAAAGAAAATAGTGGTGATTAGATGGAGACACTTGCACCAATGTCTGATAAAAATCATTTCAGATCAATTTCAAAGTGCAACCTTGGAATTTTTATCACTGCTGTTTGAAAACTAGGCACTGAGATATTTCGAGTGAACACGACTGGTTAATTTCATTATAGAAGTTTGACATACAGACAGGCCAGACAAATATAAACATAACCAAATCGTTAATAAAGTAGCGACGGTGCTGACAAAAGTTACTTACCAAAGGTTGTCTCGTGAATCCTGTATCAAGCTCTCGGGAAGGAGGTAGCATAAAGGGACCTGATACATGGGACCATCCGGGTTGAAAATGTTTAACAAAGTTTCATAAACATCTTTTTTTATTCCCATACGTTCCAATGTTTCCGTAGTAAACTTAATTGTACGTATGTCATAGTACTGGCTAGGTTCTTTCTCCTCGCGTCCCATGTACCATTGGCATTGGCTTAACAATCTGAAAGGAACCAAAACAAAAACCGCGTGAATGTTTCCATATGAATGCTCAACATCTATGCTTATTTTGACAATTATATATCCAGTCAATCATAGGCACATTGTGACGATTTGTTTATCGCCTATGAATATCGATCGCAGAAAATGTCTTCAATTAGGTTTTCGATGTCAGTTTCAAGAATCGACAATCACAATATTTCAAACCAACGAAGAATGAACTGAATAGATATCATCTTGCATAAACAACGTTGAAAATGGCGTCATTGATTTGACAACAGTTATCGAGAATGAATGTTATTTATATTTTGATTCTAATGTAAAGCATTCTTGTTCAGTCCAAAAGTATATAACCCCAATGTATACAAATTCGATACATACATGTTCATGTATATAAACATGATAAAGGATAGTTTTGTCATACCTGTTGACTCTTGCAGCTGCTGTCAAAATCTCGTTCCTCCATTTTTCTTCGTAGCAGACGACACAGAAGCATAGCTGTCTCTCAATATCGTAGAGAAACCTACTAGCATATAGTAGATATCTGTTTGCGGATCTCTTGTCCAAGATCACTTAAAAATAAATGGAATGCTTACGTACTAGTAAGAAAAGATTGAATCTAAAACACGACCCGGTTGCAGTACCCACAGCAATACATCGTGACACCTTTATGCAAAGAAAGACAAGCACGAAAATAGGGGACCAGAAACATTAAATACGACACTAGAATGTGTAACACAAAAGACTACATATAAACCATCGAGTAAGTTATTGAAACAAATATACATGTAATAGACCATTTTCCGATATTGTTAGAAAGCACAAAATGTCCGTGTCAACATCTTTTGGAGTTGTTTTACATTATGACATCACTGTTAAAAGACGCAGTCCATTGAGACGTAACAATGAAAAAGTGCGCAAAAATTGCCTACCTCGGACATTTTTCGTCATTTTGTCAGCCATTATGAGTTTTGGCAAGTGGCCTATTTGAATGAATTTGGATATCAAAATGATTTGTATTATTTGAAAACTTTTAATGATTGCTTAAAGTGACATCTTTTTGTTTCTTTGTCTTCTTGGCGCATAAGTTGTCTTCCATTAAGTATAAGATTTTTAAGTGAGAAGAAATAAGATAGCTCACCAGAAGTAACACTTTCCATAATGGTCACGAGAATTTGGACAGCACATTCAACGTCACAAATCGACAGAAGGTCGAGAACTTTAGTCATGTATCTATCCCAGAACTGGCTTTTTGATTGTGGAATATGCGTATTGACGAATTCAAAATATCGAGTAGGATTCCTGTTTTAGGTATAGAAATATAATTAATGTAAATTTAAATTAAAAAAATAAAGAGTCCTTTCGGCGTACCGGTAGGGGACTAATTATATGCATTTCTCATGAAAAAAAAATTCTATCTGAAAAATTCTCAAATTTTAGCTGACGTATATTGATACTTCTAATGATAATTTTCTATGTGTTATATTTTTCTTGACACTGTTTATTTATGATTGCAGTGAGTTAAACCGATTTCATGTAAAAATGTAAAATCGGATACTAACTGATTGATCAAATCATGTTTTATGTTCTCAAACAGTGTCTCAAGCGATAGTTTCCACGTAGTTCGTTTGTGGGACAATATCCCAAATGTACTGTCAGGAAATCCGAATGACTCATTAAACTTGGATAGTCCTGTCTCAGCTCTTTCTACAATTGAATGAAATGTGGCTAGATAAAGTAATATTGATGAAGTAATAAGACGAATCGAATGAACAGCAAAAATTGACAAACACTTTATATTGAAGAGGAAATGTATTTAAATTTGAATGGGAGATTTTGTTAATACATACTACTTATTGTGATCTTATTAATTGCACGAAGTATTACGCATGTAATACAAAAGAAATGTGTTGCATATACCACTTGCATACACTTACCCTACAGGAAATTCGGAGCCGCATGCAAAATACATGAATTGTCATAAAATTACTTCAGTATTTACATTAGTACCACTGATGAGGATCTAATATCCAAAACACTTATCTGGTGCATTAGAATTGACTTTGAATTTCTTTTGAGAAGGTAATAAATTGGAACACTTCGGTATTATAATCATAAACACTGATTTCCTTTTGCAGTGTGGAGGAGTTGTTCCAAGTGACTGGATGTTTATAGTGGACATTTATGATTACTTCTTTCCAGCTCTGTCGCCCGAAAGAAGCTTTGATTTGGCCCCGTGTATATTTGACACCATATATTATATTTGTATTTAGGAAACTTGTCATTTACCCAAACTATATTGAAATATAAAGAGGTTAACATCCTAGTGCAATCCGTTCAAATTGAATGTTATTTTGGATATAGATTTAACTACACTACTGAATCGACCCTACAGGAACTTTGGAGCCCGAAATGCGTGTACATTTTTATACTCGATTTTTGCTCACAAAAATAGGTACAATTCACCTTTATACTTTATCATCCTGTTAAGAGTTCCGCTTGACTGATCGTTCATTAGTCTGTATATTAACTGTAGAAGTTGGTCTTTGTTCATTGCGGTTAGCGACTCCGTTATTGGTGGGTGGATAGGTACCTGTTCATACAAATTGAAAGCTAATTAGGTGCAATGATTGGCATAAAAGTCCTAGAAAACAAATCCTATATCTTTTATGATTGCTTCTTTCCAACTCTGTCGCCCGAAAGAAGCTTTGATTTGGCCTGTCTCTTTTCAATTAACGCATTTGAAATTTTAAGTTTGAAGTCTTGAAATTTCTAAAACCTGGGTCCTGTAGCATTATATCCCACCCATTCTGCTACGTCTTTTTGGTACATTTTTGGACATAATCATTTTCATACCTTTTGGCCATTTACATTGTTTAGACTGAGGATCACTGACGAGGGTTTAGTACCCCAAACGTGCATGTCTGGTCCATGCTTTAAATTCATCAGATCTTAAATGATGCTATTGAATTTGAAGACGTTGAACGTTGGACTTTATATGAAACCTAACATATGATTCACATATGAGACCCTTTTTTTCATGAATACATATGAACACTTTCATATGATTTGCATATGTGGATCATATGAGATTAACTGTCACAGAAAAAATCCCACCATATTTCAAAAGAAAAGAAACTCCTTGTATTTCCTATAGCTACACACCAACAGTTGCATCTAAAATTTACAATTACAAACGATTCCTGCAGTGTATTGATTTAAGTAATACCTCACTACATCCACTTCCCTGCGAATGTTCTTCATCGGATTTCAACTACTCTCCTTGTGGACACGTTATTACTGGTGACCTTAATATAGTCAAGAACGACAAGTTGAGAGAGTTGTTAAAAAAGGGTCCCAAATACAGAGAAAGTATGTCCTTTACATGGAACCAAAATGTCAAAATTATCATGGACTCTTGTGAGGAATATGCAAGACGTTGGGCAAAGAAAGAGGATGTACAGCTCGACACCCTTTCCGAATGGATAAAATCAATCAGAGGGTTACTTTTATCTAGAATTAACCGATTAAAATCAACTGTGAACACCAGATTCGTGTCTATATTTAAAGACCCTGATGTTATCACAGAGCTCACCTACCTCCAAGAACATTATGTCATCACACCAGCGGACAAAGCCTCAAATAATTACACATTTACTTGCAAAAAGTACTATTTCGACAGTCTAGTTAAAGAGTTGGGTTTAAATTCGACACCTGGAAATCCCACTTACACCCCAACAAACCTTTCTGCCTCTGAAATAATAGATAACCACAAATCAGCTCTTACTTCCTTTGGCTTCGACACTACCAAATTAGATTTAGATTTACCATACTTGTACTGCATACCTAAAATGCATAAGAATCCGTACAAACAACGTTTCATCGCTGGTTCCTCAAAATGTTCTACCAAATCTGTATCGATCTTACTCACCAAAGTTTTATCTGAAATCAAATCTGGGCTTCAAAAATATTGTTCGACAGTGTATTCTCGCAGTGGTATCAACCAGATGTGGATTTTAAAGAATTCGAAGGAACTTTTAGAACATCTGAAATCCACTCATTTTAGTAGAGTCCATTCGATCAAAGCCTTTGATTTTTCGACACTTTACACTACAATTCCACATTCTAAATTGAAAGAAAGACTCGCAAAAATTATAAGTAATGCGTTTACAAGTAAGAACGGTAATCGCAAATACAAATTTATTGTTGTTAACTATGACAAAACCTACTTTGTAAAAGAAAAGTCCGATTCTGAAAATAAGTACACTGAAACAGACATTATTCAGATGTTAAACTTTCTGATCGACAACATTTTTGTGGTGTTTGGAGGAAAGGTCTTCCAACAAATTGTCGGAATTCCAATGGGGACCAATTGTGCCCCACTCCTTGCCGACATTTTCCTTTACTCGTACGAAGCTGAATTCATTCAATCTTTGGTCTCTGAAGGGAAAAGATACTTAGCTTCTGACTTAAACTTCACTTACAGATACATAGACGATGTGTTGTCCATCAATAATCCAAAATTCGCGGATTACCTGAGCAGTATCTATCCTTCGGAGCTTGAAGTCAAAGAAACCACAGAGACAAATAATTCAGCATCCTATTTGGACATAATGTTGTCCTACGACACTGATGGTCACATGAACACCTCACTCTATGACAAACGTGACGACTTCAATTTCAGCATTACAAACTTTCCTTTTCTGAGTAGCAACATCCCTTCATCGCCTGCTTATGGCGTGTTCATATCTCAGTTGATACGCTATGCCAGAGCAAGTACCAAATATACGGATTTTGTTCTGAGAGCTAGGCGTCTTTCAGATAAGCTTCTCGGTCAGGGATATGTTTGTGACCGACTAACATCGTCACTGAGGAAGTTCTACGGTCGATATGGGGAACTCGTCATACACTATGATGTTCCACTCTCAAGAATGGTGGATGATATTCTGTCATAGACCATTTGAACCATCGAACCAAAGATTGTACTCTATATCTTCCAAAATGGAAGTAACCGGATGTGACAGTTCTACCGAATTGAAGCGACGGGTGTTGCATGCAAGCAGGAGATGCTTACTCTTCCTGGGCACCTGGTCTCACTCCCATATCGGGAGTTCGCTTCTTTTCATATGGTGGAGGTTTTTGTTTGTTTGCTTTGGTTCCTGTTTTGTCCTGATTTTGTATGCCTTCGGTTTCTGATTTTTGAATTATCGATTTTGTGCTGTATACAGGGATATGGTCATTATCCATATTTGTCATTTTTACCACTGTCCATGTGTCACTGCTGGTGGACAAATTGTCCCCGAGGGCACTTGTCGGGCAGTCTTTTGCTTCAATGGATAGTACACAAGAGACCTACAAAGTGGCTGGGGCGTCGCCCACTATAAAAAGGCCCCAACCTGTTGCGTCTACGGACACATACGCAACAGGTAACTTAGGTGTCCCTAGAATTAGTCTAAATGACATTAGAGACGAGACATTTGTAGTGAGTAGTAACCATGAGTTTTGGTACAAACATGCAGATGGGTATATTAAAATCAAGCCCTGTAAGATTGAAGTGGTCGATATTCTAAAAGAGCACAAATTTTCACCAAGCGATTGCTCAGTTTCTAAGTGCGGCACGAAGAACTGCAAAACTTGTAACATCCTAATAACAGACACTTCATTCTCAAGTAATCTCACAAAACAAACATTTAACACGCATAGTTTTGAAAACCTTAACTGCATGACATCTAATGTTGTGTACGGAATAGAGTGCTCACTTTGTGGATTGATTTATGTGGGTGAAACCAAAGGTAAGCTCCGAACCAGAATGTCAGGACACCGGTCAAAAATAAATAATAAAGGAAGTCAACTCCTTTACCGACATTTTGACCAGGCCGATCATTCGGTTTTATCTATGAGAGTCAGAATCCTGGAGAAAATATATCACCCCACAAACAATCCCAATTTGAGCACACCTTTCCGTCGCAACAGAGAAGAGTTCTGGATAAAAAATCTTAACACTGCAGCGCCCTATGGGTGCAACGATAACATCAGCACTATAGGAAACTTAACAAGTCCCGGTTGTCAATCGGTAAATGTGACTAGCTTATTCAACAGACAACAAAGAAGACCTCGAAGTCATGGCATTCGAAAATACAATAGGCCTGAGATACATAGTTTCTCCTTCGATGACTTGGTTCCATTTTTGAATGAGCCTCTAGGCCTGCATTATATTCGTACCAAATTATACTCTGTTCCTTTACGGAAGTTGCACGAAATCTACGATTATACGAAGGACCTCACATATACCGATACACGTTCCCCAGAATACAGACTACAAGGAGTCATATTGGACATTTCTACTTTTCGTTTATTTCAAGCAGTTAGATCAGATAAATCAGAGGAGAAAACAAACCGCCCTTTCATTAAAGTAAGATTTGCAAACAAAGGTATTGATAACTTGAATCTTGGTCAAATTTTGAATCACAAAACTGTCACAGAAAAAATCCCACCATATTTCAAAAGAAAAGAAACTCCTTGTATTTCCTATAGCTACACACCAACAGTTGCATCTAAAATTTACAATTACAAACGATTCCTGCAGTGTATTGATTTAAGTAATCCCTCACTACATCCACTTCCCTGCGAATGTTCTTCATCGGATTTCAACTACTCTCCTTGTGGACACGTTATTACTGGTGACCTTAATATAGTCAAGAACGACAAGTTGAGAGAGTTGTTAAAAAAGGGTCCCAAATACAGAGAAAGTATGTCCTTTACATGGAACCAAAATGTCAAAATTATCATGGACTCTTGTGAGGAATATGCAAGACGTTGGGCAAAGAAAGAGGATGTACAGCTCGACACCCTTTCCGAATGGATAAAATCAATCAGAGGGTTACTTTTATCTAGAATTAACCGATTAAAATCAACTGTGAACACCAGATTCGTGTCTATATTTAAAGACCCTGATGTTATCACAGAGCTCACCTACCTCCAAGAACATTATGTCATCACACCAGCGGACAAAGCCTCAAATAATTACACATTTACTTGCAAAAAGTACTATTTCGACAGTCTAGTTAAAGAGTTGGGTTTAAATTCGACATCTGGAAATCCCACTTACACCCCAACAAACCTTTCTGCCTCTGAAATAATAGATAACCACAAATCAGCTCTTACTTCCTTTGGCTTCGACACTACCAAATTAGATTTAGATTTACCATACTTGTACTGCATACCTAAAATGCATAAGAATCCGTACAAACAACGTTTCATCGCTGGTTCCTCAAAATGTTCTACCAAATCTGTATCGATCTTACTCACCAAAGTTTTATCTGAAATCAAATCTGGGCTTCAAAAATATTCTTCGACAGTGTATTCTCGCAGTGGTATCAACCAGATGTGGATTTTAAAGAATTCGAAGGAACTTTTAGAACATCTGAAATCCACTCATTTTAGTAGAGTCCATTCGATCAAAGCCTTTGATTTTTCGACACTTTACACTACAATTCCACATTCTAAATTGAAAGAAAGACTCGCAAAAATTATAAGTAATGCGTTTACAAGTAAGAACGGTAATCGCAAATACAAATTTATTGTTGTTAACTATGACAAAACCTACTTTGTAAAAGAAAAGTCCGATTCTGAAAATAAGTACACTGAAACAGACATTATTCAGATGTTAAACTTTCTGATCGACAACATTTTTGTGGTGTTTGGAGGAAAGGTCTTCCAACAAATTGTCGGAATTCCAATGGGGACCAATTGTGCCCCACTCCTTGCCGACATTTTCCTTTACTCGTACGAAGCTGAATTCATTCAATCTTTGGTCTCTGAAGGGAAAAGATACTTAGCTTCTGACTTTAACTTCACTTACAGATACATAGACGATGTGTTGTCCATCAATAATCCAAAATTCGCGGATTACCTGAGCAGTATCTATCCTTCGGAGCTTGAAGTCAAAGAAACCACAGAGACAAATAATTCAGCATCCTATTTGGACATAATGTTGTCCTACGACACTGATGGTCACATGAACACCTCACTCTATGACAAACGTGACGACTTCAATTTCAGCATTACAAACTTTCCTTTTCTGAGTAGCAACATCCCTTCATCGCCTGCTTATGGCGTGTTCATATCTCAGTTGATACGCTATGCCAGAGCAAGTACCAAATATACGGATTTTGTTCTGAGAGCTAGGCGTCTTTCAGATAAGCTTCTCGGTCAGGGATATGTTTGTGACCGACTAACATCGTCACTGAGGAAGTTCTACGGTCGATATGGGGAACTCGTCATACACTATGATGTTCCACTCTCAAGAATGGTGGATGATATTCTGTCATAGACCATTTGAACCATCGAACCAAAGATTGTACTCTATATCTTCCAAAATGGAAGTAACCGGATGTGACAGTTCTACCGAATTGAAGCGACGGGTGTTGCATGCAAGCAGGAGATGCTTACTCTTCCTGGGCACCTGGTCTCACTCCCATATCGGGAGTTCGCTTCTTTTCATATGGTGGAGGTTTTTGTTTGTTTGCTTTGGTTCCTGTTTTGTCCTGATTTTGTATGCCTTCGGTTTCTGATTTTTGAATTATCGATTTTGTGCTGTATACAGGGATATGGTCATTATCCATATTTGTCATTCATATGTGGCAACTTTCCCTGTGTAATATGCGTATTGATATATGGCTAATTCTGTTTTTACACATTCTTTTTTACAAATCTTTTCCGATTTGAGGGGATGGACAGGGTAAAATAGAAGGGGAGGAAGGAGGATGAGAGGGAAGGAAGGGAGAGAAAGAGGAAGGAGGGGAGGAATGGGCGGGGGGAGGGGGTAAGGGAAGGATGAAAAGGAGGAGGAGGTTAGGTTAGGGGATGGGAAGGGGAGACAGGTAATCCCATGTAAGCCCCCCCCCCCTTATGCATTATGCTTGAAATGTGGACAGTGTGCATGAGTGAGTGGTAGGCGGGAGAATTAATTTTTATTTACATACATGAAAAGGTATTCATATATAAATGATTATATTCTATATAAATGCATCTTGGGTACAAATGAAAAATTATTTAACTTGGCCTCAGATTATTAAATCGTCCCGGCATACCTTGTCAGGAAACCGTATTCTGTATATAATAACTGCCAATGCATGTCTGCAGACAGCAACGGAGCTTTCTGTGCACGCTGTACAATCACATGACGTTATCCTTTGTTGTTCGAAGGTAATTGTAACATTTATCGCATTCACCTGTTTGAATGCTAGTTCTGTACTCTGTCCTATCAGCATAAAACCTGTTTAAACATAGTGTTGAAAGAAATACATTTTACACTCAGTCTGACTATTCTTTGATTTGATGTTTCCACTCAGTTAATATTTATTCATGGAGGAAAGTTTTCATACACAGCCGATTGTGCCTCACATGGAATTCATATGAAATTTACATGAAATTTACGTAAACGTTCACATGAAATGTATGTGAAATGAGCACGAACATGATATTTACATGAATTTTTTCACATGAAATTCATGTGAAGTTTCTGACATGAATTGCATGTAAAGTCACATTTTGCATGAAGGTCACAAAGAAAAATTCATGTAAAATTCATGTGAATTTAATTTACGTGAAATTCATGTGAATTGTTTTTCATGTGAATTTTATGTAAAATTTATATGAAATTCACATGAACTTTCATGTGAAATTTACATGATGCTCATTTCATATGAATTTCATGTGAGGCACAATTGGCTGTGTATAATAACCATGAAATCCCAGAAAATTACTCAACTGATTGATGATGATAACATACTCATATTAGAATTTGTATAAACAGATTTTAAAAAACTCTATTCTCTGTTAGAATTTGCACTTTTATTAAGGACGCATGACACGGCATGTCTCAGATTTTGATAAAATTTGTACATAAGGTTGGGTCTGACCCAAAAGTAAAAAAAAATATTTCAAAATTTTATTATTTCTTAATATCACATTCAATTGCCATGTAAACAGACTTTAAATATTGACAAAAATTCATTTTGGGACGTTTTTGAAAGAAAGGAGAGGATCTCCAACAACACACGGTTGTAGTACTAACAGAAAAACTCCAAAACACCCACAAAAACACAGAGCAGACATCCACAGAAAGAGACGTACAAGAATACCAACTCACACCATAGAAACATGAAACACAAAAGACCACATATAAAACAAAGAGACCAATGGGCAACCGGTGCCGACTTAGGACGGTCATTTGCCCGGCAGGTAGCAGACGTTGTGGTTAATCTATATTGCGTGTGCACATCCCTCCCACTTTTCCGAATACCCAGAGGTCTCGAAGAACGTACAATTGTCTTGTAAAAACAACTTCCTTACTGTTAGATGATCACACACAAAGAAGACCGCAAAACACAGAAGCCAAAGCAACACAGATGAATATGTAAATTGATATAAAAAAGAGGGCGTACGTAATACAGTCCGTGCTGTAGCGAGCTCATGCATGTTACATGTATCATCCGAGGAGTCCGACTGACATTAAGAGAGGACAGGTACTCGGGACAAAGTCACATACATCATTTATGCAGCATAATCTTATGTAACGAAATAATGATTATGTCTTGTTTATATGTATATATTTATCTTGTAATGCTGTTTTAATTGATTATACAACGCTTATTTATGTAACGTTGGAGGGGCAGCTCATTTGGAGCTGCCCATTAAACATGTTGCAGGGGCAGCTCACTTCGAGCTGCCCCGCTAGAGTATATAAGTAGCGCGCACCTGGCCAGTGTGTCGCATTATCACATTAGTCGCAGTCGGTAGCAGTCAGTTACAGTATGTAGTCGCATTGTGTAGATTGTATACGTAGTGAGTAGATATGGATTTTATAACATGATGGTTTATTATTGGACTTTAATACTTAATAAATTAGTGAACTTTTATTGCGACTCTTATTTCAACATGGATTATCTGGATTTACTTAGTTTAGTGATCTACGTTACTGTGATTCTCACAGCACTGGGTGTTGTGATGGAGAATGAGCAGACGACCTGCTCTGTTAACAAAATGACCGCTCGGTATACTTCTAATGGTAGAAGTAGATTGTTTATACAACATTTACAATATGCAAGGGTACCAAACAAACTACGCGACAAGTTAGTCGCAGGGTACAATACACAAAAGAGAAAACGCTCGAAAGGCCAAAAACGCTACAACTGGTAGTAGCGGTGGGATACAACCTACAGGATACAACTTGTGGCAGCTCGTGCGATACAACCTACAGGATACAACTTGTTTCAGCTCGTGCGATATAACCTACACATAAAAGCCAAAGCTACAACTTGTGCAGCTCGCGGGATTTAGAACTTACGTGACTGTGAAATTAATTTCAGGATTTTATTGTGTTGTGAAAATTCGCAGGATTTTTAATTTGTGCAATTTGGATATTTAACTACACACGGGTAAAGTATACTATTATTATTCACTAAATATGAATATAAAATTTCCTTAAATTTGCAGAAGTTTATTTCAGGCATAATTCTTGGGATTTACAGTGAAAATTGTGTTCGATGTGCGTATTTACAGTGTGTGATTCTTCAAAATGGATATTCAGAAATCGACAAAATTCGTTCGCGTACGATTACACCGAGTTTGGATACGTACATTTTGTGAGAAGAGTACAAGTGAAATCGCGAGTTAGTGGAATGTGATGAATGCTTCTCAATATTTCAAAAATGCCTTTACATGGATTCGGAAAAACGATATGAAGTTTGCGGAGGAAAAAGTGAAACAATTTTCTCAAAGTTTGTATTAAAAGATTAGTGTTTTGCGTGCGGATTCAGTGGATTCAGTGACTTAGTGTATATATATCCCCGTGACCTACGTATGTATAATATTTGTGTGTAAATTTCGTTATTATATATCAGTGAAATCATCGATTCGTTTTTATTTAGTGTACGGTAAATAGATTTGATACCGTACTTTCAGTGACAGTGCGCGATTGCGTATATATATGTATGATACATGTATACATGTATAAGTTTTGCGTTTTAATCAAGTGCGCGACCGTTTTATTTTGATTTGTGCAATACTTAATGTGCATTTTTCAGTGATTTTGTTTGCGTGTGACATTTATTTGTGACCATTCCAACGCGATAGTATGTATACTTTTGTGATAATTTATATGTGTGCGATTTTTTTTCTACTGTTCGCGAGTGTGACTTTGTGTTATCCGTGCCGGATATGTGTTGTGAATTTGTGTTATATGTGCGCGATATGTGTTTCGAAGTTACGTGTTATCTGTGCGCGATATGTGTTTTGAATTTGCCTTATCTTTGTGCGATGAGTATTGTGAATTTGTATCATTCGTGCGCGATGTGTATTGTGAAATTATGGGTTATATGCGCGCAATTTGTGTTCCGAATTTATATGTTATTTGTGATCGGTTTGTAACTGTGCATAGTGATGAATTTCCGTGTGATGTGCAAATTCTGCGTAGATGTGATTTTATTTATGAATTTAGTGGATAGCATACATGTTTGTCGGAAAAGTCTATAGTGAATCGAATTTTGATCCGACACCGAACGAAGCAGAAGTAGTTATAAAGGGCACACGAGAAGCACAATTTTGTGTTATTCAGTTCGTTCAAAGATTACTGGAGAGGTGTGCATCAACGAACCTGACTGGTGTTCGAAGTCGTCGTAAAATGCATTAATCATTTCTTTGTGTCGAAGTTAGCATTCGGTGATCAATTTACAAATGATCACACAGTGTACTAAGGAGTTCAAGGAAAGTGTTGCTTCCTGTTAATTGTGAACTTGTGCAACTTCAAAGTGCTAATCGATCTTACTTGGAACGTATATTAAGATGCTTGCCGATCATAAGTTTGGAAGTGAAAAGACTACGTTAAATAAAGCTGGTACCTAATGGAAAAAATCAAAATTCGTATATGAAACAGATACATGTGACGTTTTAGAATATAACTGGGACAAGTGTGTGAACGTAAGACGAACGAACAAAATGTGCAATCAATGATAACGAACGGCAACGTGCGACGTTACCAACGTCGATGATGTGAATCCCCCTCGCAATAGTGAATTGTGTATTCAATCCAGTGGAGGAACTAGTGTACGGAAGTGGGTACTGTGATATATTGTGCTATATGCACCGGTTCCGAGTGTAAGTGGACCGTTTAAGTGAAGAATTCGACGTCGAAGGTGTATAAAGAAGTGTATTTTGTGGTGTGCCGAAATGTTCAAAGGCAACTTTATGGTAAAAATTCATGTGACAGTGTTTAAGTCATGAATTGGGATATTTCCCGGGAGTAAAACAGAGAAATGGCGAGAGGTCATTTGAAGAGCTACTGCGCATAGATCCTATAATTCAGATAGGATGTGGGAAAAAAGGACATTATAGAAGGGAAGTGAAGCCCTTGTCCATGTGATAGTGATACAGACGGACGTTGCATGGTGCTCATGAGTGGAATACCGCCGCCGTGTTGCGTGGACCGTCAGTGAAAAGTGCCCTGTTCCTAGGATTGATGATGAGTTGGAATCGTGTGATAGATTTCCGTGAATTCAAGTTTCTTTGATGGAGAAACGGAACAGTTTTGTGACCTTGAGGTGGATTAAATCAACATGCAGTCGTGTTGCCATTGCGATAAGCCAGTTACTTTTAAACGTCAGAAAAGTGTGTAATCTAGAGTGAAAAGAGGACCAGTAGTGCTATTATCCAGAAAAGTGTATTTGTGTGTTCTGTATTGTATTATCAACGTTGGATGGACGAACTACGGACGTTGCTTGAATCCCCGTAGTATATTTGGATTATTTTACGTATGTTCGTGTTTTCTGTGTTTTGTGATAATCAAAACAACGTTGGATTGACATACTACGGACGTTACCCGGAGTCCCCGTAGTATATTTGGATTTATGCGTGTTCATGTTTTATGTGTTATATAATAATATCAACGTTGGATGAACATACTACGGACGTTGCCCGGAATCCCCGTAGTATATTTGGATTAAAGTGTATTTGTGTTTGAAGTGTAATATACCATTTTCAATGCTGGATGGACATACTACGGACGTAGCCCGGAATCCCCGTTGTATGATTTGGATTTATGTGATTTTATGTCAAATGTGTAATATCATCGTTTGATTAATGAATACCATGGAAGTAGCCTGGAATCCCCTTGGTATGATATGGATATCACGGACGTTGCCTGGAATCCCCGTGGTATATTAAGGATTTATATGTGCACTCGTTAAATGTGCTCTCTATTGTTATACGAATTGTAGAGCATGTACTACGGACGTTGCCTGGAAATCCCCTTAGTATACTTAGGGTAATAGATGTCACATGGACGTACGAGATAAAGGATGTACATTACGGACGTTACCAGGAATCCCCGTAATGTTGGACCAGGATTCCAGATGGACCGTAAAGAGATGTCACCAGAAGACAGAGATGGACGAACGAACACTTGTTTTGTGAACATTTATTTGACATTTTGTATTTGACTTTCTTTATTGTATTACTTGCATTTATGATATTTAATTCATTATTGTCGTTTGATGTATGATTATATGTTTTATGCTTTTCGATCAGGGGATCGAATCTTAGGAGGGGGGAGTTGTAACGAAATAATGATTATGTCTTGTTTATATGTATATATTTATCTTGTAATGCTGTTTTAATTGATTATACAACGCTTATTTATGTAACGTTGGAGGGGTAGCTCATTTGGAGCTGCCCATTAAACATGTTGCAGGGGCAGCTCACTTCGAGCTGCCCCGCTAGAGTATATAAGTAGCGCGCACCTGGCCAGTGTGTCGCATTATCACATTAGTCGCAGTCGGTAGCAGTCAGTTACAGTATGTAGTCGCATTGTGTAGATTGTATACGTAGTGAGTAGATATGGATTTTATAACATGATGGTTTATTATTGGACTTTAATACTTAATAAATTAGACTAAGTGAACTTTTATTGCGACTCTTATTTCAACATGGATTATCTGGATTTACTTAGTTTAGTGATCTACGTTACTGTGATTCTCACAGCACTGGGTGTTGTGATGGAGAATGAGCAGACGACCTGCTCTGTTAACAAAATGACCGCTCGGTATACTTCTAATGGTAGAAGTAGATTGTTTATACAACATTTACAATATGCAAGGGTACCAAACAAACTACGCGACAAGTTAGTCGCAGGGTACAATACACACAAGAGAAAACGCTCGAAAGGCCAAAAACGCTACACTTAAATAAAAACTTCCATTGCTCTTTCAAGTTAAATATTAATAATGCTATGTTTAAGGTCTAATCTATATGTTCCCAAAGCAACAACTCAGGTATCCTATCAAAATAGTGTTTTATGGCGTTTTTTCAAACTTCAATGATTGGAGGGGGTTGGCATCTTGGCACCATCCCTCCATTGCTGTTTTGAATATGCATATTGTTTGGATGTACTGCTGGGTCGACCCTGCAGGAAGTTTGGGATCGCGCACTCTCTGTCAGGTGGATGTACAAATCTAGATTCAAAGGGTGAAAGAGAGCGGTGCTGAAGTGGGTTTTGGTGGCGCCGCTGGAGGCATCACTGATGCGAATTTAATATTCGAGACACGTGTCTGGTACGAAAAATTGGTTTGGAATTTTCTTCATGAAGGTATAAGAGGGAACACGTCCGTATTATTACTTACATTTTTTCAGTTTTTTTATGCAAATAAAACATCAGTATTCATATTGGAACAAAGTTTGTTGCAATGGCACTAAATTTGTAAATTCTAAAATGAAAGCAAATTTAGACAATATTTAGAGGCTCTTTTTTACTAGATCATTGAACTTTAAGTGTTTTGAATATATTTCCCTGACATTCTCGCCATAGCACTTTCTATATAGACATAACGTCAGAGAGTGCATGAATTTTAGATATTGTTTTCATTTTCTTGCTTAAACATCGACGGCGGGTGCGGCTAGCCAACAGGGGATGCTTACTCCTCCCGGGCACCTGGTCCCACCTCTAGCTTGCTAGGGGTCCGTCGATGCTTAATTTTGTGCTCTATTGTGAGTGCTGTTGAGATTATCGTCAGGATCTTCTTTAACTCATTTAATTCCAAGTAATGATAATGAAAAAAATGTATTCTCGTAGCTCTTTCGTTACATTTTTTTTAAATATTCAGGAAACTATTGTGTAAAAATGTACGTAAGTCCACTTTGAGTCATTGGATAGAGGCATCAAAGGTTAAGCTATTTTTTATCTAAAATAAAACTGGACTTTGCTTCATCATATACTAGTATGTAAAAATAGCTGTGTAAGTCGTTTATTTAGCAAAATGCTTCGAAAACAGCGAAATATGCTTATGTTTAGGTGGTATTGCCAAATTACAATAGCAATAAACATAAAAGAAGTACGGTACCTATCAATTATTCAGTCCCAATGTCGAGAAGGCAAGGCAAAATCATTAGAATTTCCATTGGAACGGTTGCGAACCTCGGAATATTTAACGTTCCGAAATTAGACCAGGTGCCCGGGGAGAGTCAGTGTCTCCTCATTGCATGCAACACCCGTCGCAACAGCTCCATGAAAACTTGCCAATTTTGTAGCGTTGGCCTTAGCGTTTCCTAATTCATTAATTCATTAGCATCATTTTAGAGCAGATAAATTTACAGCATGAACCAGACATGCACGTTTCGGGTATTTAACCGTCTTCAGTGATCCTCAATCTAAACAATGTAATATGGCCAAAATCTGTGAAAATTATGCCCTAAATATACCGAAAGACGTAGCAGGATGGCCGGGATATTTTCTATAATATCCATGTACATGTAATGTTCTTTAACAAGATAATACGAGTAACTATACTATATGTATAGTCTTATTGAGTTTCATGAGAAATATCGATTTATGTCACCAAACGTCACGTGGCTTTACGATCTTGTTGTTTATGACGTCATAGCGTACTTGAGCACAGAAACAAGTCTTAGTGTCAAATTTACCTACCTTCTGATTGTGACGTAAGTATACCCGCTGACTAAGTACAACTAAGGCATTCCGAATGTATCTGCTTTTCGAATGCTGTTTTTAAAAATCCTCATAAATAGGTTCTATCATTATCTACTGTGTGACATATGTATGTACAAATACACGAGTGAAGGAAATTTCAAAAGATGACAAATTTCCGTCACGAGTTTAATTTCTTATATTTCACTCAGTAGACAGTGAAAGAACCAGTTTCTTCTTCCATGAAACATTAGAAAAATTTTAATTCAAACAAAGTTCCATGTCATCTAACGTCATACTTTCTGATGACGTTACTGTAGTGTCATAGTAATATTCTCTTTTATCATTGGTCAGGAGCCACAGGGTACAAACACAACCGGAGAAGAAGACGATATATCTTACCTGTTTGTCGTACTTCTTGGACTTGATCAAAATCTATAATTCTTATAGCCCCGTACCATTCCGAATTGTCCTTGGAACTGAAGTATGCCAGTGTAAGAGGATGTGCGAAATCCTGAGGAAATGCATAATACCCTATCTGAAAATCATAAACAAAAAAGCTCTTTGTTTGTGAAACATAAATGCCTCCCGATCGCAGCATATAACACTTGTTATCCTAAAATGATGCTATTGAATTTGAAGACGTTTAACATTTTGTACATGTACCACTTTGTGAATGCCACTGCTAGTGGACTAGGAGGCCCCGAGGGCACATGTAGCCAAGTTCGATCAATTTCGGTTGAACGTCTCTTCCACGCATATTCTAAAATTTCTGTTATCATAATACCTTGAAATTTCTAAAACGTGGGTCCTGTAGCATCATTATATCCCACCCATCCCGCTACGTCTTTGGACATGATAATTTTCTCACTCTTTGGCCTAATTACATTGTTTAGATTGAGGATCACTGACGAGGGTTTAGTACCCGAAACGTGCATGTCTGTTCCATGCTGCAAATTTATCTGCTATTGAAATTGAAGACGTTTAACATAAAACCATAAGTACAAAATCATTAGTCAAAGTCACAAGTTCAAACTTTTATACTAATGACATGGTAATTCCAAAAGATATATATAGATGGAATATACAGCCATATCACTCAGCATTATAATTATATGACCAAGTTTAAAGTTCGAGAAAAATATGTTAAATTTCAAGGTCAAGGCCACATTGTCAAAGATAATGGTCTAAAAGGAATGGTCTTGATATACGTGCTTATTTAAGCCCTACCAGTTACATGTATATTTCAAGAGATATCATAATAACTCATTGAAAATTTTTAGAAAATTGGGGTAAGGATGATTGGTCTTGTCATAAGTAATCTAAATGTGAAATACATATGTACCTAGTATAGTTCAATAGATATAGCCTTATATTGACATTCTGAATTTTACTCCCTATAGGCTGCAATGTTACGCAGATGGTTGATATTTGCCCATAAATTACCATCTGCAAAATATTATATTACCATCTGCTGGACCAATCAAATGGCTTGCGTCGTAATACAAAAAAAAATCGTATTCATAAACAAAATGGCAGCCCCAATGTCGGTTGCTAAGGCATCAAAATTTTAAACTGATCATTGATGATTTATAAAATAAAGTGTAATACAAAGATTTTTTCAAAGAAATACCAAATAGTAGTCAAAAGCTGTAGTGCGGTATTCATTTTGGTGTGTTGTTCCTAATAAATCGAAACTAATTTTTCTTTGCGTGATGAAAAATCTGAACGGCGAACTTCTTTTTAGCTATGCATGAGCCCTGTAGAGAATTTTTTATTCTAGGACGCTGTATATTCTAACTGCACAGGCCAGGTCAAAACAGTCCTTTAAACATCAAATCAAACGAACCATTATAAATCTCAATTTCAAAACAACCATGTTTGATTCAATGCTGTGCAGATACAAACTCAATTTTTGTATGTTATTGTACTTACTGTGAACGCCTGTAACAATCTACATTTGTACTCGAAGATGTAAACGTCTTCAAATTTAATAGCATCATTTAAGAACAGATAAATTGACAGCATGGACCAGACATGCACGTTTCGGGTACTCAACCCTCGTCAGTGATCCTCAAATCTAAACAATGTAATATGCCAAAAAAGTATGAAAGTTACTTTGTCGAAAATGCGTACCGAAAGACGTAGCAGGATGGGTGGGATATGATGCTATAGGACCCACGTTTTAGAAATTTCATGAAATTTTTATAACAGATATTTTAGAACGCATTGAAGAAACGATCAACCGAAATTGATCGAACTTGGCTACATGTGCCCTCGGGGACTCCTGGTCCACCAGCAGTGACACTCACCAAGTGGTATAAATGTAAACGTCTTCAAATTCAATAGCATCATTTAAGAACAGATAAATTGACAGCATGGACCAGACATGCACGTTTCGGGTACTCAACCCTCATCAGTGATCCTCAAATCTGAACAATGTAATGAAGATGTTACATTTAACCCTGCGTTAAACTTATGTAAGAAGTTGTAACAAAATTTCTTTGAGCTCCTGTGCACGAGTGCCGCGAATGCATGTATACATTTGCGTGTGACGGAATCTGGGACAAAGTGAAACTGTCGATGTTTACGTCTCTCGTCTCCTCGTATTTTCCTTAGAATCCACCGATGAGAATCGGGATATCATTTGAATGCACTTTTAACTCAATGACAAGGTTTTGCCATCACGGAATTCAATCACTAACCTTGTAGGCTTAAGTTTTGAGAGACTGGCGCCTGTAAACTACGATCAACTGGAGAACCATTTTTGAAACCGAATCACATAACATTTCGATATGCATGCATGCACGCGAAGAAATTGACGATTGGAGACGAAATAGGAAATAGTTTACATCGTAAGACTCTTTTATTAAGAAAACAATTTTCTCGAAAATATAAATGCGAAATTTCTGAAAACTCATTAGTGAAATTATGTCTCGCATAATGGCACTACTTCTTGACACAGTTAGCCACTTCCCTAGTTACGCCTTTCTAGAAACGCTCTAAAAGACAGCGGGAAATTCAAACTTGAAAGGCATATTATTACTGATAAAAACGACAAATGAGGCATGTAAATATAAGAAATGAATGTTATTCAGATGGTTGTTATGGGGAATTTATATTACCATCTGGATTTTGATAAATTTATCATGACGTCCTAAGTAGGTCAAGGTCAAAGTTTTAAAAAAAATGGTAGAAAAACACATGTATGCGAAATATTAAAGCCTTATCATATCTACTTAAAATTCTACACACTTTTATTGAAAGCAGAACGGAATGACGGACAGACAAACAGACGGACGAACCAATCGCTATATATGCCGCCTTGGTCATAAATGACTAGGTGCATAAAAGTCTGACTAATCAAAGCAAACTGGTGTAATGCACGTTTAATACTTTAAAACATGCCAGATCCGTGACTAAAGATATTTGTTGCACGGTCTACCTTGTAGACGGTAATTAACACCTTTCCAGACAGTGCAATATTTTTCATTGTGAAGCAATGATTGAATTAATGATTGAACTAATCATTGAATGATCAACTGAGCCGTTAACTGTCCTTAACTGACCTGACGTCCATTGGCTCCTGTTTTGAAAATACAACACACACAAAAAAGGACACGATTTTTTTCATAATAGGCATTTTAAAATATCCCGCGATTTACAGGTTGAACTACTTTTTTCAATGTCATGGGCGGATCTAGATTTTTCCCCATAAGGTTGATTCAGCCGGCTGCCCGTTAGGGAAAGGGGTCCAGCCTTTGATTTTGAAAGGAAATACATAGTAATAGGAAATCATGTTGTCTTTTGGGTTTTTTTTTTACAAATTCCAGGGGGGGGGTCTGACTCCCAGCCCACTCTAGATCCGCATATGCATAGGATCAGCTACCAGACAAAACTCTAAGATTTCGATTGAATACTGTACAGACTGGTACCCTTGAACACTTTTGAAAAGAAACGCAGATGTCAAAATAGCGGAGTATTCCCGTAGTTTTGAATATTTGTTGGAAAACTTGTACAGGGGAATCCTTAACTGCATCCCCTAAAATCCGCTTCCTATGTACTCTAATGAAAAAAAATAAATCAAATATCAGTCTCCTTTTTGTTTTCTTAACTTTTTTCCCCTCATTTAACAACAAATACTGGACCGAATTTACCGTTGTTTTCTTTGAAATCTACTTTTGAAATGTGTGAAATTCTTAACTGTTTACTGACCATGAGTAGTTTTCTTCTACTTGGAACGACGGCTTATAATTACTCCATCAACGGTGATAATTGTTTGACAGCCTAACAATTGCCGTGCAACAAGTGGGTTATTCAACTGCTCCTCGGGCTACGCCCTCGGAGACAGTAGAATAACCCTTACTTATTTATAACTTTTATAATTCGTGTCACGGTGTGACGGGCATTTCAAGCGAGCAGAAGATGCTAAACGTACTACAACAACATCTGATCTTAATCTTCTTTTTGAGACGATATATAATAAGTACTACGGGGAATTGCTTCTTTTCTATCATCTTATTTATTTGTCGAAATAAAAAAGAAATCGATAATTATCGTTAGACTAAATAACAAAATTAAAATTTGAATTTAGCACTAATTTTTCATATCAATCGGCGATCAGTGTAATTAATCCTTCCGATTGCGGGGAAAAATGCAAAATTTCGTAACGTCACAATGCTCAAGCTTCGAACCTCGGTCCAACATCGAAATTGCATTGTGACGTCATGGAATTTCTCAAAATTTTCCCGCGTTCGTGAATTTCTTAATGACAAGTATTTCAAGACTGTATACTTTTGTAAGAAGTAGTGTATCCAATGTGAATCCAGACTCCTCTAGCTCCCGGCATGTAAGTAACCGTCCTACTGCTCTAGCGGTAAGATCCAGCAATGGTTGTACGGTGACCTCTGTATGTACACCCTCCTCTGGTTCAGACAAACCATTATATGCATCCTTTGTTGGTATTTTTCTTTTAGATTCGTGGAAGCTGTTTAAAGATATGGAACACCATTTCAAAATGTGTTTATAATATCAATATTTAAATATATATTGTATAATAAATAACAATGAACACTCTATATCCACAAATTTTCGGCCACTCGGCCTTTATCAAGTGGAAAAGCACGAATACAAAAGAATTCTACGTAATATCCATATAACTGCTGGTAAACAAAACCCAGCGTAAAATGAATCAAAGATGACAAATTTCAATGACAAATGAGATGATGACAATGATGCTTAAATTACTTTAAAAGAATTTTTAGCTTAAAAATTAGCTAAAAGATTTTAGCCGGGAGCTAAAAAAGATGCTTAAAAAGAGCGCCTTTAAAAACATGGGAAATTACGTATAGGAGAACGCACTTGATTCATTTTACGCTGGGTTTTGTTTACCAGCAGATATGGATATTACGTAGAATTCTTTTGTATTCGTGCTTTTCCACTTGATAAAGGCCGAGTGGCCGAAAATTTGTGGATATAGAGTGTTCATTGTTATTTATTATATTAAACTTCCCTACGGAGGACACTACTTCATATATTGTATAAATTTCAGTGCATCACATGCGTATTTCCTTACAGTGAAGCTCGAAGTCGAAGGTGAATGAATGAAGAGCGAAAAAAAAAGGTATCCAAAAGAACCAGCTATGGCCAGATGACAAATATGGATAATGACCACATCCCTGTATGCAGCACAAAATCGATAATTCAGAAAACCAGAAACCGAAGGCATACAAAATCAGCATATTAAAACACAACTACATGCACACCTTTAGGGAGATAAAGGATATAAGTTAAGTTCTTGAAAATCATTCTACAGAAAACTACCTGGTTGTGAAAGGCATTGTACAAGGCATTTTTGTTGTACATTTTCATTTTGAGACGTGCAAACTCTAAATGAATTGTCGACACTTTCATACCTTCCGTGTATGCTTCGTAATGCACACAGTGCGAAAATATATTAAACATTCAAAGCCTTTTAAAGTAAATTTAAAGTAAATGTACAAATTTGAATTCAAAAAATAGCACCAGTGGGCGCTACTAAAATTAATTTTGGGCGGCTCCTCGAAATCACTTTGGCTGGAAGCATCACTGATGAGGATTTAATTTCTGAAATACGTGTCTGGTGCGTACATTGGTTTGAAATTTTCTTCAAAAAGGTATAGAGTTGGATCACTTCCGCATTATTTCAATCTACAAACATGATGTATGCACTAGTACTACCTTGATTAATTCTATTTTGATTACATTAAGGCGCTCGTTGACAGCTACATTGTAGTTAATATACTTACTTGATTGGTATCTTCCATATATTTCTTATAACCACCATGTCTTCATTTCTTTATGTCTTTGGATATTTATTTACTAAATACGAATGTCACTAACGCTGATGTTCACAATTAAGTTTAAATGCTTTCGTCAACAAAACTTTAAATGCCACGTATATTGGTATATTTAAAGTCATCGATTTATCGAAAAGCATTGAGAACAAGTCGGGTTATTTTTAATCGACGAAAATCTAATTCGAAACTACAGTATATATGTACCGAACGTGGGTCATTATACAGATCGCTGTGAAATACTAGTAACTATTTACTTTCTTACTTAACGTTTCGTAATATGGAATCGTATAGACTAAATAATCCAGTCTCTCCGCTGCCGCTTACTTTTAGCGGCAGCGGAGGGACTGGATTATTTAGTCTAGGAATCGTAGTAATAAGTCTATCGATATTTTGTTAAAACTAATTTTAAAATATTGTATTTTTGCGGATTTAGAAAATGAGACATTACATATAGGAGAGCGTAGTAAGGTACTTGTGGCGGGCTCTTCCGAAGCACTTATCCTACTTTTCTCCGAAACATGTTTTATAAATACACGCTATTCACCACAGACATCTACAGGTAACTTTACATTTTCCAGACACAGAAGATCAAAATGTTTTATTAATACATTATCTGTACAACAAAGTCTCATACATGTATATTGACAGTCATACTAGTATACCAAACGATTGTAAAACACATTTGTAAGGACATATACTGTTTATTCAGTTTTAGGACAAACATCATTTGGATTTGAATCAGTTTCATCTTTTTGAATGTAAAAGTGATGTATAGTGACTCTTGATGTGGTTTCCATGGGAGAACATGAAGTTCTGAGTACTAAATAACTTCCCAAATTGGCTAAATTAAATGCAGACGTTTTCCATTGCCAACTATGGCAAATTCAAAATATTACTTAAATATCTTTTTTATTGGTGGATAATTTTCCTTCATATTTGGAATACAATATATTGGATATACTACTGATTGATTGAAGTGAAGAAACCGAAACCTTTCCGTCTATACTCTGTGTAAAATGACATCTATTGCATTATATGTGCAAATCGGAGTTATCTTTCTTGTAAGTCATAAATACAGAATACTCCGAAATTATAACTGAGTGTGTATTAGACTTTTTTTTCATTTCAAAAGAAACTCATTAATTTAATGTAATATAATTGAAGCATAATTTGACTTTATCAACATTATAAACAAAAACAAATATTGCAAAAACAATGCACTGTTATCAAGCACGAATAAACAATAATTCAATTTTTGAAAACAAGAGGAATTATTAGGTGGGTATTTATTAAACATGTTAAAGGTGTGTAGTGTATGTCTCCTTGCGTTACAAGCAATATAAAAACAAATCAGACTCGTCCCGATTTTTTTTTGCAATGGATAGTTTGAGGTGTCCATCTGTATTTGACATGTACAGGTATATATTGTCATTTGTATTTCATGTTTGGTTAAGTACCCGAAACGTGCATGTCTGATTCATGCTGCAAATCTGTTCTTGAATGATGCTATTGATTTGAAGATGTTTACCATTTAACATGTCCGTCCATCACACCTTGTCCAGAGCATAACTCCTCCCCCTGTGGATGAATTTCAATAATACTTCACAGAAATGCTTCTTAGGGCCTATGGGTGTGTCATGACATTGAACCAAGGTCATAAGTCAAAGGTCAAGGTCACAATAGACATCATTAGTAAAACCTTGTCCGGAGCATAACTCCTCCCCCTGTGGATGGATTTCAATATTTCACAGAAATTTTCCTTAGGGCCTAAAGGTCTGTCATGACCTGATCCAAGGTCATAGGTCAAGGTCACAATAGGCATTATTCGTAAAACTTTGTCCATTGTACAACTCCTCCCTCTGTGGATGGATTTCAATAATATTTTACAGAAATGTTCCTTAGGACCTGAGGGTGTGTCATGACCTTTAACCAAAGTCATAGGTCAAAGGTCAAGGTCACAATAGACGTCATGAGTAAAACCTTGTCCAGAACATCACTCCTACCCCTGTGGATTGATTTAGATAATATTTCACAGAGATGTTCTTTAGAATATAAGGATGTGTCATGAACTTGAAAAGAAGGTCATAGGTCAAGGTCACAATAGACACCATTAGTAAACCTTGTCCAGAGCATAACTCCTCCCCCTGTTGATGGATTTCAATAATATATCACAGAAATGTGCCTTAGAGGATAATGGTCAAGTTCACTATAGACACCATTGGTAGATCCTTGTCCAGAGCATAAACCCCCCCCCCCCCCCCTTGGATGGATTTCAATAATATTTCACAGAAATGTTTCTTAGGACCTGTGAGTGACATGACTTTGAACCAGAATACAATAGACACAATTAGTTAAACCTTGTCCAGATCATAACTCCTCCCCCTGTGGATGTATTTCAGTATGTCACAGAAATGTTCTTTAGGGACTAAGGATGTGTCATGACCTTGAACCAAGGTCTAAGTTCAAGGTCACAATAAAGCTTTACCTTGATCCAAGATAATCTGTTCAAAGAATATTGCTGTGGGGGCAGTCATCCCATTAGGGGCAAATTTTCAATTTGTCTGATATTAGTTGCGTTCCGCGGGTGTTTTCAATCAAGGACATTGTGTGGTAGACTTGCCAGAAATGCTTTCTGCGTTCTTTTAGTCTAAGTTGCCCTTTGTGAAATTGAACTTTGACTCTGAAAATTAGCCGGAGTCATCCTCATAGCATGGACACAACACATGCCAGTTCGATGAATATCCAATGTAAACTGTCTAAGATTTTTTGCCAATTTTGATATTTCTATCCCTGACCTTGACAATAAATAGGTCTACTTACCATTGGCACAAAATGCAAGATGGATGAATGACCAATATAAACCATAAGTGACTTCCTCAGTGTCTTTAAACTTTTTTCTAGTATTGTCAATTGTGACCTTGACTTTGACCTTGAAAATTCATGGGTTTGTCCTCTCACAATGGACAATTCACTTGCATAGTGCAATGGAGAATCAAAGTAAACAGTGACTTTAAAAGTGTTTACAACATTTTTTTTTCAATTGTTGCTTATTCAGACCTTGAAAATCTAGAGGTGTCTTTGTAATCTCATCATTGGGAACTCAATGGACAACCAAAAAAAAAAAAGAAATCTGTGAATTTTAAAGTGTCTACAAGCCACAAGTTATTTCTTTTTAATTTTTGACAATTTTTACCTTGACCTTGACACTTGACCTTCAATAAATAGGTATTCTCCTCTTTCCATGAGTAGAACCAACATATTGAAAAATACATCGAGATCCAATTTATCATAATAGAACCAGATATAACCAACTCCTTAGAATTATAAACACAACATAGAAATAAAGAGATTTTAATTAAAAACAACAAATTTATATAACATTAAACCTAGTGAAAATTACACAAAAATTGCTGTGAAGAAAAACACTTCTTGCTATGATCTATTCACATAATTTGAATAAACTCCTGGTCCTTCTTTGTCACTTTTCTGTCCATTCAACTGTTCCAATTTTACGCTCTCTCATTTTCTTCAATATCAGCTGTTTTTAACCAGAGTGTTCATCAGTGCTTCTCAGTCACCCCACATCTACTCATCCAGCATATTGCATCTTTTCCCACTTGATGCTTTCAAAATTTCACGTAAATAAAGATGTTTAAGTATTTCATTAAAACCTATCACTGACAGATAAATTCTCAGTCCCCTTTTTTTCCATTCTACGTCTATTCATCTGGCAAACTGAGATTGCTCGGATTTGAAATTTTCCCGATCTCCTGAAAATACTGTTGCTTGAGACTTGAGAGATAAATTCTCAGTCCATCTTCATCAAGTCTGGAATTCCTTGCGGCTTGAATCAGACGTGTTGCTAACTTGAAATCGGCTCTTTGCTGCTTCAGCTCTACTTGCATTTCTTCTCTTTGCTAGAAAATAAATGATAATATTCATTTACAAAAGTATCATGAATCTTAAAAGGCTGGGGATCATTTACAGAAAATTTTGCTATTCTTCAAGCTATTTTTTTTAAATCTCATTGGATGAAGTGAAATTTCTCTCCAAACAATTCTCTGAGAAATTATGAAAATGTCTAAATCCGCTACAGTGGTCCATCAGAGATAATTGACAAGAATTGGAATCCTGGCACGTGAATATGATCATAATGAAGTTGAGGGATATCTAGGAAATAAAGCAACTCATTAATTAATGTATTACTAAGAAAAACTCAGGCTTGATAAGGACTTTTTTTTGAAAGCTGAAAATATATGTACAATTCTCATATTCCAGCTAGACTTGTTATACAATGTATAGACACATCAAGACCCGACTTACATGTAGCAACTATCAACATTATTTCATACTGCAATGTTACAGATCTGTTACAACGTCACAGTAAGATACATGTATAACATGAAATATTGTGACATCAGGGTGTCTATAAGATTCAATTCTACTACACTGATAGCGAAGCGAAGCGAGCAAGCGGGCCCAAAGGGCCCGCTTGCTCTGAGCAAGCTTTAATGGTAACACATATACATGTATATGAAACAAGTGGAAAAATGAAGGAAAATAAGGAAGAAAAGATGCATACTGACCAATTTATTTTTCTTCAACCAGGAATTGGCAAGATGGGCGCCGCCATTTTAGTCAGTTTTTATACGAAAATATTTCTAGATGAATCTCTATTTTTGCAGCTATATGGTGTAGATTTGGTTTTTACAGTGTGTAATATACAGCAAGGATGAAAAGTAGTGAAATTGTTGAAAAATGTAAGCTTATGATGCTGCAACAGGAGACTAAAATTTTTGAATCCTTAGTTTCGTATCCTGTAAGAAATTTTTTTAATCCTTAGTTTCGTATGTTATATGGATTGTTTTAAATCCTTAGTTTCGTATCCTATATAAACACTGCAACTTGCGTCGGCCCATGCAATAAGCCCTTTTCACATAACTGCGTGACTAGCATTTTGTGGACGACAAGTACTGACTTTCTTGACGTCACAGTTAAAAAGTGATTGTCCTTGACGTACGTCATATTGCGGGAAATGTTCTTCTTCGCTTCGCTTCAAGGGCTTTGCCATAATTCATATTATGAGAATGGTTTCTTAGAGAAACATTAATTACCTGCTTCTCTTGGATGATTTGGTTTGCTATTTTCTTCGCGTTTTCAACAACACTGGATGGCATAGTGGAGAGCTCTGCTAATTGTAAACCTACAAACATCACATATAAAGATTTTATAAAGCTTAATTAATGCTGAAATATACACATGATACATACATGTTGTCCATAACTTCTCTTCATAAATAGACTCATTTAAATAATTTAACAATGAAGTAGATACTACATAATCATCAGGCTTTTAAGTGCTTAAGAAAAAAATAGGGAATTTTGTACGGCCAGATTTCATGAAAAATACTAGGCAATTACCTACCGTTATGTTTTACCTGTGTTTTGCCTTTTGTAAGGATGTGTGTGTAAACTTACCGTAATGTTTTTCCTGTGTTTTGCTTTTAGTAAGGACATGTGTGTTAACCTACCGTAATGTTTTTCCTGTGTTTTGCCTTTAGTAAGGACATGTGTGTAAACTTACAGTAATGTTTTTCCTGTGTTTTGCCTTTAGTAAGGACAGGTGTGTAAACTTACCATAATGTTTTTCCTGTGTTTTGCCTTTAGTAAGGACGTGTGTGTAAACAATCTTCTTCTGATTGCCATCTGAACTGTATGTGTGATACACCTCAAAACAAAAACTGAAATCAAGAATAACACAAGATCAAAGCAGGGCTTTTTTTCAGACCATTTTCAGACAAGAGCTCTAAATTCAAAAAGTTTTTGAACACTGAGTGAAATAAGTCCCCTACCGGCATAAATCTATAAATGTCCTGCAATTCTGTCCTCTGCAAAACTGAAAATGTCATGCAATTCACTAGGTCCAAGAGCCATAACTCTGGTAAAAATAAATCAATCGGCACAAATATCAGGAATAGTATTCACATACAAGAAATCAGTTCCAGTACCAACAAAGAAATGTATCAAAAACTTAAGTGAGACTGACATACAGAAAGCAGCCTTCTATCAAAGGGGCAGACAGAAAGATCGAGGGAGTAGAAAAAATTCAATTTAATCCTCTCTTGTGAGCCAGTCGTTTACTAATAAATTGGGCTTACAAATGATGAGGCTGAAGACATAACTTCAATCTACACATGTATTCCAAACTGACATCATATGAGTAAATGCATTGGAGAATCCCATCTTAGAACAATCTGTTTCACATTATCAAGAAATGTTTTCCACCCATTCATAATCAGAGTATCAAAGAAATAAATTGGTATAAAGCCTTATTTCTGACAAAGGATTTATCAACGCTGTATCAAATTTTTTAAGTACAGCCATAGTAATTTAATATTTTGTTTTACGTCCCAGACTTTTTCTGAGAGGTACCCTCCTACCAGGCATGAAAACACACTGCCACAAGATCAATATGAAGGAATTTGGAAAGGAGGAAGTTAAGTGGATAATTTGGACTTTATTTTTAAGAAAAACTACAAAATATTTAATGTAAATAATGCTATAGGCATTTTATGGTATTCAAGATCATTTTCAGATATTTTTTTACCTGAAAAATGCATGTTTGTGTGTGTTTTTTCTGAGGAATGCTGTTAAAACATGTAAAAGGTACCTGCCTGCAGACATAAAACAAAATATTTAATTACTATGGCCTAACAAGAAAATACTAATCTCTTTATAGAAACTGTAGCTATTTATTAATAACCAGATTTCTACAAAATTCATTATAACTATATACATGTATCTTCAAGTTGAATAAAACAAACATCTTACTTTTCCACATTTGGATACAAGCTTTCTAAGTTGGTTAATTCCAGGAAATGGGTGGTGAAGAAGGTAAAGGACTACAACAAAGATAGTATATTTTATATTAGACATAAAGCAAACTTGCAATGAAACCATTTGGCTGTTAGGCTATTTCCCACAGAACAGCAGGGTTCAGTAAAACTGAGAGAAAAAGAAACTGTATCACAAGCAAAAAAAATTATGAATTTGACCCTAATTGATTATCACACTTTTACATTAAGAAATTTTCATCCATCTGAATAACAATAATAATTAAACATATGATCAAAATAAACTCTGCATTTAGTCCTGTTCATTGCTTAAGAATTGCTTCTAAAGAATGAATTTATTGTAACAATATAATTGTACATGTACATGCATGTTTCATAATGAGTTAATTATTAAGGTATCTTTTCAAGATGTGAAATCTTGACTAGACTGTTCAGACAATAGTGTTTTACAGTGGCATAGCTTTCATGTAAGCTTGTATGCTAAGCTTCCACACCTTTTCTACAATTTCTAAATTTGCACTGATACATTCCTCTCAGTTTGATACTATGCTCTGGAATTACTACATGTATTTATCTTGGACCATCCATGGTCAAAATTCTGCTGGACACCAAACTGCACTGACCTGGACATGCTGGACCAGCTTAGAGTTTCTTACAACATCCAGACTCTTTGCATAACAAAAAGCATCCACTTAATTTTGACCAAGCTATGTCACTGTTTAACCCTAAATGTGACCTAGAAGGTAACACTGACATTGTGTACTGACTCTCAAAATAGTTGATCATACTACAAGTTTGATGGAAGCATTATACATTCTAGACACACCAAGACCCGATATAACAACTTTTGATGTTATTTTCTATTACAATGTCCTAACTCAGGGTTGACGTCACAGTTTAACTGTTAGTCAAAAGTTGTGATGTGGGGTCTTGGTCATTATGAAATTCAAGTCTACTACAGTAATGTGAAAATTGTCTATTGTCCAACACTGCACCTATAAGCTGACTAATGCATGATGACATTAATCAAATTACCTGTCAAAGCCTTGTTTGACAGTCCATTGACTATGACATCATAACTTAAAAGTCCACTAGCAGCTCAATGTCGGACCTTTGGTACTTCCTCAATCAAGTACGTTATAGCCACTGAAAGTGTGACTACCAGACAGACAGACATTTTACATCTTTCCTTGTACCAACCTTCTGTTTTAAGAGATGTTCACAAATCGCATGGCAGATTCCAACACCCTCCTCTGCACTCGTTCCTGTTATTTAATAAAACACAGAATGGGCTTATCATTTAATTTTCATTGTAACAATGATTCTTATTGGTTAAACAAAGTCTTATAACCTGAATACTGATTAATATATTTCTCTGGTGACATCATCACCTTGGATGAAAATGTTTTTGAAAAGTTTAGAAGCAGTGCAAGGTTCATGGATAGAATACGGAGAATTTAAAGCTTGTTGGTTAAGAAATAAAGTTATATGGAATGTCTAGCTGATTTCTTTTTCCTTAGACGGAGGTATACTACAAAAAAAATAGCTATGCACAATGTTACAGGTGATAGTTTTCCTCATGTTCCTCCATCCAACAAGTCATTCCTTATGTGAAATACTACGGTAAAAGTGGAAATTTTCGCATGGGGAAAACTATTGCTTAGGGGTAATTTTTGCATTTTGTGCGAATAAAGCGACTTTGCGAAAATTTCCGCCACGCAAAAATATCCCCACTGCATTCTTACAATGGGAAAGACATTTTTATCAAACATTTCCCCCACATGTAACGACTTGATGTTATATTTGCGAAATTTTCCCTAAGTGAAAATAACCATGTTTACAGAATACAAAAGTCATGCAGAATGCTTTCTCTGGCAGATATCTCACAGACACAAAACAATTAAGGATACAACAAATACTTGATTTATAAAGTACCTCTTCCAAGTTCATCAATGATAATCAGTGACCTTGATGAGGCATTCTGGGTAATATAGTTGATCTCCCTCATCTAAAAATACAATGTACATACATGTACATAATGTACATGTAAGAGGAAACACAAGGAATAAGAAGATAATTATGATAGGATCATGAGAATAGTGATGAAAATTTATAAAGATGAGTAATATGAAATTTGGATTATTTTATTAACACCACCTCTGACACTGATATTTTCAATGATTTCAACGTTTTTAGACATTTTCACCATTGTGGTTTGCAGTATAGGACTGTGAAATCAAAACAGGTTCTCCTGATCTGGATTCAACATACATTTGAAATTTTATGAGCTAGAATATTATGGAAATATGAACAACTTTGAAAATAGGGTCGAAACGGCATGTTACCACACCTACTCCTTTGATAAGGCAAGAATATATTATTAATAAGTATTACTTTATTATGTGGAATACACAGCCCAAAAAATAAAAAGACACTTTATAAACATTATGATAGCATTCAAAAATTAATACATGCATGTATAAGACCAAGGTGAAGGTTTTATAACAGAACAGATTGGATGGAACAGGAGTCCCATGTTTTTAAATCAGACATTCAAAGACCAACTTTCAAAAGCAGAATACATGTATATGAACTAACAAACACAATAGTAATCATGAACGATGATCTTACAGTAGATAAACCAAGCTTACTAGATTGTAAATACAACCAAGTTTACTACATACAATCTTAAAACGTATAAATATTAATCATCTTACCTCCAGCATGAACGTAGAGGAATTAGTCTGCATGTCGTCATCGCTACCGATTCTTGTGAATATGTGGTCAGTGATGCGGAATGATGCGTAGACAGCAGGGACAAAACAGCCGATCTGGGCGAGGACTTGTAATAAAACTATCTGTCGAATGTAGGTACTCTTTCCACTCTGTCAAATAAGAAAATTAATGATATCATATACATGTATGTTCATATTTAATAAACAGTCCAAGAGAATACTGGAAACAGTAATATTACTAAAAACAATAATAAAACTTAAATTGGAGTTATCTTTCTTGGAAATCTATCTCTTTATATTACTGGAAGCAATTATACTATGTAGATAGTCAGTTCGCTCCTATACCAGTGGATTCGGGGAGAAATGAGGGTGATTAGGTGTTGTATCTTATTAAAATGACACTGAAAAATTATTCAAAACATCAGGAAAATTTTTTCCTTAACATATTTGAGAAAAATATTATATCAGAAGGAAGAAAAAGTGAAAAATAGGTTCCAAATGGACATAATTTTCACTTTTCAGTAAAAAAATAGCAATCCAAGGAATGCTTGTGTCGCCTGCGAAGCGGCCTATTCTAGTAGGTTTAAAATTACTGGTATCACTATAGAAGTCTTGTCTAATGAAATTCATATGTGAAATATCAGACCTCTTATTTACCAACTGAAAGATACGATCAATCTCAAATTTTCAGAAAATAGTGTCAATCAACTAGGTCAAGGTCACTACCTAAATACTTTGGTAACAAAACAAAGGTCACATCATAAGAAATATATGTGTGAAGTATTAAAGCCTTATATCACTTAGCAATCAAATTTTCAAAAGATATAGGCAATCCTTAGAAAAAAGGTCAAATATGAAGGTCAAGGTCACTAGGTAAAAAATTATGGTATGTTAAGAAAAGTCTTGTCACATAGAAAAGTCTTGTCACAAACAATACACATGTGAAATATCAAAGACCTATCACTAACCTATCAAAAGATATAGCGAATCCCAACTTTTTTGAAAAATAGGTCAAATATCTATGTCAAGGTCACAAGGTCAAAAATCATGGTATGTGCAGAAAGGTCTTGTAATCAGGAATACACAAGTGAAATTTCAAAGCTTTATCCCTTACCAATCAAAAGATATATAAAATCTTAATTTTTTGTGAAAGTAGGTCAAATATATAGGTCAAGGTCACTAGGTCAAAATTATGGTGTGTGTAGAAAGGTCTTGTTACAACCAATACACATGTGAAATATCAAAGCCCTATCACTCACCATTGAAAAGATATAGCAAATTCTAACTTTTTTTGAAAAGTAGGTCAAATATCTAGGTCAAGGTCACAAGGTCAAAAATTATGGTATGTTTATAAAGGTCTAGTCACAAGGAATACATGTGTGAAATATCAAAGCCCTATCCCTTACCAATCAAAAGATATAAGCAATCTTATTATTTTTGAAAAGTAGGTCAAATATGTAGGTCAAGGTCACTAGGTCAAAAATTATGGTATGTGTAGAAAGGTCTTGTCACAAGGAATACACATGTGAAATATCAAAGCCCTATCACTTACCATTCAAAAGTTATGGGCTGTGACACCCAAAGTGTGACAGACAGACAGACGGACTGACTGACGGACGGACGGACGGACGGACGGACAGACGGACAACGGACAAAGTGATCCCTAAGTGTCGCTATGCTTCGCAGGCGACACAATAAAATGTTCATATATAATTGATTTGTTGTTGAATGAAAGAATTGTATGATAGAAACTGTGCTTGTAGCTTTAAAACTTTGCTTTATCTATATTACAGAAATATGTAATATAGAGTGACAACATTACTGTTTTCAATAACATCAGGGATTATTGTTAGCAGTAATATTATTGTTTTAAGTAATATTACTGTTTTCAGTATTCTCCTGGACTGATAAATACATGACATTTTTTGGTATATAAGTTTCTAAAATCTTTTCATAAATAAAGCGTTTTCAATTTTACCAAATACATGTATCCTGTTTGTACTGAAAGTCAAGAAAAATATCAAGTATAGCTAACTATAGAGGTGATCAAGGGGAATAACTTGGCAAAACATAGCTTCAGAAATTAAAAGATAAAAGACTGTCTAATGGATAAATCAACATATAGGTTAACTTGAGAGAAAATCAATATAGGAAACATTCTTAGTTATCAAATAAGAGAAATCTGGATGATCAAAATACACACTGAATATTTTCTGTCATGTATGTGTGACCTTGACCTTTTCTGGGTGTTTAATCGTGTAAAAGACATTCTCTGTATGACCATGACCTTTTTAAAGTTTTTAATTGAGTAAAAGGCATTCTTTGTGTGACCTTGACCTTTTCATGTAAAAGACATTCTCAGAGTGACCTTGACCTATTCAGGGTTTTTAATTGCGTAAAAGACATTCTCTGTGTGACCTTGACCTATTCAGGGTTTTTAATCGTGTAAAAGGCATTATCTGTGTGACCTTGACATTTTCAGGGTGTTTGATCGTGTAAAAGACATTCTCTGTGTGACCATGACATTTTCATGGTGTTTAATCGTGTAAAAGACATTCCCTGTGTGACCTTGACCTTTTCAGGGTTTTTAATAGCAATTCTCTGTAAGCATTTAAACAATTTCGGCACGCATGGTCTCCGATTTTCATGAAATTTCACACATAAGTAGGGACCAATGAAAAATGGAAAATTTGACCAAAAAATTAATTCTAGGTCATCTGGTTACCATGGCAACGGCCTTTAAAGTTGAAAAATTGGCAAAATTGAGCTAATTTGAAGCTCTATAATTTGGTCTGTATGTGACATCAATGGAAGATTTTTTATGCATCCTAAAGATTAGGACATAAAATTTTAAATAAGCTCACTAGTAGTGTCTGATATTGTAAAAAGGCTGGTTACCATGACAACATAACTAGCTAATTTTGATCTATTGATTTCAAAATACTGGTTGTTTTTTTCCAATTTTTCTTCTCTCTTGATGGGTATATAATAAGGAAATAGGATTTATTATATAAAATGAGGAAATTCAAGATAAACCCACTTGTTACTATGTACATGAGTTACCTTGGCAACGGTAACTATGGTCTTGAATATTACTTATTTTGCAACTTCAGAGTCATTTTAAAAAAATTTGCATCATGATGAACAGATAAAAATTGTTGGGAAATATCCAACACAAAGAGCTCTTTAAAAAACCGTGAAGAAGCTATGGGGAACATATGTTACCATGGCAACCATTTTTTATTATTTTCATAAAACAGTAATTATTAATCCCAGGAAGTTCAAATTCAATATCAATAAAGATCAAGTAAGCCTCTATCAAAATATTATAAAAACGTTTCAAATAATTAATGGTTGCTATAGTAATTTGGCCATACATTACAAAAATAAGCATTTTTTGTTGTTTTTCGAAGTCTTCTCCTCAAAAAACGAAACAGGCTTACACAACTTTTTTTACATATTAGATAAAGCAAAGTCTAAGCTTTATTTTAGATTTTAAAAATTTCAGATTACTTATCTTTTGATGCCCGTATCCAAGGACTCAAAGTAGGTCTGTGTGCAATTTTACACAATCGTTCCCATAGCAACGGACTATTTCCTGAACATTTTTAAAAAATATTCTTTCGTATAAAGAAAGATCTACTTGAATACATTAATTAATTTTCAACACTTTGAATTAAAATTCAATGATCTAGTAAAAAAAGGACTCTAAATATTGTCCAAAATTGCTTTCATTTTTGCGATTTGAGGTCATGTTGCCATAGCAACGAACAGAAACTTTGTCCCAATGTAAATGCTTATGTTTTATTTGCATAAAAAAACTCAAAAATGTAAGCAATTTATCGCTGAATTTTGAAAAAATGCCAAAAATACTATTTTGATAGGGTACCTGTGTTGTTGCTATGGAAACATATAGATAAGACCATAAACCCAATATTATTATTACTTAACTTGAAAGAGCAATGACAGGGTACTGATAATTCATTAGTGCTTGTTTTAGATTATGCTGCATAAATTATGTATGTGACTTCAAAAACGCCCAAAAATGCATTTTTTCAATAATCAAAGTCCGTTTCCATGGCAACCGGATGTGATATTGAGAAAATTTTTAATAAATTTTTACTTTTGGGTCAGACCCAACCTTATGTGCAAATATTATCAAAATCTGAGACATGCCGTGCCATGCGTCCTTCATAAAAGTGTAAATGCTTACAGAGAATAGCTATTAATTGTGTAAAGACATTCTCTGTGTGACCTTCACCTTTTCAGGGTGTTTAATCATGTAAAAGACATTCTCTGTGTGATCTTGACCTTTTCAGGGTTTTCAATTGTGAAAAAGACATTCTCTGTGTGACCTTGACCTTTTCAGGTAGTTTAATCATGTAAAAGACATTCTCTGTATGACCTTGACATTTTCAGGGTGTTTAATCGTGTAAAAGACATTCTCTGCAAAGATTTGTCAGTTCTAGACATAAATTTTACAAAGTCATTGCCAAAAACGTAAAACTGCACTACTTAACAAACACAGATGGACTAACATACAGATAGACTGACAGACGGATGGACTGGTAGACAGATGGACTGACAGACAAATAGACTGACAGACAGCAGTTCATGTTATCCCGCTGAAATACTGTAGCTCCCCAAGCAAGTTAAAATAATAATTCTTTACTTACCATATTTGGACCAGTGATAATGATGAAGTTGCTGTCTTCAGATGCATACTGAAACAGAATAAACATTCAAATGAGGCAAATGTCATATGGAATTTCATTATATGCAGTTTGTTCTCGGTATACGTTCTTCTATAAACACATTAACTATAATGATTTTTAAACCGCAGTTACAGTATGAAGAGGTATTTTAGCAGTTGGATTTCAGACCTTTAGGACATGGGTTCAAATTTCAGCATTAATCAGCGATTATCATTGTGACCTTAGACAAGGGCCCACTTTCAATGCCAATAACTAAATCTCTTTTGTAACTAAATACCATATAACCAGAAATTTTCGTGAGTATCAAATTTCGCGATTTTATGGCAAAATAGGGAGTCTTTATTTTCCCGAATACAATTTTTCGCGATTTCTAAATTACAAACAAATATGTTCATATGATGTTACTGTTTTTTACATGTACCTTTCATTATTGAAATTTTAGTTAGTTCTATCATAGGAATACACTCAATTCACTCCACATTAAGTTTAATCTGGAAAAGTTAAGAATGACACATTTACAATGTGAACAAACGTAGAGGATGTAACAATTTATGAAATCAAACACAATTTTTCGCGAGAATAAATTTTCGCGATTCAAAATCACTCGCTAATATAGCGAAAATTAGTATCTTGCGCAAATTTCTGGTTATACGGTATTTTACCACATCATTAGGTACAGGTGCTTCTACAGATATTTTCTCCAGTATCGGATGTCGTCCTTGCTTTATCGCCAGTGTATCGGTAAACTCTGGTCTCACTGTAATGTTGATAAAGAAAACTCAGATCAGAACTTTATAATAAGGAGAAAAGGCTACTGTAATACATGTATATCACTAACCATACATGGATATGGGAAATTATTTCAAAGGATCAGAGATTTTCAGTGAATATTTCACCATAAGCCACTCCCATAAAAAGTTTGATGAGCATCCTACGTAAACTGTGACGTCTAGATTGTCCACAAGCTTGCACAGAACCCATCCACCCACAAACTCCCTCTCTCATGTGACGTCTAGAGTGCCCACAAGCTTGCACAGAACCCATCCACCCACAAACTCCCTCTCATGTGACGTCTAGAGTGTCCACAAGCTTGCACAGAACCCATCCACCTACAAACTCCCTCTCTCATGTGACGTCTAGAGTGTCCACAAGCTTGCACAGAACCCATCCACCCACAAACTCCCTCTCTCATGTGACGTCTAGAGTGTCCACAAGCTTGCACAGAACCCATCCACCCACAAACTCCCTCTCTCATGTGACGTCTAGAGTGTCCACAAGCTTGCACATAACCCATCCACCCACAAACTCCCTCTCATGTGACGTCTAGAGTGTCCACAAGCTTGCACAGAACCCATCCACCTACAAACTCCCTCTCTCATGTGACGTCTAGAGTGTCCACAAGCTTGCACAGAACCCATCCACCCACAAACTCCCTCTCTCATGTGACGTCTAGAGTGTCCACAAGCTTGCACAGAACCCATCCACCCACAAACTCCCTCTCTCATGTGACGTCTAGAGTGTCCACAAGCTTGCACAGAACCCATCCACCCACAAACTCCCTCTCATGTGACGTCTAGAGTGTCCACAAGCTTGCACAGAACCCATCCACCTACAAACTCCCTCTCTCATGTGACGTCTAGAGTGTCCACAAGCTTGCACAGAACCCATCCACCCACAAACTCCCTCTCTCATGTGACGTCTAGAGTGTCCACAAGCTTGCACAGAACCCATCCACCCACAAACTCCCTCTCTCATGTGACGTCTAGAGTGTCCACAAGCTTGCACAGAACCCATCCACCCACAAACTCCCTCTCTCATGTGACGTCTAGAGTGTCCACAAGCTTGCACAGAACCCATCCACCCACATACTCCCTCTCTCATGTGACGTCTAGAGTGTCCACAAGCTTGCACAGAACCCATCCACCCACAAACTCCCTCTCATGTGACGTCTAGAGTGTCCACAAGCTTGCACAGAACCCATCCACCTACAAACTCCCTCTCTCATGTGACGTCTAGAGTGTCCACAAGCTTGCACAGAACATGCAGAACCCATCCACCCACAAACTCCCTCTCTCATGTGACATCTAGAGTGTCCACAAGCTTGCACAGAACCCATCCACCCACAAACTCCCTCTCTCATGTGACGTCTAGAGTGTCCACAAGCTTGCACAGAACCCATCCACCCACAAACTCCCTCTCTCATGTGACGTCTAGAGTGTCCACAAGCTTGCAAAGAACCCATCCGACCACAAACTCCCTCTCTCATTTGACGTCTAGAGTGTCCACAAGCTTGCAAAGAACCCATCCACCCACAAACTCCCTCTCTTATATCCACTGTAACAAACAATGTGTGTCACTTTATTCCTCTGCAACAAAATTGATCAAATATAAAGAATGACAAACCTAGTATATAGCATAATATTGTCTCACCATAATTGGACAGTGTACAGGCATGGGCAAAGCTTTGCAGCATGTCCACTACAGCCACGGTCTCCGACAGTTTGTATAAGCAGCCTATGTTATCACGTATATCACTCAGTAACTCTGTCACCACACTTAAAAAAAAAATCAGAATCCGTATCACATTTTCTGTTTTACTATTTCTGAGATATAATGCAGGCAGTCAAATAGTCTATCTTATAACAGTCACAGTTCTTGAAAACTTTCATGGAATATCGGACATTTCAGGATTTTTATATCAAATAAATGTCCTTATACTATTAGTGTGAGTTTTTATCAGACCAATCAAATTTTTATCGGCAATCTGATATAACCAATACTTTTAAGAAACTTTGCATGTTTAATACTCAGTAATTCTGTCAGAAAACAGCAAAGGAAAAGAAAATACTCATTTTAAGGGCAATATGCCAACGAAAAGAAAATCTTGACTTTTAAACAACATGAGAACAAAATAATGTTAAGGGGGGGGGGGGAGGTTATAGGATAAGAAAGCATCAAAAACAGGAATTGACTCTGGTTTTTAAAAAATACAACATGTATTGAATACTAACTTATTTAAAACTTACATGTTGCTCATCAAGGAGATTTCTTGAAATGACTCATTCACTCTATCTGAAACATGATATGTCATATGATCAAAGTTGTTTACTAAGACTTGTCATTGATACTACATTAAACCTGTATATCTGTTTCGCACTATAAGTGTAATATTTTGTGCAGGAAAGTGTAATTTTGGGGACTAAAGCGAAATATCAACCACTAATGCAATTTTGAGAAAAAACATCTTCTTTTGTCCGCTACAACAATTGTTACAAAATTCAATTTAAAGAATTCATGTGCTTTCCTATACAATATAGAAGACATTCGTTCAACATGTTCAATAAAGTGCTGAAAAATTAAAAACTTTTTAAGGTCAAATTGCTCAATAGTAAATTTTAAGCGTGAAATGGAATAGCAAAAGCATAGGACGTAATTAAAGGTTGAAAATTGTAAAAGTATGCAGGTCTGCTACTCCTCAAAAACAGTTTAAAAGACTAATTTTTTTGAATAGGAATTAAAAAAAACTAATTTTAAACCAAAAGGAATTGACCAGTAAACAAAGAAACATGCAGATTCATCATACTGTGTGTACTACTGTCCTGATCACTAAATCAAGAGCACCCTGTTTTGGCGATTTATTCTGTCGTCTGAAGAATTTTGCTTTGAATTATTGTTTCCGACAATTGGCCTCCTTTAGTCGTAACTAGAAATTAACTTAAACTTACCCTATCGGCTGTCTTCAAACCGCAATATGAAAATTAAAAAGTCTACTGGAAATTCCCATGTTAATTCCAAGCCGCCGCCATATTGTTCTCCGTGTCAACAATAGTAAACAGTGACGTCAAAGCCTCAGACGTCACACATTTTCAGCAATTTTACTATAGAAAATCTCGGTATACTTTTTATTTTCCGTCCTTTTTCTAAGTTAAGTGACGCACAGCCAAACCAATGGTATTTTCTGTTACGACTAAAGGAGTACTTTCAAATTGATATCTTTTTGGAACATGACATTATCATATTTTAGAGAAAACCGGGTGCTCTGGAATTAGTGAACAGGACAGTAGAAGAAATATTCAGTCGCATTTTTCCCTTACAAATTTGTAACAGTAAATCCATTTACCATGGACAATGATTCATAGATCTACCCCTGATACATGTTATTCTGAGCTATGTGTCATGGATCTAACCCTGATACATGTAATACTGAGCTATTCGTTTGGAATTTTAATTCACTGATAGAAACTTTGATTCATGATATTACAGGTTTATAATGAAGCATGGCTGTGGTAATATAAAGCGAATGATTCTACATTATGTATACAGTTACACAAATCAATATGAATGAATTTTAATAATCAACAAAGTGAATTTCAAAATGTAACACTTTGAATTAAATTACTAATACTCCAGTACCATTCAGTTTCATCTGAAATATACATATTAATGAACATTTATATCTTTATATACTACACATGCAAGCATATTAATTATTTCTGATGTAGCATACATGCATTTCACTACCCTGAAAAAAAAAATAATTTGATCTCTCCCTACTTAATATATACAATCATCATGATAATTTATGTACAAATTTCCTTTCAGTATTAAATGTCATATTCACACATGAATATATGATTCCATTTATCAACAAAATGACTCTGTTCCAGAACAGGTATGTCGGCTGTCACATGTTTGACCCTAAGTACTTGACCTTGACCTTGAAAGTGACCTTGACCTACATTGGGTGCTGAGTCTCATCATGCTTTACCATCCCTACAAATTTGAAAGATATCTGACGTACATGTATATACATAAAGGAAGTTATAGCCAAATATGTGAAAGTGTGACTACCAGACAGATGGACAGACAGACAGATCACAGATCCCTATATGTCACTCTTGGATTGCAGGCAATATGAAATAGACAATTTTCCACAGCAGAAAATGACAATTTTTCGCAAGCAGCAATAAAAGTCCGCTCCAATGCTGTCTTAAAACTTATGTCTGAACAGGGAAAAATGGAAGATAATCTTTATTTGTTTTACTAACCAAGTCAGAAGTGGTGAAGCTGATGGTGTTTTTGACTTTACTGGCCTTGATGAACACTGACGGTAAACTCTCCACAGTGTAAGTGTCCTTGGGGCCACAATGTATCTGTAGGTGGAATCCACGAGACATGCTGTATGTCGTCTGAATTGGAAGCTCGTGTTGTTCGCATAGCTGCTTGGTCATATCTGAAATAGGTGAATAGAGGTCAACGTTTATATTACAGGTCAAGGTCAAAGCTGTCCTAAGGTCCACCATGTATCTGTAGATGTAAACCATGGGACATGCATGTATCATCTTATATACATGTACATGTAGGTATCAAAGATTACGGTCAATTCTGCGTACTTACATGTGCATGCATGTATGGGACATATAAAATTGTTTTGTACAACAAATTCAGTTCTACAAGGATAACAATTTGGACTGAATACCCTGTATGTCTATATTTCATCTTTGCCCTTGATTATTGCTGAAATTTTACGGCACAACTGTATATCAGGTAATTTGTCATTGGAAAATTTTGACAAATTTGGTTCAAATGGGGCACTTTTAAGGTGGCTCAATAATCAAAGAATTCTTTGTCAGAGGAGAAAAAAATATTCTGTTTATTTAACATTAATATCTGATGATTTATATTTGTAATTAAGATGACATATCATCGACCATTTTACTGACCAGTGGTCCTCTGAATATACATAAGTAAACCAACCCCGAGATATGTCGCAAAACAATGAATTTTGATAGATAAAAACATGATATATTGATAATAATTCCAGATTGAAACCATTCTTGTGATCATTTTCACCATAATATCATCAAATATATATATTTCTTTATAGATAATGCTTTCAAAGAATGAAATAGCTAAAACTGTTCCAGAAAAGTACATTTTGGGTACCCCCCACCCCAAAATGAGAATCTAAAAAAAAGGGACTCAGGACCCTTATTTGACATCAAAGTGATAAGAAACCTTTGTCAGGAGTTATTTTCTTTTACATATTTCTCAACGACAAACTCTGTCCTTCAAAAAGAAATATAAAAAAGTACATGTTATCGTTCATTCTGATTTAAAATATTTTGGTTGTCATAGTAACGATTTTGTAACCATTTGCAACAAGCCAAATTAAAATGCCCTGTTCCCTTAGTTGACATTATAACGATGAAAATATTTGTTGAAAACTGTTATAATTGACATATTTTTCAATATCAGACTCTAATCTTTTAACAAAAGTACAAGACTTTCCATTTTACCTCGTTTCCATATTGTAAAAATCTACTTGGTTTATGCTGGACGGACGACAGACTACGGACGGACGGCGCGCTATATGTACAATAGCTCAGGCGAGCTAAAAATCAGATATTATTCTTTCCTAACATTCAGTGAACGTTTCAAATTCTGATACAAGGAAGAATACTTACACAATTATCATTTATCATCGAAATTAAATAAGAATAAACAAGTTTACAAATGATTTGTCGAAAAAATAAACAAGAAAAGGAAAGCAACATGTGTACTTCTTCCCATTGGTCTCGTCGGTTTATGTGTAGTCTTTTGTGTTTGATGTTCACATGTGGTGTGTCTCTTTTCCGTCTCTTGCTGTACTCGTCTTTTGTGTTTTTGCATCGGGTGTTTTTGGTGTTTTACTGTTGATGCTGCAACGGGGTCTTGTTGGAGATCTCCTCCCTTCTTTCTAAATATCCTTGGCAAAGCGTTATTCGACCTGTTCTTTTTCATGGTTTGTTAGTGTTAGTTAAATGAGTTTTGTTAAATAAAGTTCAAGTTCAAGTCAAAGCTTAAAAAAATGTTTTGTTCAAATTTCATATCTGATTTCATCAATCTAATTAAAGATACGGAAATATATATAAGAGAAACAAAACTAAAGTAAACGGAAGCGTTTTTAAACATTTTGACGTTCAAGTACAATAAGTGGACGTCAATCCCCTCCCTCGTTCTCGATAATGCGTGCAGTTATCTGTGAAATGGATAAATCTTTGAACAAAGCAGGGTATACACTAAAATTCATTCGCTTAAATTTTTCAAATAGGGAAACTTTATTCGATAACATCTTGTTGCAAAGTACGAAAGTTGACAAAAATTGAAAAAAATTCTTTAAACCAACTTTTATTAGAGAAACCAAACTTGAAATATCTTATTTATGATATCGCTAAAATCTCCAAGAAATATCTTGTTTTATCATATACTTAAGTTTACCTTCTTGAATTTGTTCATAGGCAACAGGCGGTTGAATTTCCGCCGATGACGTTCTAAAAACGATACGTTTATGGCGTTAGCCAGGGTTTCTCACTTACGGGATATTTTTGTATATATAAATTAAACGATACATTTGACTAAATATTTATTACACTCAGATTGTAGATGATAATTTTCTGTTTCCATCGATACTAAACATGTCGAAATCCGTCAAGAAACAAAATTACGGAGGAGTTTGAAGGCCGAAAACTAAAAAGGCCACATATAAAAGTACTGCACTCGATATGTGATGACGTCAAACGATTATTGAGCCTCCTTAAAATTGAGGAATTGTTTACAGCATGCACCAAAATTCTATTGGTTCTCTTAAATCATTGCACTTACGACCGACAGTTTTAATTAACAGAAAATGATTAGAAACTTGTGTATAACTATGTTTAGTACTCTATTCATAAAGTTACAAAGTTTTAAAAAGTCAGAGTATTGCTTAAACATCACAATTGGAGTGAATATAGACAAGTAGCTGTGATTGTACAGTGAAAGTTTCAGATTTTTTGTAACAGTGTTCAGGTATGATCCTTCGGAAGGGTCGGAGGTCATCCAAACCGTCCACTAGTCCGAAGATCTACACTCTATTTACTCCTCAATACACAGTTCCAACACTTACATGTACATTGTCATTGGCCAGAGAAGTTATGGTACCTGTTGTATTTATTGCTAATTAGATAATTATTAAATTAACACAGGGATGGACATTGTTTGAACCTCCGGTACCTCCACCCCGCTAAAATTACCTGATATACGGAATAATATTGTAAGTAAACATGCAGTAACTGAGAATTACGGGTTATTTACCAGTGTTGAAATAATTACATGTACATGTACTATGTATGATGCATTCCTTTACTTGCCTGCTATATCCTCTACTATTTCAGAGTATGTTCTTCTTGCTACATCCAGTAAACCTACCGAAACAATATTGAGATGAGTCTTTCTTTTGGTATCTACACCAATCTTTTATTATTATTGTGTCTTTGCGGAAAACAGAGTTATCTCCCATTTGAGATGGTATCTGACGTAAAACTATTATTACATCATGAAAATGATATGATGACAATCATTTCCCAGATTTTTAGGATCATTTCATAGAATTTGATGACGTCACAATTAGTCTACGTCAGAAACCGTCCCAAACGGGAAGTAACTCTGATTTTTGAAAATAAGGAATTTAAAAGTCATACAAAATGTAAAAATATTAAAAAAATCAAAATAGTTTTATTTTTTACTTCAAATGTGTACATAATAAATTTCATGAGGTAGACCTTTAAGACAATTTCCTCATCTTTAATGACATAAAATAATATTGTCATTTTTGTAATTCCATAAACTTCAAATGTTATGAAAAGAAGAATGAAACAGGATACTCACCATTTATTTTTGGCTGCAAAAAAAAAATCAAGCAAGTAAAACGGAAAAAAAGTAATGAAGGAATTCATTCAGTTTGTCCTAGTACTTGTACGTCAATTTATCATGCTGCTTGTGAATCATAGCAACACTTCTAAGTACATTTATATACAGTCTACTGTCGATAAGTATAACTTCAAGGGACAATCAGAAAAAAGTTCGACTTATCAGGAGTTCGACTTACTGAGCACATGGCCAGCAGTGGGTTTTAATCAGATTGATTTTTACTTTCTCTATCATCATTCATAAACGTTTGTGTTGTCTTCTTTTAACGATCAATCTACTTTTAATGTATGTTATGCAACTCCATAGTAAGAAAGTATCAATTATCTGTCCATCTTATAATAAATTGATTTGTGCTAAAAATTAAACTTTATTTGTGGTTCGACTTATCGTGGTGAATTTTCAATGTTAAATGAGTTATGGGACCTAAAGATTACTTCGACTTAACAAAAAGTTCGAGTTATCGGAATTCGAGTTATCAGGAGTAAAAATGCATAGAAACTATTGGAAATGAAACGGGACTTTTAAAAATAGTTCGAGTTAAGCAGAAATTCGAGTTATCCGAGTTTGAGTTAACGAGAGTAAACTGTATAGGGATCATACCCATAAGATGTTCAATCAGCACAAAAAATGAATTACATGTATAAGTAGAACCACATAAATTGGTAAATAAATAATCATATCTCGCGGAATCTTTGTGCACATGTGTGGAAGAACTAGTGACATGTGTACTTATTTTTCTGCAACTATACTCATGATACTTTAGCAAATACAGGCAAAAATGTTACAGAAACATTACCATGTAATCAAGAATAGTGTCCAAAAATTGTCATTTACCGATTAAAATTCATTACAAAGATACATACATGTATCAGAGAAGTTTTTTAAATAAAAATAGTGAAAATTTGATCCAACAATTTCAAAATCCGTCATTTAACATGTTCAAGGCGACAATGTTTTGTAGGCATTCACCGTTAACTGAAATCTCTCATTATACAGTGAACATATAAATAACAAACCTTGACGGCAAAGCACCTCTGTGTTCTCATGTTAAGCCCTCCTTTTTGGTATTTTGCCTGTTCATCTATCACACTACAAATCTTGGACTGTATCAGAGTAAATCTGGGATCCTCTAGAGACTGAAAAAAAAAATGTTTTCATAAGCCCCAAAATGGCTTTTGAGTTTAGGTTAAGTCAAGGTCAAGGTCACAAGATCTATACTTGTAGAATTTTAAAATTCTAAATAATACACATGTACTTTTTCAAACAGGGTTGCAGGATCACATGCATTTAGTGCAGCTTTTTATTGCAGTCATAGGATAAATTGTGGGTATACAAAACAGATTTATTTTTTAGGTGTCGCTGATGTAAATCTTGAACAGTTGTCTTCACTTAACAATGTCAGCCTGACCTTAAGTTACAATGATGTGATAATATTTAGCAATTTATTTCACTGATCTTGGTGCTTTACACAATCAGATATTGAATATTCTTTGTAATTTACATCAAACATGCCATTCCCTTGGCTGAAGTTGTTCAATTTGAAGCTATCAAAATTTTAATAATAATTAAGTTTATGCCCTTAAATCAAAGATGATGTCACATTCTTATCAACACTGCATAGTGACGACATGAAATATGTTTTGAAAAAGTTAGAATCAGAATGGGAATGTCATACATGTCATTTGTATTTGAATAATTTACAGACATAGACTTTTAAATTATGATTCTATAGTTACTGTAGTAAATATCCAATTTACCACTCAGCTGTTGTGTAGCTGTAACGTAGATTTGCAACCAAAACATCATACAATCAACATTATTGTATGCCCGAAAACAATGTTTTCACTTATTATATTATTAACATTTCTCAAGAAAAAAAATGGTTACATAATACATGTACATGTACATGTACCTGTACCTTATAGTAGGCTTTAAACAGAGAATTCTCACAATCTCCGAGTGCGTTTCTGAAGGCTCCAATCATTTCTATTGTGTGCTTCAGGTAAATTATGTTCGTTAACTTGTTCTCAGCCGTCTTCATCGTTTCTTGTTTCGGGATTTGGATGCACTGGGACAGCAGATGGTCGATGTCGAGAAAACGTCCCAAAATTGCCTGCATGTTGTAAAATACATCTTCTTTTTCTAAAATATAAAGTTTAGATTGAACTGTACAAATGAGTCAAAAGTAATGAAGAAAGAACAGGCCTCACTTCATACATCAAACATCAAACATAGGTAATCACAGATTACGAAGCTCACCTCGTGGCAGCAAAATTCAATTCAAACATATTTCTAAATACATGTATATTGGCTTTTAAAGGTGAAATCACTCAAGCAGAACAAGTAGGTCAAGGCCATTTTATGAAAGTTTGATCAAAAATAAATCATATATCATGCAAGTTTGGTACATGTAGCACTTATACTTTGCTCAATATTGGCTTTTAAAGGCAAAATAACTCAAGCGGAAAAAGTAGGTCAAGGTCATTACATGAAAGTTTGATCAATGATACATCCAATAAGCAAGTTTGGTACATGTAGCACTTATACTTTGCTCAATAATGGCTTTTAAAGGCAAAATCACTCCAGCGGAAAGAGTAGGTCAAGGTCATTTTATGAAAGTTTGATCAAAGATACATCCAATATGCAAGTTTTGTACATGTAGCACTTATACTTTGCTCAATATTGGCTTTTAAAAGCAAAATCACTCAACTGGAAAAAGTAGGTCAGATGCTGCATCTGATGAAATGGGTTCACCTCAGCATCCAAAGATGAATCACTTGTGCAAGTTTGGTTAATGTAGCATCAGTACTTTGTCAGATACTGAGCTACCCCAAACTTCTTAACCAAGTCACTCAAGCGGAAAATGTAGGTCAGATGCAGCATCCAATGCATGGGTTCACCTCAGCATCCAAAGATGAATCACTTGTGCCAGTTTGGTTACTGTAGCATCAGTACTTTGTCAGATACTGAGCTACCCCAAACTTCTTAACCAAGTCACTCAAGCGGAAAATGTAGGTCAGATGCAGCATCCAATGCATGGGTTCACCTCAGCATCCAAAGATGAATCACTTGTGCAAGTTTGGTTACTGTAGCATCAGTACTTTGCCAAATACTGAGCTACCCCAAACTTCTTAACTAAAAATGATTTTTTCCTAGATGCTGAATTGTCAACAAATACATGTATCTCAGATTCTTTCCTACAATCATCACCAAACCATCAATTGTTTTTCATAATAAAATAAAAAAAAATTCTAATATCGTCACCAAATACATGCATCCTTCCAGTATAAAACCTCCTGATCAAGTTTTAAACTGAATTAAACACAAAATGATTTTGATGGATAATAAGAATCGTTAATAGATGTGGCACAGTTAGGGCTGCAATGATACACTTTCCTCACAATAAGATATTTATCACAATTTGTATCTAAACTCCTTAATTTTTCAGTTAAGAGATGAAATCTGACTTCAGATAGTGTTTTGAGCACTCTTCAAATTGTATTTGACACTGGTACAAAAGAATAGTCCCAATAAGAGAACAATACCATGTAGTATCATCCATCATGAGTACTATCTCGAGAAACTTTATTTACGTAGAGTTCATTATACATGTATATTAAATAATATACGTTGTAACCTTATTTGCAATGTTATAAAATTGTTATTCAAATGATAGATACAGAGGTGGTGCCGTACCATGAATCAAATCATCAACATAAACTGTGGTTGATCATGTACCGTGGTGAATTGTTACAGTACTGATTAGCATTAGCTGAAGACTCCCTCAATTTACCTGTTAGTTCTGCAACTACATCCTGTCTCATTGTAATCGTCTCTATATCACAGGGCGGCTGTAGAATGTTAGCACGTAGGAGACGAGCCCCTCCGCTGGTTTTAGTGTAATTTATTATACCGTACAGGGTGTGGTCACTTCTCGGATCACGGAGATTCTGTAAAAGTTCCAATTTCTTGGCTGATGCTGCGTCTGTAAGATGTTGAATTAGCTTTAACAATTCAATTGTAAAACCTGTAGCTTTCTTTCATCATGAATAGCCCCTTGCTTGACTTTTATAAATAACTGTAATAAAGAAAGATTTGACAACATTTACCAATGAGAGTAGTATTTTCAGAGCCAGTGAAGATGATTCTCAGCGAGCCTGGTGCGTAGATGGCGTTCTGCATAAACTGTACATACTTCATTAATGCTGCAGCTGCCGCAAGACAATAATACCTGGAGATTATACGGATAATGTACATTGTATAACAATTTACCTTGAACAGACACATGTAAAGATGACAAATTCCCAAGGTTGAAGAAGTATTTTTTTTGCATAAAATAATAGAATTTGAAATTAAAACTACTGTCAAAATCTGTTCAACATTTAATTTTCTGTAAAAATGCACTTACTGTATTTTAGCACTACTAGATTTGAACGGAAACAGGGCAAAAATGGGCAAATTGACATCTTAGCATAAACATGAACTAAAGCCCAATTGCCTACATTTTTTGGAGTCAAATGATTTAGCAGTCAGGAATTAGCCCAGTCTTTAAAGCACTAACTGTGCTAAAATAAGAACTGCACTAAAATAATGACAACTTCTTTAGGAATTCTTATTTCTATCACGCTGAAACATGACGGTACAGACAAACTTACTTGGTGGCTACCTCCATTTCCACAGAATTAAATTCTGGAACGCAGAGCTGCTTCACATATTCAATACCTAAAAATAAATTGTACATGTAAACTAGCCCAGAAATAACAAATTTTACATACAGAAAGCAGAAATAAATTTTATCTTTAGTTAGTTAATACAAGTGTCTGAATAGAAATTCTCCTACAGAAATCAAATATCTCGCAATTTAGAAAATAAACCCATCGAAATGATGTCATATGATGAGTCAGATGCAATGATACTTTTTCTGATACTTTTTTGGATGATATATGTTCTTTCTATCAAAAGCAGACAACATTTACAATTTTTACTACATTTACTTATATAATTGATAAACTAAAAAGCATTTCCCATGAACAACAACAGTACAGTTAATTTCTGGGTTTTGGGGCCCTCCCCCCTTTTTTATCATGTATATTACCGCTGGTTTCGTTGAAGTATTTTCTTTGTACGGTGGAAACGGAGATTCCCTGAAATTCGTCTGTTACCAACTTCATCAGTTTGGTCATGTTTCCATTCTCACATGCCGTATTAGGCATTATTATCTGTAAATAAAGAAATTAGAGTCTGAGAATGTACACAAGAAAGGCATTCCCATAATCAATGGTACCATACAATTTTACCAGAAACCAACATATCGTATTTCAGCTTTGATGCTTATACATACATGTATATTTTGTACAAATCATTATTTAAATGAGACATGTATATACATGTACATATACATGGAAATTTGTAATTTTGTTTCAAATTGCTCAATATAGCAAAATAAGTCAAATTTAAATTCAGATTGTTCTTATAATTGCAGAAAGAATTTTTCTTTTTTCATTTCCAAAATTGGTCATAGAAATCAAGCAATGAATAATAGTCCATTTTCCAGATAAAAGATATCATGACCGTTCCTTACCTTGATTTTATACACACAGACACCCGACATCACATCATTTGGCAAAAATTTCAATTGTGACGTCACATCTGATCACACCGTCTTGAAGCACCTTGATGTGTTGTCATGCCTTTTATTTTGACGTCACAATGAAAATATCACGAAATTTTATGAAGTCTGGTGTCCAACTGTCTCACGAAGTTATTGGAAAATCATCTATTATAATCGAAAATCACTAAGTTGTCCAGACTTGCTGATTATAATTTTCATTCATACATGTATACATGTACATGTGTATTAAAAAATCAAAAAAAAAAAAACATTAAAAATGTCTTTTCTTTTTAAACTTCATAATGTGTATACATGTATTTGTTGACACTGCATGCAGGTTTACAATAATTATTACAATGTATATACTGTTAATACACTTACCTCCACAGGTTTGAGAAGCAGGAGTTTCGTGATGGTTTTGACGTAGATTTGGGTATCGGAGAACTGACTCAGTATCAAAGTTGGGTTTTTCAGGTCTATACTGGCAAGGCCTATCTCACCACGAGCCATTCCCCGACCTTCAACCACCGCTGTAAATAGAGTTTGTTGATTTAAACAGTATTCTATTCAGAAAATTGCATATAAATGATATAATTATTTTACAAAGTAATACAATGGGATCTGACAACAAGACGGTCGTCTTATGCGAGGTCATCTCCCTAAAATAGTGTTTGTTCATTGTATTATTATAATTGATTAATTTAGTGATCGTTTAACATAGATCTAGGTATCAGAGAACTTACTCAGTATCAACCTAAGATTCTTAAATTAACCTAAAGTGTCAAACAGTATCAATAATTCAGTGAAACCTTACACACCTTATACAATTGACCCTTCCAAACGCGGGAAAACTTTGAGAAATTCCATGACGTCACAATGTAATTTCGATGTTTGACCGAGGTTTGAAGCTTGTTTGTCCAAGGTAAAAGCATTGTGACGTCACGAAATTTTGCATTTTTTTTCCCGCAAATGGAAGGTTCAATTATGCTAGACTAAAGCATTTTAAATCATTTACTATGATCTATTGATTACCAGTATAAATTTCAGTTTTCCTTAATATAAATCATACTACACTCATAATCATTTCCTCACTAGGCCACATCCTTTAAAACTTACCAACAATAACAGAATAGCTTGATTCCTCTGATGTACAACTATAAGGAGTGGTGTATGACCCCGTCGTTTTCAATCTGTCTGAATTGCTCCCTGAGAATTTCCTGGAGCCTGGAGTTGAACTTGACCCTGTGACCTTTGACCTATGATTGGTAGAGGTACTGGCTGTTCTGTACGTCCTTGAGGTGGACGGTGTCCGGAAGTTTCCTTCAGAGCTTTTTATGCTGCTACTATCATGATCATAGGTATCTGATGAATCTGAATATGTACTGCTCCTATATCATGTATAATAATAATATAATATTATAGTTACTGTATAATATTATAGAAATGATAAAACACTGTAGGTTACCATGGTGACAAGCCATTCAATGAATGATAAATCTGTACATGTACTGCCCCTATACAATATAGTATAATATTATAGTATAATATCATAGAAATGATGAAAAACTGTAGGTTACCATGGTGACAAGCCATTGAAAAATACTTATCGTTTGAAAGTAAGTGTATACTTTAATTATAAAAGAGTGTGAGTCATAGTTATAATGTAACAGCATATATTACATTAAAATTTCTTCATCAAAGCAACAGGTACTGTAACTACATGTACATGTACATACCCAGATAGCGTGCTGTAATTTGAAATCCCAGTTGAAATTCCTGATGTGGAGGCTGTTGGACCTTTCAGCCTTGACCTTTGACCTTGAAATGTTCTTGGAATTTGACAAGCCGGAGTTTGTGCATCAAGAAATTGATCGTGACTGTCAGGAGTTTCTATAAGTCCATATTCTGTATAAACAAAATAATACTGTTATTTTCAAATTTTTCTTATTTTTTACTTCTTTTTCTATTTCTTTTTTTTCTCTTTTTTTTTCTTTATCTATTTCTTTTTTCTTTTTCATAATAAAAAAAAATTTCAACTTTTTCTAATTCAAAGATTTTCTTGCTTGAAATGGAAAAATTGAAAGTTTGGTCACAAACATCCTTAGAAACCCACAGTCATTTTTCTGCTGTGCTACGTCACCATGAAATCTTCTTATTCCAATTCCGTTTTACAGGGACTCTTAACATGCATTTCAAGTGATATGGTGGACCATTTCTTTAAATTACATACATACATGTATACAGATCTACATGCCATATTTAGAGCCAGAATTCCCATTTATTTTGTCAAAAACACCCTCCTCCCCTTTTTGTATAGAACAATTTTATATGCAGCTTGCTATTAAGACCATTCAAAACCTGACAACACCCCAACAAATTGGCTGATACATATGATACTTGTACATGTACAATCTCAGTGCAATAGACTGTGGATTTCTAACAATGGGTAGCATATGACCATCATCAAAAAGCAGTACAAGAATTTTTCTAAGTTACTCACTTTTGCTTGTATTTGTAGAAATTCCAGATGAGGATGCTATAGGACCTTTTGACCTTGACCTATGACCTTGAAATGGGTGTGCCAGTCCACCAACAGGTGTTTTCATATCAAATGGATTAGGGTCATCTTTTCCAGTAATAGGTGTTTCTAGTAGTCCAAATTCTGTAAAAAAAAAAAGAAAAAAGAAAGAAAACTAGATGGCTACTGTTGCAAGCAACAGACGGATTCCTCCTTTATTAGACCTTCCTCGGAACTGAAGTGTTAAAAACCGAATAAAGAAGATAGAAAAAAGAATAGTTGCTTCAATACCTTATTCACTTCAGCAAATGAGTCAAAAGAGCTTATGTCCAATTTTGGACTCTTATTTATTTATCAACAAAATAGAAGAAAAAAATAATAAATACCTTTCATGTTTACGAAAGCTTTAAATTCCATGCACAATCAATATCTAATCCTTTACAATGACTTTCTCAAAAACGAATTGCACAATGATTTTGCAATGAGATAATTTCTATTAATAGAAAACGACAACAACATGAAACTACTGTAATGTAATGCTACTAAGAATAAAAAAAAAGAAACAGAGAACAAGAATAAAAGAGTTATCTATCTTACTATGTAAAGTTCAAATAAAAAGCACTACTTGGGTGAAGAATAAATAATTAAGGACAAAATCCTGTGAATTCTAAAGAGTAATTGTTTGTTATGACCTTCAAAAACTTAATTTGACCTTTAACCAAGGTCATGGATAAAATATAAGCATTTGAATTTATTCTCATCAAGAGTCCTCTTAATCTAATCAAAGCTCATTTTTATTGACAAAAGTCTGTTGCGACCTTGAAATCAAATAAATGACCTTGGGTCAAGGTCAAGGTGAAAGGACTTGATGTAAGGAATATTTGCGCCACGTTTGAACTCTCAAGGTCAAATGGTCTTTGTTCTATAGGCAAAAGTTTGTTGTGACCTTGAGAATCAAAATTTGACCTTGGGCCAAGGTCAAGGTGAAAGGGCTTGGATCAATGATTGTATTTATGAAGTTTGAACTGTCTAGGTCAAATAGTCTTTGTTCTATAGGCAAAAGTTTGTTGTGACCTTGAGAATCATTATGTGACCTTGAAACTAGGTCATCATCAATGACTATCTATAACTATCCTAGTATCCAAGTTTCAACTCAAAATCTCAAAAACTGTAGAAATTGGCACTGTGCCAATTTAAAGTTCCATTTTCAACTCGGAATAGCGCGAAAACCGTAAATATTTTATCGAGCATGTTAGCGTATAAAAGTTTACAAATTTCCCAAAGAACATTTTAAAACAAATTTCTTTCAAATCGTACGGTTAGTTTAGGAGTTATAAGAGTTTAAAGATTTGACCTTTGATGACCTCTAGCGGGGGCATATGTGAACTTTTCGACAACAAATTTTTTTTACCTCAAGATCTTTATACACTCTTTCACATGATCCTTTTCGTTTTATCATAAGAAGTGATACTTTTTTGTACAGTGACCGGAACGATCTGGGGGTAAGAATAATAATAATAATAATAATAATAAGAATAATAATAAGAACTAGATGGCTACTGTTGCAAGCAACAGACGGATTCCTCCTTTATTAGACCTTCCTCGGAACTGAAGTGTTAAAATCCGAATAAAGAAGATGAAAAAAGAATAGTTGCTTTAGTACTTTATTCACTTCAGCAAATGAGTCAAAAGAGCTTATGTCTAACTTGGGACTCTTATCTATTTATTGGCAAAAAAGAAGAAAAAGATGATAAATACCTTTCATGTTTTCGAAAGATTTAAACTCCATGCTCTATGGATATCAAATCCTTTACAATTACTTTCTCAAAACAGAATTGCACAATGATTTTACAATGAGATAATTTCTATTAATAGAAAATGACAACAACATGAAAGGACAGATCTGTAATGCTACTAAGAAAAAAAAAGCAAGAGAACAGAGAACAAGAATAAAAGAGTTATCTTTCTTATACTATGTTAAGTTCAAATAAGAAGGACTACTTGTGTGAAGAATAAATAGTATAGGACAAAAAGTGTAAATTCTACAAGAGGAAATGATTGTTAAGACCTTGAGAATGATTATTTGGCCTTTAACCAATGTCATGAATGAACGCTAAGTACTGTGATTATTCTCATCACGATTGATCTTAATCTGAGCAAAGCTCAATATCTAATCAACCAAAGTCAGTTGTGACCTTGAAATCAAACTAATGACCGTTGGTCAAGGTCATGATGAAAGAGTTTGATGCAAGGAATATTTGTGTAAAGTTTGAACTCTCAAGGTCAAACAGTCTTTGTTTTATAGACTTAAGTTTGTTGTGACCTTGAAAATCAGAATTTGACCTTGGGTCAAGGTCAAGGTGAAAGAGCTGGGCCCAAGCATGATATGTATAAAGTATGAACTCTGAAGGTCAAATAGTCTTTGTTTTGTAGGGAAAAGTTTGTTGTGACCTTGAGAATGAGAATTTGACCTTGGGTCAAGGTCAAAGTGAAAGAGCATGACTGAACAATTATTTGTATGAAGTTTAAACTCTGAAGGTCAAATAGTCTTTGTTCTATAGGCAAAAGTTTGTTGTGACCTTGAGAATCAGAATTTGACCTTGGGTCAAGGTCAAGGTGAAAGAGCGTGGTTTAATGATATTATGTATGAAGTTTGAATTCTGCAGGTCTAATAGTCTTTGTTCTATAGGCAAAAGTTTGTTGTGACCTTGAGAATCAAAATTTGACCTTGGGTCAAGGCCAGTGTGAAAGAGCTTGGTTTAACGATAGTATGTATGAAGTTTGAACTGTGAAGGTCAAATAGTCTTTGTTCTACAGGTAAAAGTTTGTTGTGACCTTGAGAATGAAAATTTGACCTTGAAAGTAGGTCAACATTAAATGACTACCTATAAGTAATCTAGTTTCCAAGTTTCAACTCAAAATCTCAAAAACTGTAGAAATTGGCACTGTGCCAATTCAAAGTTCCATGTTGAACTCGTAATAGCGCGAAAACCGTAAATATTTTATCGAGCATGTAAGCGTATAAAAGTTTACAAATTTCCCAAAGAACATTTTAAAACAAATTTCGTTCAAATCGTACGGTTAGTTCAGGAGTTATAAGAGTTTAAAGATTTGAACTTTGATGACCTCTAGCGGGGGCATATGTGAACTTTTCGACGACAAAAATTTTTTACCTCAAGATCTTTATATGCTCTTTCACATGATCCTTTTCGTTTTATCATAAGAAGGTGTACTTTTTTGTACAGTCACTGGAACGATCTGGGGGTAAGAATAATAATAATAATAATAATAAGAATAATAATAAGAATAAAGAAAAGACAATACAATAACAGAAAGGATTCCGACGGAATAGTCGGAATCCTTAACTAGATGGCTACTGTTGCAAGCAACAGACGGATTCCTCCTTTATTAGACCTTCCTCGGAACTGAAGTGCTAAAATCCGAATAAAGAAGATGGAAAAAAGAATAGTTGCTTTAGTACCATATTAACTACAGCAAATGAGTCAAAAGAGCTTATGTCTAATTTGGGACTCTTATTTATTTATCAATAACATAGAAGAAAAAAATAATAAATACCTTTCATGTTTACGAAAGCTTTAAACTCCATGCACAATCAATATCTAATCCTTTACAATTACTTTCTCAAAAAAGAATTGCACAATGATTTTGCAATGAGATAATTCCTATTGATAGAAAATGACAACAACATGAAACTACTGATATGTAATGCTACTAAGAATAAAAAAAGAAAGAAACAGAGAACAAGAATAAAAGAGTTATCTATCTTACTATGTAAAGTTTAATTAAGAAGTACTACTTGTGTGAAGCATAAATAGTTCAGGGCAAAATCCTGTGAATTCTACAAGAGTAAATGTTTGTTATGACCTTGAAAAAGTTAATTTGACCTTTAACCAAGGTCATGGATAAAAGATAAGCATTTGAATTTATTCTCATCAAGAGTCCTCTTAATCTAATCAAAGTTCAATATTTTATCAACAAAAGTCTGTTGTGACCTTGAAATTGAACAAATGACCTTGGGTCAAGGTCAAGGTGAAAGGACTTGATGCAAGGAATATTTGCGCCAAGTTTGAACTCTCAAGGTCAAATGGTCTTTGTTCTATAGGCAAAAGTTTGTTGTGACCTTGAGAATCAAAATTTGACCTTGGGCCAAGGTCAAGGTGAAAGGGCTTGGATCAATGATTGTATTTATGAAGTTTGAACTGTCAAGGTCAAATAGTCTTTGTTCTATAGGCAAAAGTTTGTTGTGACCTTGAGAAACATAATGTGACCTTGAAACTAGGTCATCATCAATGACTACCTATAAGTAGCCTACCATCCAAGTTTCAACTCAAAATCTCAAAAACTGTAGAAATTGGCACTGTGCCAATTTAAAGTTCCATTTTCAACTCGGAATAGCGCGAAAACCGTAAATATTTTATCGAGCATGTAAGCGTATAAAAGTTTGCAAATTTCCCAAAGAACATTTTAAAACAAATTTCGTTCAAATCGCACGGTTAGTTTAGGAGTTATAAGTGTTTAAAGATTTGACCTTTGATGACCTCTAGCGGGGGCATACGTGAACTTTTCGACGACAAAATTTTTTTACCTCTAGATCTTTATATGCTCTTTCACATGGGGGTAAGAATAATAATAATAAGAAGAATAATAAGAACTAGATGGCTACTGTTGCAAGCAACAGACGGATTCCTCCTTTATTAGACCTTCCTCGGAACTGAAGTGTTCAAATCCGAATAAAGAAGGTGGAAAAAAGAATAGTTGCTTCAGTACCTTATTCACTTGAGCAAATGAGTCAAAAGAGCTTATGTCTAATTTGGGACTCTTATTTATTGATCTACAAAATAGAGGGGAAAATGATAAATACCTTTCATGTTTTCGAAAGATTTAAACTCCATGCCCTCTCATTTTACAAATCCTTTACAATTACTTTCTCAAAACAGAATTGCACAATGATTTTGCAATGAGATAATTTCTATTAATAGAAAATGACAACAACATGAAAGTACATATATGTAATGCTACTAAGAAAAAAAAAAAAAGAAACAGAGAACGAGAATAAAAGAGTTATCTTTCTTATACTATGTTAAGTTCAAATAAGAAGGACTTCTTGTGTGAAGAATAAATAGAATAGGATAAAAAAATTGAATTATAAAATAGTAAATGATTTTTATGACCATGAGGATAATTATTTGGCCTTTAACCAATGTCATGAATGAAAAAAAAAGTATTGTGATTATTCTCATAACGATTGATCTTAATCTGAGGAAAATTCAATATCTAATCAACTAAAAGTCATTTGTGACCTTGAAATGGAACAAATGACCTTGGGTCAAGGTCATGGTGAAAGAATTTGATTCAAGGAATATTTGTGTAAAGTTTGAACTCTCAAGGTCAAACAGTCCTTTTTTATAAACTAAAGTTTATAGTCTTTGTTTTATAGGTAAAAGTTGCTGTGACCTTGAAAATGAGAATTTGACCTTGGGTCAAGGTCAATGTGAAAGAGCATGACTGAACAATTATATGTATGAAGTTTAAACTCTGAAGGCCGTATATAGTCTTTGTTCTATAGGCAAAAGTTTGTTGTGACCTTGAGAATCAGAAGTTGACCTTGGGTCAAGGTCAAGGTGAAAGGGTTTGGTTAATTGATATTATGTAGTTTGAACTCTGAAGGTGAAATAGTCTTTGTTTTATAGGCAAAAGTTGCTGTGACCTTGAGAATGAGAATTTGACCTTGGGTCGAGGTCAGTGTGAAAGAGCATGACTGAACAATTATATGTATGAAGTTTAAACTCTGAAGGTCTTATAGTCTTTCTTCCATAGGCAAAAGTTTGTTGTGACCTTGAGAATCAGAATTTGACCTTGGGTCAAGTTCAAGGTGAAAGAGCTTGTTTTACTGATATCATTTATTAAGTTTGAACTCTGAAGGTGTAATAGTCTGTGTTCTATAGGCAAAACTTTGTTGTGACCTTGAGAATCAAACTTTGACCTTGGGTCAAGGTCAAGGTGAAAGAGCTTGGTTTAACGATATCATGTACGAAGTTTGAACTCTGAAAGTCAAATAGTTTTTGTTCTATAGGCAAAAGTTTGTTGTGACCTTGAGAATGAAAATTTGACCTTGAAAGTAGGTCAACATTAAATGACTACCTATAAGTAACGTAGTATCCAAGTTTCAACTCAAAATCTCAAAAACTGTAGAAATTGGCACTGTGCCAATTTAAAGTACCATTTTCAACTCGGAATAGCGCGAAAACCTTAAATATTTTATCGAGCATGTAAGCGTATAAAAGTTTACAAATTTCCCAAAGAACATTTTAAAACAAATTTCATTCAAATCGTACGGTTAGTTTAGGAGTTATAAGAGTTTAAAGATTTGACCTTTGATGGCCTCTAGCAGGGGCATATGTGAACTTTTCGACGACAAAAATTTTTTACCTCAAGATCTTTATATGCTCTTTCACATGATACTTTTCGTTTTATCATGAGAAGTTGTACTTTTTTGTACAGTCACTGGAACGATCTGGGGTAAGAATAATAATAATAATAATAATAATAAGAACTAGATGGCTACTGTTGCAAGCAACAGACGGATTCCTCCTGTATTAGACCTTCCTCGGAACTGAAGTGCTAAAATCCGAATAAAGAAGATGGAAAAAAGAATAGTTGCTTTAGTACCATATTTACTTCAGCAAATGAGTCAAAAGAGCTTATGTCTAATTTGGGACTCTTATTTATTCATCAATAGAATAGAAGAAAAAAATAATAGATACCTTTCATGTTTACGAAAGCTTTAAACTCCATGGACAATCAATATCTAATCCTTTACAATGACTTTCTCAAAAAAGAATTGCACAATGATTTTGCAATGAGATAATTTCTATTAATAGAAAATGACAACAACATGAAACTACTGATATGTAATGCTACTAAGAATAAAAAGGAAAGAAACAAAGAACAAGAAAAAAAGAGTTATCTATCTTACTATTTAAAGTTCAAAAAAGAAGTACTACTTGTGTGTAGAATAAATAGTTAAGAACAAATTCTATGAATTCTACAAGAGTAAATGTTTGTTATGACCTTGAAAAAGTTAATTTGACCTTTAACCAAGGTCATGGATAAAAGATAAGCATTTGAATTTATTCTCATCAAGTGTCCTCTTAATCTAATCAAAGCTCAATATTTTATCGACAAAAGTCTGTTGTGACCTTGAAATCGAACAAATGACCTTGGGTCAAGGTCAAGGTGAAAGGACTTGATGCAAGGAATATTTGCGCCAAGTTTGAACTCTCAAGGTCAAATGGTCTTTGTTCTATAGGCAAAAGTTTGTTGTGACCTTGAGAATGAAAATTTGACCTTAGGCCAAGGTCAAGGTGAAAGGGCTTGGCTCAGTGATTGTATTTATGAGGTTTGAAATGTCAAGGTCAAATAGTCTTTGTTCTATAGGCAAAAGTTTGTTGTGACCTTGAGAATCATAATGTGACCTTGAAACTAGGTCATCATCAATGACTACCTATAAGTAGCCTACCATCCAAGTTTCAACTCAAAATCTCAAAAACTGTAGAAATTGGCACTGTGCCAATTTAAAGTTCCATTTTCAACTCGGAATAGCGCGACAACCGTAAATATTTTATCGAGCATGTAAGCGTATAAAAGTTTGCAAATTCCCCAAAGAACATTTTAAAACAAATTTCGTTCAAATCGTACGGTTAGTTTAGGAGTTATAAGTGTTTAAAGATTTGACCTTTGATGACCTCTAGCGGGGGCATACGTGAACTTTTCGACGACAAAATTTTTTTACCTCTAGATTTTTATATGCTCTTTCACATGATACTTCTTGTTTTATCATAAGAAGTGGCACTTTTTTGTACAATCACTGGAACGATCTGGGGGTAAGAATAATAATAATAAGAATAATAATAAGAATAAAGAAAAGACAATACAATAACAGAAAGGATTCCGACGGAAAAGTCGGAATCCTTAATAACTAGATGGCTACTGTTGCAAGCAACAGACGGATTCCTCCTTTCTTAGACCTTCCTCGGAACTGAAGTGTTAAAATCCGAATAAAGAAGATGGGAAAAAGAATAGTTGCTTAAGTACCTTATTCACTTCAGCAAATGGGTCAAAAGAGCTTATGTCTAATTTGGGACTCTTATTTATTTATCAACAAAATAGAAGAAAAAAAAAATTAAGTACCTTTCATCTTTGCGAAAGCTTTAAACTCCATGCTCTATGGATATCAAATTCTTTACAATTACTTTCTCAAAACAGAATTGCACAATGATTTTGCAATGAGATAATTTCTATTAATAGAAAATGACAACAACATGAAAGTACAGATATGTAATGCTACTAAGAAAAAAAAAAAAGAAACAGAACAGAGAACAAGAATAAAAGAGTTATCTTTCTTATACTATGTTAAGTTCAAATAAGAAGGACTACTTGTGTGAAAAATAAATAGTATAGGACAAAAAGTGTACATTCTACAAGAGTAAATGATTGTTAAGACCTTGAGAATGATTATTTGGCCTTTAACCAATGTCATGGATGAAAGCTAAGTACTGTGATTATTCTCATCACGATTGATCTTAATCTGAGCAAAGCTAAATATCTAATCAACCAAAGTCAGTTGTGACCTTGAAATCAAACAAATGACCGTTGGTCAAGGTCATGATGAAAGAGTTTGATGCAAGGAATGTTTGTGTAAAGTTTGAACTCTCAAGGTCAAACAGTCTTTGTTTTATAGACTTAAGTTTGTTGTGACCTTGAAAATCAGAATTTGACCTTGGGTCAAGGTCAAGGTGAAAGAGCTGGGCCCAAGCATAATATGTATAAATTATGAACTCTGAAGGTCAAATAGTCTTTGTTTTGTAGCGAAAAGTTGCTTTGACCTTGAGAATGAGAATTTGACCTTGGGTCAAGGTCAAAGTGAAAGAGCATGACTGAACAATTATTTGTATGAAGTTTAAACTCTGAAGGTCAAATAGTCTTTGTTCTATAGGCAAAAGTTTGTTGTGACCTTGAGAATCAGAATTTGACCTTGGGTCAAGGTCAAGGTGAAAGAGGTTGGTTTAATGATATTATGTATGAAGTTTGAACTCTGCAGGTCTAATAGTCTTTGTTCTATAGGCAAAAGTTTGTTGTGACCTTGAGAATCAAAATTTGACCTTGGGCCAGGGTCAATGTGAAAGAGCTTCATTTAACGATAGTATGTATGAAGTTTGAACTCTGAAGGTCATATAGTCTTTGTTCTACAGGTAAAAGTTTGTTGTGACCTTGAGAATGAAAATTTGACCTTGAAAGTAGGTCAACATTAAATGACTACCTATAAGTAACCTAGTATACAAGTTTCAACTCAAAATCTCAAAAACTGTAGAAATTGGCACTGTGCCAATTTAAAGTTCCATTTTCAACTCGGAATAGCGCGAAAACCGTAAATATTTTATCGAGGATGTAAGCGTATTAAATTTTACAAATTTCCCAAAGAACATTTTAAAACAAATTTCGTTCAAATCGCACGGTTAGTTTAGGAGTTATAAGAGTTTAAATATTTGAACTTTGATGACCTCTAGCGGGGGCATATGTGAACTTTTCGACGACAAAATTTTTTTACCTCAAGATCTTTATATGCTCTTTCACATGATCCTTTTCGTTTTATCATACGAAGTTGTACTTTTTTGTACAGTGACTGGAACGATCTGGGGGTAAGAATAATAATAATAATAATAATAATAAGAATAATAACTAGATGGCTACTGTTGCAAGCAACAGACGGATTCCTCCTTTATTAGACCTTCCTCGGAACTGAAGTGTTAAAATCCGAATAAAGAAGATGGAAAAAAGAATAGTTGCTTTTGTACCTAATTCACTTCAGCAAATGAGGCAAAGGAGCTTATGTCTAATTTGGGACTCTTATTTATTTATCGACAAAATAGAAGAAAAAGATGATAAATACCTTTCAAGTTTAGGAAGGCTTTAAACTCCTAGATCTATTCTATCCATTTTGATTCCTTTGAAATTACTATCCCAAAAAGAATTGCACAATGAATTAGCAATGAGAAAATTTCTATAAATAGAGAATGACAACAGCATGAAAGTACAGACAAGTAATGCTACTAAGATAAAAAAAGGAAACATAGAACAAGAATAAAAGAGTTATCTATCTTACTATGTAAAGTTCAAATAAGAAGTACTACTTGTGTGAAGAATAAATATTTAAGAACAAAATTCTCTCAATCCTACAAGAGTAAATGTTTGTTATGACCTTGAAAAAGTTTATTTGACCTTGAACCAAGGTCATGGATGAAAGATAAGCATTTTAGTTTATTCTCATCAAAATTCCTTTTCATCTATTCAAAGCTCAATATTTTATCAACAAAAGTCTGTTTTGACCTTGAAATTGAACAAATGACCTTGGGTCAAGGTCAAGGTGAAAGGACTTGATGCAAGAAATATTTGCGCAAAGTTTGAACTCTCAAGGTCAAATGGTCTTTGTTCTATGGGAAAATTTTTGTTGTGACCTTGAGAATGAGAATTTGACCTTGGGTCAAGGTCAAGGTGATGGGGCTTGGATCAATGATTGTATTTATGAAGTTTGAACTGTCAAGGTCAAATAGTCTTTGTTCTATAGGCAAAAGTTTGTTGTGACCTTGAGAATCAAAATTTGACCTTGAAACTAGGTCATCATCAATGACTTCCTATAAGTAACCTACCATCCAAGTTTCAACTCAAAATCTCAAAAACTGTAGAAATTGGCACTGTGCCAATTTAAAGTTCCAATTTCAACTCAAAATAGCGCGAAAACCGAAAATATTTTATCGAGCATGTAAGCGTATAAAAGTTTGCAAATTTCCCAAAGAACAATATAAAGCAAATTTCATTCAAATCGCACGGTTAGTTTAGGAGTTATAAGGTTTTAAAGATTTTACCTTTGATGACCTCTAGCGGGGGCATATGTGAACTTTTCGACAAGAAAAAAAATATATGTGAAGATCTTTATTTGCTCTTTCACATGATACTTTCCATTTTATCATATGATGCGGTACTTTGTTGTAAAGTCTCTAGATTGGCTTGGGGGTAAGAATAATAATAATAAGAATAATAAGAATAAAGAAAAGACAATACAACTAGATGGCTACTGTTGCAAGCAACAGACGGATTCCTCCTTTATTAGACCTTCCTCGGAACTGAAGTGTTAAAATCCGAATAAAGAAGATGGAAAAAAGAATAGTTGCTTTTGTACCTAATTCACTTCAGCAAATGAGGCAAAGGAGCTTATGTCTAATTTGGGACTCTTATTTATTTATCGACAAAATAGAAGAAAAAGATGATAAATACCTTTCAAGTTTAGGAAGGCTTTAAACTCCTAGATCTATTCTATCCATTTGATTCCTTTGAAATAACTATCCCAAAAAGAATTGCACAATGAATTAGCAATGAGAAAATTTCTATAAATAGAGAATGACAACAGCATGAAAGTACAGACAAGTAATGCTACTAAGATAAAAAACGGAAACATAGAACAAGAATAAAAGAGTTATCTATCTTACTATGTAAAGTTCAAATAAGAAGTACTACTTGTGTGAAGAATAAATATTTAAGAACAAAATTCTCTCAATCCTACAAGAGTAAATGTTTGTTATGACCTTGAAAAAGTTTATTTGACCTTAAACCAAGGTCATGGATGAAAGATAAGCATTTTAGTATATTCTCATCAAAATTCCTTTTCATCTATTCAAAGCTCAATATTTTATCAACAAAAGTCTGTTTTGACCTTGAAATCGAACAAATGACCTTGGGTCAAGGTCAAAGTGAAAGGACTTGATGTAAGGAACATTTGCGCAAAGTTTGAATTCTCAAGGTCAAATGGTCTTTGTTCTATGGGAAAATTTTTGTTGTGACCTTGAGAATGAGAATTTGACCTTGGGTCAAGGTCAAGGTGATGGGGCTTGGATCAATGATTGTATTTATGAAGTTTGAACTGTCAAGGTCAAATAGTCTTTGTTCTATAGGCAAAAGTTTGTTGTGACCTTGAGAATCATAATTTGACCTTGAAACTAGGTCATCATCAATTACTACCTATAAGTAACCTACCATCCAAGTTTCAAATCAAAATCTCAAAAACTGTAGAAATTGGCACTTTGCCAATTTAAAGTTCCAATTTCAACTCAAAATAGCGCGAAAACCGTAAATATTTTATCGAGCATGTAAACGTATAAAAGTTTGCAAATTTCCCAAAGAACAATATAAAACAAATTTCATTCAAATCGCACGGCTAGTTTAGGAGTTATAAGGTTTTAAAGATTTTACCTTTGATGACCTCTAGCGGGGGCATATGTAAACTTTTCGACAAGAAAAAAAATATATATGAAGATCTTTATTAGCTCTTTCACATGATACTTTCCATTTTATCATATGATGCGGTACTTTGTTGTAAAGTTTCTGGATTGGCTTGGGGTAAGAATAATAATAATAATAACTAGATGGCTACTGTTGCAAGCAACAGACGGATTCCTCCTTTCTTAGACCTTCCTCGGAACTGAAGAGTTAAAGTCCGAATAAAGAAGATGGAAAAAAAGAAAAGTTATTCACTTCAGCAAATGGGTCAAAAGAGCTTATGTTTAATTTCGGACTCTTATTTATTTATCAACAAAATAGAAGAAGAAAAAAAAATTAAGTACCTTTCATCTTTAAGAAAGCTTTAAACTCCGAGCTCTATGGATATCAAATCCTTTACAATTTCTTTCTCAAAACAGAATTGCACAACGATTTTGCAATGAGATAATTTCTATTAATAGAAAATGACAACAACATGAAAGTACAGATATGTAATGCTACTAAGAAAAAAAAAAGAAACAGAGAACAAGAATAAAAGAGTTATCTTTCTTATACTATGTTAAGTTCAAATAAGAAGGACTACTTGTGTGAAGAATAAATAGTATAGGACAGAAAGTGTAAATTCTACAAGAGTAAATGATTGTTAAGACCTTGAGAATGATTATTTGGCCTTTAACCAATGTCATGGATGAAAGCTAAGTATTGTGATAATTCTCATCACGATTGATCTTAATCTGAGCAAAGCTCAATATCCAATCAACCAAAGTCAGTTGTGACCTTGAAATCAAACAAATGACCTTGGGTCAAGGTGATGATGAAAGTGTTTGATGCAAGGAATATTTGTGTAGAGTTTGAACTGTCAAGGTCAAACAGTCTTTCTTTTATAGACTAAAGTTTATTGTGACCTTGAAAATCAGAATTTGACCTTGGGTCAAGGTCATGGTGAAAGAGCTCGGCCCAAACGTGATATGTATAAAGTATGAACTTTGAAGGTCAATAAGTCTTTGTTTTGTAGGGAAAAATTGCTGTGACCTTGAGAATGAGAATTTGACCTTGGGTCAAGGTCAAGGTGAAAGAGCATGGCTGAAGAATTATTTGTATGAAGTTTAAACTCTGAAGGTCAAATAGTCTTTGTTCTTTAGGCAAAAGTTTATTGTGACCCTGAAAATCAAAATTTGACCTTGGGTCAAGGTCAATGTGAAAGAGCTTGGTTTAATGATATTATGTATGAAGTTTGTACTCTGCAGGTCTAATAGTCTTTGTTCTATAGGCAAAAGTTTGTTGTGACCTTGAGAATCAAAATTTGACCTTGGGTCAAGGTCAATGTGAAAGAGCTTGGTTTAATGATATTATGTATGAAGTTTGTACTCTGCAGGTCTAATAGTCTTTGTTCTATAGGCAAAAGTTTGTTGTGACCTTGAGAATCAAAATTTGACCTTGGGTCAAGGTCAGTGTGAAAGAGCTTGGTTAAACGATATTATGTATGAAGTTTGAACTCTGAAGGTCAAACAGTCTTTGTTCTACAGGCAAAAGTTTGTTGTGACCTTGAGAATGAAAATTTGACCTTGAAACTAGGTCAACATTAAATAACTACCTATAAGTAACCTAGTATCCAAGTTTCAACTCAAAATCTCAAAAACTGTAGAAATTGGCACTGTGCCAATTTAAAGTTCCATTTTCAACTCGGAATAGCGCGAAAACCGTAAATATTTTATCGAGCATGTAAGCGTATAAAAGTTTACAAATTTCCCAAAGAACATGTTAAAACAAATTTCGTTCAAATCGTACGGTTAGTTTAGGAGTTTTAAGAGTTTAAAAATTTGACCTTTGATAACCTCTAGCGGGGGCATATGTGAACTTTTCGACGACAACTTTTTTTTACCTCCAGATCTTTATGTGCTCTTTCACATGATACTTTTCGTTTTATCATAAGAAGTGGTACTTTTTTGTACAGTGACTGGAACGATCTGGGGGTAAGAATAATAATAATAATAATAATAATAACTAGATGGCTACTGTTGCAAGCAACAGACGGATTCCTCCTTTATTAGACCTTCCTCGGAACTGAAGTGTTAAAATCCGAATAAAGAAGATGAAAAAAGAATAGTTGCTTTAGTACTTTATTCACTTCAGCAAATGAGTCAAAAGAGCTTATGTCCAACTTGGGACCCTTATCTATTTATTGACAAAAAAGAAGAACAAGATGATAAAAACCTTTCATGTTTTTGAAAGATTTAAACTCCATGCTCTATGGATATCAAATCCTTTACAATTACTTTCTCAAATCAGAATTGCACAATGATTTTTCAATGAGATAATTTCTATTAATAGAAAATGACAACAACACGAAAGGACAGATCTGTAATGCTACTAAGAAAAAGAAAAAGAAAGAGAACAGAGAACAAGAATAAAAGAGTTATCTTTCTTATACTATGTTAAGTTCAAATAAGAAGGACTACTTGTGTGAAGAATAAATAGTATAGGACAAAAAGTGTAAATTCTACAAGAGTAAATGATTGTTAAGACCTTGAGAATGATTATTTGGCCTTTAACCAATGCCATGAATGAAAGCTAAGTACTGTGATTAATCTCATTACGACTGATCTTAATCTGAGCAAAGCTCAATATCTAATCAACCAAAGTCAGCTGTGACCTTGAAATCAAACTAATGACAGTTGGTCAAGGTCATGATGAAAGAGTTTGATACAAGGAATATTTGTGTAAAGTTTGAACTCTCAAGGTCAAACAGTCTTTGTTTTATAGACTTCAGTTTGTTGTGACCTTGAAAATCAGAATTTGACCTTGGGTCAAGGTCAAGGTGAAGGAGCTTGGCCCAAGCATAATATGTATAAAGTATGAACTCTGAAGGTCAAATAGTCTTTGTTTTGTAGGGAAAAGTTGCTGTGACCTTGAGAATGAGAATTTGACCTTGGGTCAAGGTCAAAGTGAAAGAGCATGACTGAACAATTATTTGTATGAAGTTTAAACTCTGAAGGTCAAATAGTCTTTGTTCTATAGGCAAAAGTTTGATGTGACCTTGAGACTCTGAATTTGACTTTGGGTCAAGGTCAAGGTGAAAGAGCTTGGTTTAATGATATTATGTATGAAGTTTGAACTTTGAATGTCTAATAGTCTTTGTTCTTTAGGCAAAAGTATGTTGTGACCTTGAGAATCAGAATTTGACCTTGGGCCAAGGTCAAGGTGAAAGAGCTTGCTTTAATGATTTTATGTATGAAGTTTAAACTCTGCAGGTCTAATAGTCTTTGTTCTATAGGCAAAAGTCTGTTGTGACCTTGAGAATCAAAATTTGACCTTCGGTCAATGTCAATGTGAAAGAGCTTGGTTTAACGATAGTATGTATGAAGTTTGAACTGTGAAGGTCAAATAGTCTTTGTTCTACAGGTAAAAGTTGGTTGTGACCTTGAGAATGAAAATTTGACCTTGAAACTAGGTCAACATTAAATAACTACCTATAAGTAACCTAGTATCCAAGTTTCAACTCAAAATCTCAAAAACTGTAAAAATTGGCACTTTGCCAATTTAAAGTTCCATTTTCAACTCGTAATAGCGCGAAAACCGTAAATATTTTATCGAGCATGTAAGCGTATAAAAGTTCACAAATTTCCCAAAGAACATTTTAAAACAAATTTCGTTCAAATCGTACGGTTAGTTTAGGAGTTATAAGAGTTTAAAGATTTGAACTTTGATGACCTCTAGCGGGGGCATATGTGAACTTTTCGACGACAAAATTTTTTTACCTCAAGATCTTTATATGCTCTTTCACATGATACTTTTCGTTTTATCATAAGAAGTTGTACTTTTTTGTACAGTCACTGGAACGATCTGGGGGTAAGAATAATAATAATAATAATAATAATAATAAGAATAAGAATAAGAATAAAGAAAAGACAATACAATAACAGAAAGGATTCCGACGGAATAGTCGGAATCCTTAATAATAAGAATAATAAGAATAAAGAAAAGACAATACAATAACAGAAAGGATTCCGACGGAAGTCGGAATCCTTAATAACAGAAAGGATTCCGACGGAAGTCGGAATCCTTAATAAGAATAAAGAAAAGACAATACAATAACAGAAAGGATTCCGACGGAAATCGGAATCCTTAATAAATGGAAGGATGGAGGTTCCTGTGGACATAGCAGACGGATTCCTCTCATTTTCATCTTGTTAAGAACAGAAATGAAAATTGAAAAAATGCGAAAATGACTGGCCGCAGCTGGACTCGAACCAGGTACCTTCACCAAGGTAGGCCCCATCGTATCTTGTACATGTAATGTCAGGTCACATAGTTGAATTGACCAATGAAATTTGTAACACATCCTGGGTCATGCATATTAATTATAAGAGGGATTTTCAAATGAATCATGACAATATAGCAAGTGTTTTCAAACTGGTACATGTATTCGATATTTCTTGATTCTGTTAGAAAACATTTTGAACTAATACATACTCGTATAAATTTTGAAATGAAAACAATGTTGAAGCACTGTACTTAATGTTTGCTTACGAATGAAAAAAAAATGAGGGGAAAAAATGGCCGAGGCCGGTATCGAACCCCGGACCCTCCGATTCGAAGTCTGACGCTCTACCGCTGAGCTATTGCAGAACTGACAAAACTTTGCATCAAAAGTCTTTAGAAGGATGAAATCTTGCGACTATGATATGACTCAACATGTCGAGCATGTTCCGAATGATAAATCTTTATCGATCGATTCTATTTACAGGTTTGTATTCAGGAGTAAACAACACAGAATTTCATAAAATGTATTTTTTTATTTGACTTTCATTGACCATGTATGTAGAGAATAAAATTATGAATCAATAAATTGTGTTTGCTTCTTTTGCAAGGGCGGATCTAGACAGGGTAGGTGAAAACAGGTATGTACACTTATGTAACATGTAAGTCGGAGGGGGGGGGGGGGACAAAAACTTATCAACCTCCCCCTTTCGAAGGACTAGCCTATGTCATTGGATAAACAAACCGTCAAAGATCTTGTACAGTTATTTCAAAGATTGACGAATTCAAAAAGAAACAGACAAACAAACGAGAAAAAAAAAAATGCCCAAGGGGGCCACATTGCTCCGTCAAAGGTCTTGTACAGTTGTTTCAAATATTAAGGAATTTAATAAGAAAAAGACAAACAAACAAACAATACAAAAAAAAAAAAAAAAAAAAAAAACAAGAGGCCCAAGGGAGCCATATTGCTCAGTCAAAAGTCTTGTACAGTTGTTTCAAAGATTGCCGAATCAAAAAAGAAAAAAAAACAAACAAACAAACAAGCAAAACAAATGAAAAAAAAAACAAAACAAAACAAAACAAACAAGAGGCCCAAGGGGGCCACATTGCTCCGTCAAAGGTCTTGTACAGTTGTTTCAAAGATTGACGAATTAAAAAAAAACCAAAACATACAAACAAAACAAAAAAAAAAAAAAAAAACCAAGAAGCCCAAGGGGGCCACATTGCTCCGTCAAAGGTCTTGTACAGTTGTTTCAAAGATTGACGAATGAAAAAAAAGAGGCCTAAGGTGGCCATATATACACGTTGAAGTCAATGACATTGAAATAAATATGCGCAATATGAAATGTGTTTTTCTTCTGAATAAAAAGCTATGAATAGGACTGACTTGTTGCATGAACGATCGATAATTCTTGTAATGCTGAATCAGCCATTTGTATTTCTCCGTCTGTATATCAAAAATAAAAACCACTAACATTCAGGAACTCCAATGGCTATGTGGATAGGGCGTTGGACTGCTGGCCCAAGGGTACCGGGTTCGATCCCCAGTCTGGACGTTTTTTGTTTTTTTTTTTTTTCGCCGATCGTCTGCGTTTCTGTCTAGTACTCTCTCTATCTGTTCGTATGTCTGTTCGTTCTTCTATCGTTGTCAGTCTATCTAACACTGTCTATCTTACACTGTCAGTCTGTCTGTCTGGTCCATGCTGCAAATTTACCAGTTAATTTAAATGATGCTATTCAATTTTAAGACATTTTTAAAACATTCAATTAGAAAATGACAACAGCATGAAAGTACAGACAAGTCATGGTACGAAGAGAAATAGAAATAAAAGATTTATCTTTCTTAGATCATGTAAAGTTCATATAAGAAGGACCTCGTTTGTGAAGTAGAAGTAGTGTGGGACAAACACTGTGTATTTAACAAGTAAATGTTGTTATGACATTGAGAATGAAATTTTCACCTTGAACCAAGGTCAAGGAAAAAAGATGAGTATAGAATATCATTTTCTTCAAAATATATATGAAATTGAATAAAGCTCAATATTTTATCAACAAAAGACTGTTATGACCTTGAAATCGAACGAATGACCTTTGGTCAAGGTCAATGTGACAGGACTTACTGCAAGGAATATTTGTACCCAGTTGGCACTCTCAAGGTCAAACAGTCTTTGTTTTATAGGCAAAAATGCTGTTGTGACCTTGAGAATGAGAATTTGACCTTGGATCAAGGTCAAGGTGAAAGAGCTTGGCTTAACAATTATATGTATGAAGTTTGAACTCTGAAGGTCAAATAGTCTTTGTTCTATAAGCAAAAGTTTCATGTGACCTTGAGAATAAAAATTTGACCTTGAAAAGAGGGTCAACATTAAATGACTATCTATAAGTGACCTAACATCCAAGTTTCAACTCAAAGTCTCAAAAATTGTAGAAATTGGCACCTTGCCAATTTAAGGTTCCATTTTCAACTTGAAATAGCTTGAAAACTGTAAATATTTTATGGAGCATGTAAGCGTATAAAAGTTTGCAAATTTCTCAAAGAACAATATAAAACAAATTTTGTTCAAATCGTACGGTTAGTAAAGGAGTTATAAGAGTTTAAAGATTTGACCGCTGATGACCTCAAGCGGGGGCATATGTGAACTTTTCGACAAGAAAAAAATATTAAATTAAGATCTTTATTTGCTCTTTTACATGATACTTTCCATTTTATCATATGATGCGGTACTTTGATGTAACGTCACTGGATTGGCTTGGGGGTAAGAATAATAATAATAATAATAATAATAAGAACTAGATGGCTACTGTTGCAAGCAACAGACGGATTCCTCCTTTATTAGACCTTCCTTGGAACTGAAGTGTTAAAATCCGAATAAAGAAGATGAAAAAGAATAGTTGCTTGAGTACTTTATTCACTTCAGCAAATGAGTCAAAAGAGCTTATGTCTAACTTGGGACTCTTATCTATTTATTGACAAAAAAGAAGAAAAAGATGATAAATACCTTTCATGTTTTCGAAAGATTTAAACTCCATGCTCTATGGATATCAAATCCTTTACAATTACTTTCTCAAAACAGAATTGCACAATGATTTTGCAATGAGATAATTTCTATTAATAGAAAATGACAACAACATGAAAGGACAGATCTGTAATGCTACTAAGAAAAAAAAAGAAATAGAACAGAGAACAAGATTAAAAGAGTTATCTTTCTTATACTATGTTAAGTTCAAATAAGAATGACTACTTGTGTGAAGAATAAATAGTATAGGACAAAAAGTGTAAATTCTACAAGAGTAAATGATTATTAAGACCTTGAGAACGATTATTTGGCCTTTAACCAATGTCATGAATGAAAGTTAAGTACTGTGATTATTGTCATCATGATTGATCTTAATCTGAGCAAAGCTCAATATCTAATCAACCAAAGTCAGTTGTGGCCTTGAAATCAAACTAATGACCGTTAGTCAAGGTCATGATGAAAGAGTTTGATGCAAGGAATATTTGTGTCAAGTTTGAACTCTCAAGGTCAAACAGTCTTTGTTTTATAGACTTAAGTTTGTTGTGACCTTGAAAATCAGAATTTGACCTTGGGTCATGGTCAAGGTGAAAGAGCTGGGCCCAAGCATGATATGTATAAAGTATGAAATCTGAAGGTCAAATAGTCTTTGTTTTGTAGGGAAAAGTTGCTGTGACCTTGAGAATGAAAATTTGACCTAGGGTCAAGGTCAAAGTGAAAGAGCATGACTGAACAATTATTTATATGAAGTTTAAACTCTGAAGGTAAAATAGTCTTTGTTCTATAGGCAAAAGTATGTTGTGACCTTGAGAATCAGAATTTGACCTTGGTCCAAGGTCAAGGTGAAAGAGCTTGGTTTAATGATATTATGTATGAAGTTTGAACTCTGCAGGTCTAATAGTCTTTGTTCTATAGGCAAAAGTTTGTTGTGACCTTGAGAATCAAAATTTGACCTTGGGTCAAGGTCAAGGTGAAAGAGCTTGGTTTAACGATAGTATGTATGAAGTTTGAACTGTGAAGGTCAATTAGTCTTTGTTCTACAGGTAAAAGTTTGTTGTGACCTTGAGAATGAAAATTTGACCTTGAAAGTAGGTCAACATTAAATGACTACCTATAAGTAACCTAGTATCCAAATTTCAACTCAAAATCTCAAAAACTGTAGAAATTGGCACTGTGCCAATTTAAAGTTCCATTTTCAACTCGTAATAGCGCGAAAACCGTAAATATTTTATCGAGCATGTAAGCGTATAAAAGTTTACAAATTTCCCAAAGAACATTTTAAAACAAATTTCGTTCAAATCGTACGGTTAGTTTAGGAGTTATAAGAGTTTAAAGATTTGAACTTTCATGACCTCTAGCGGGGGCATATGTGAACTTTTCGACGACAAAATTTTTTTACCTCAAGATCTTTATATGCTCTTTCACATGATCCTTTTCGTTTTATCATAAGAAGTTGTACTTTTTTGTACAGTGACTGGAACGATCTGGGGGTAAGAATAATTAACCATAATAATAATAATAATACTAGATGGCTACTGTTGCAAGCAACAGACGGATTCCTCCTTTATTAGACCTTCCTCGGAACTGACGTGTGAAAATCCGAATAAAGAGGATGGAAATTAGTACCTTATTCATTTCAGCTAATGAGTCAAAAGAGCTTTTGTCTAACTTGGGACTCTTATTTATTTATCAATAAATTAGAAGAAAACGATAATACATACCTTTCATGTTTAAGAAATCTTTAATCTCCATGATATATCAATATTAAATCCTTTAAAATTTCTATCTCAAAACAGAATTGCACAATGACTTTGCAATGACAAAATTTCTATTAATAGAAAATGACAACAGGTTGAAGTACAGATAAATAATGATTTGTAATGCTTCTAAGAAAAAAGAAAGAAAATGAGAACAAGAATAAAAGAGTTATCCTTCTTAAACCATCTTAAGTTCAAATACTAGTAAGAAGGACAACTTGTATGAAGAATAAATAGTATAGGACAAAAACTGTGAATTCTACTCTAGAGTAAATGTTTGTTATTACCTTGAGAATGATTATTCTATCTTGAACCAAGGATACGGATAAAACATAAGTATTGTAGGTTATCTCATCACGATTGATTTTAATCTGATTAAAGCTCATTATCTTATCAACCAAAGTCTGTTGTGAACTTGCAGTCAAACAGATGACCTTGGGTCAAGGTCAAGATGAAAGGGCTTCATGCAAGAAATATTTGTGTAAAGTTTGAATTCCCAAAGTCAAATAGTCTTTGTCTTATAGGCAAAAGTTTGTTGTGACCTTGAGAATCAATATTTGACCTTGGGTCAAGGTCAAGGTGAAAGAGCCGAGCTCAACAATAATATATATATATGAAGTTTGAACTCTGGAGGTCAAATAGTCTTTGTTTTATAGGCAAAAGTATGTTGTGACCTTGAGAATCAAAATTTGACCTTGGGTCAAGGTCAAGGTGAAAGAGCTTGGCTTAACAATAGCATGTATGAAGTTTGAAGTCTGAAGGTCAAATAGTCTTTATTCTATAGGGAAAAGTATGTTGTGTGACCTTGAGAATGAAAATTTGACCTTGGGTCAAGGTCAAAATGAAAGACCTTGGCTTAACGAGAGTATGTATGAAGTTTGAACTCTGAAGGTCAAATAGTCAATGTTCTATAGGCAAAAATTTGTTGTGACCTTGAGAATCAAAATTTGACCTTGAAAGTAGGTCAACATTAAATGACTACATATAAGTAACATACCATCAAAATTTCAACTCAAAATCTCAAAAACTGTAGAAATTGGCACTGTGCCAATTTAAAGTTCCATTTTCAATTCTGAATAGCGCGAAAACCGTAAATATTTTATCGAGCATGTAAGCGTATAAAAGTTTGCAAATTTCCCAAAGAACAATACAAAACAAATTTCGTTCAAATCGTACGGTTAGTTTAGGAGTTATAAGAGTTTAAAGATTTGACCTTTGGTGACCTCTAGCGGGGGCATATGTGAACTTTTGGACAACAAAAAAAATTTCAATTGAGATCTTTGTATGCTCTTTCACATGGTACTATTCATTTTATCGTATGATGTGGTACTTTTTTGTAAAGTGTCCGGAACGATGAGGAGGTAAGAATAATAATAAGAATAACTAGATGGCTACTGTTGCAAGCAACAGACGGATTCCTCCTTTATTTGACCTTCCTCGGAACGAAAGTGTTAAAATCCGAATAAAGAAGATGGAAAAATGAATAGTTGCTTTTGTACCTTATTCACAGCAGCAAATGAGTCTTAAGAGCTTTAGTCTAATTTGGGACTCTCATTTATTTATCAATATAATAGAACAATAAGATAACAAATACCTTTCATGTTTACGAAAGCTTTTTACTCCATGATCTATCAATTATAAATCCTTTAAAATTACTATCTCAAAACAGAATTGCACAATGATTTTGCAATGAGAGCATTTCTATAAATAGAAAATGACAATAGAATCAAAATACAGCCAAGTAATGCTACTAAGAAAAAAAAAAACAGAGACCAAGAGTAAAAGAGTTATGTTTCTTATGCTATGTTAAACGTCTTTAAATTCAAAAGCATCATTTAAAACCTGATAATAAATTTACAGCATGGACCAGACATGCACGTTTCGGGTATTAAACCCTCGTCAGTGATCCTAAGTCGAAACAATGTAATATAGCCAAAAAGTATGAAAATTATTTTGTCCAAAAGTGTACCAAAAGACGTTGCATAATGAGTGGGATATGATGCTATAGGACCCACGTTTTAGAAATTTCAAGCAATTTTGTAACAGAAAATTTCAAATGCGTTGAAGACACAGACGATCAACCGAAGTTGATCAAGCTTGGCTACATGTGCCCTCGGGGACTCTTGGTCCACCAGCAGTGACACTCACCAAGTTGTTCAAATGTTAAACGTCTTTAAATTCAAAAGCATCATATATTAAAATAAGAAAGACTACTTGTGTGAAGAATAAATAGCGTAAGACAAAAACTGCTAATTCTACAAGAGTAATTTTGTTATGACCATGAGAATGATCATTTGACCGTGAATAAAGGTCACGGAAAAAAAGATAAGTATTTGAGGTAATTCTTTTCAAGATTGATCTTAATCTGATCAAAGCTCAATATTTTATCAACCAAAGTATGTTGTGACCTTGAAATCGAACAAATGACCTTGGGTCAAGGTCAAGGTAAAAGGGCTTGATGCATGGAATATTTGTGTTTAGTTTGAACTCTTAAGGTCAAGTAGTCTTTGTTCTATAGGCAAAATTTTGTTATGACCTTGAGAATCAAAATTTGACCTTGGGTCAAGGTGAAAGAGCGTGGCTTGATGATATTATGTATGAAGTTTGAACTCTGAAGGTCAAATAGTCTTTATTCTATAGGCAAAAGTATGCTGTGACATTGCGAGTCAAAATTTGACCTTGGGTCAAGGTCAAGGTGAAAGAACTCGGTTTAACGATAGTATGTATGAAGTTTGAACGCTGAAGGTCAAATAGTCTATGTTCTATAGGCAAACGTATGTTGTGACCTTGAGAATAAAAATTTGACCTTGGGTCAAGGTCAAGGTGAAAGAGCGTGGCTAAAAGATAGTATGTATGAAGTTTGAACTCTGTAGGTCAAATAGTCTTTGTGCTATAGGCGAAAATTTGTTGTGACCTTGAGAATAAAAATTTGACCTTGAAAGTAGGTAATTATTTAATGTCTACCTATAAGTAAGCTACCATCCAAGTTTCAACTCAAAATGTCAAAAAATGTAGAAATTGGCACTGTGCCAATTTAAAGTTCCATTTTCAACTCTGAATAACGCAAAAACCGTTAATATTTTATCGAGCATGTAAGCGTATAAAAGTTTGCAAATTTCCCAAAGAACAATATAAAACAAATTTTGTTCAAATCCGACGGTTAGATAAGGAGTTATAAGAGTTTAAAGATTTGACCTTTGATGACCTCTAGCGGGGGCATATGTGAACTTTTCGACAACAAAAAAAATTTCATTTGAGATCTTTGTATGCTCTTTCACATGGTACTATTCATTTTATCACATGATGCGGAACTTGTTTGTAAAGTGTCCGGAACGATTGGGAGGTAAGAATAATAATAAGAACTAGATGGCTACTGTTGCACGCAACAGACGGATTCCTCCTTTATTAGACCTTCCTCGGAACTGAAGTGTTAAAAACCGAATAAAGAAGATAGAAAATTCACTTCAGCAAATGGATCAAAAGAGCTTATGCCCAATTTGGGACTCTTATTTATTTATCAACAAAATAGAAGAAAAAAATAATAAATACCTTTCATGTTTAAGAAAGCTTTAAACTCCATGCACAATCAATATCTAATCCTTTACAATGACTTTCTCAAAAAAGAATTGCACAATGATTTTGCAATGAGATCATTTCTATTTATAGAAAATGACAACATGAAACTACTGATATGTAATGCTACTAAGAATAAAAAAGAAAGAAACAGAGAACAAGAATAAAAGAGTTATCTATCTTACTATGTAAAGTCCAAATAAGAAGTACTACTGGTGTGAAGAATAAATAGTTAAGGACAAAATCCTGTGAATTCTACAAGAGTAAATGTTTGTTATGACCTTGAAAAAAATAATTTGACCTTTAACCAAGGTCATGGATAAAAGATAAGCATTTGAATTTATTCTCATCAAGAGTCCTCTTAATCTAATCAAAGCTCAATATTTTATCGACAAAAGTCTGTTGTGACCTTGAAATCGAACAAATGACCTTGGGTCAAGGTCAAGGTGAAAGGACTTGATGCAAGGAATATTTGCGCCAAGTTTGAACTCTCAAGGTCAAATGGTCTTTGTTCTATAGGCAAAAGTTTGTTGTGACCTTGAGAATCAAAATTTGACCTTGGGACAAGGTCAAGGTGAAAGGGCTTGGCTCAATGATTGTATTTATGAAGTTTGAACTGTCAAGGTCAAATAGTCTTTGTTCTATAGGCAAAAGTTTGTTGTGACCTTGAGAATCATAATGTGACCTTGAAACTAGGTCATCATCAATGACTACCTATTAGTAGCCTACCATCCAATTTTCAACTCAAAATGTCAAATACTGTAGAAATTGGCACTGTGCCAATTTAAAGTTCCATTTTCAACTCAAAATAGCACGAAAACCGTAAATATTTTATCGAGCATGTAAGCGTATAAAAGTTTGCAAATTTCCCAAAGATCAATATAAAACAAATTTCGTTCAAATCGTACGGAAAGTTTAGGAGTTATAAGGTTTTAAAGATTTTGCCTTTGATGACCTCTAGCGGGGGCATATGTGAACATTTCGTCAAGAAAAAAAATTTAAATGAAGATCTTTATTTGCTCTTTCTCATGACATTTTCCATATAATCCTATGATGCCGCACTTTGTTGTAACGTCTCTGGAATAGCTTGGGGGTAAGAATAATAATAATAATAAGAATAATAAGAATAAAGAAAAGACAATACAATAACAGAAAGGATTCCGACGGAAGTCGGAATCCTTAATAATAACTAGATGGCTACTGTTGCAAGCAACAGACGGATTCCTCCTTTATTAGACCTTATTCACTTCAGCAAATGATTCAAAAGAGCTTATGTCTAATTTGGGACTCTTATTCATTTATCAACAAAATTGAAGAAAAAAATAATAAATACCTTTCATTTTTACGAAAACTTTAAGCTCCATGCTCTATCAATATCAAATCCTTTACAATAACTTTCCCAAAATAGAATTGCACAATGATTTTGCAATTAGATAATTTCTATTAATAGAAAATGACAACAACATGAAACTACTGAAAGAATAAAAAAGAAAGAAACAGAGAACAAGAATAAAAAGTTATCTATCTTACAATGTAAGTTCAAATAAGAAGTACTACTTGTGTGAAGAATAAATAGTTAAGGACAAAACCCTGTGAATTCTACAAGAGTAAAGGTTTGTTATGACCTTGAAAAAGTTAATTTGACCTTTAACCAAGGTCATGGATAAAAGATAAGCATTTGAATTTATTCTCATCAAGAGTCCTCTTAATCTAATCAAAGCTCAATATTTTATCGACAAAAGTCTGTTGTGACCTTGAAATCGAACAAATGACCTTGGGTCAAGGTCAAGGTGAAAGGACTTGATGCAAGGAATAATTGCGCCAAGTTTGAACTCTCAAGGTCAAATGGTCTTTGTTCTATAGGCAAAAGTTTGTTGTGACCTTGAGAATCAAAATTTGACCTTGGGCTAAGATCAAGGTGAAAGGGCTTGGCTCAATGATTGTATTTATGAAGTTTGAACTGTCAAGGTAAAATAGTCTTTGTTCTATAGGCAAAAGTTTGTTGTGACCTTGAGAATCATAATGTGACCTTGAAACTAGGTCATCATCAATGACTACCTATTAGCAGCCTACCATCCAAGTTTCAACTCAAAATTTCAAAAACTGTAGAAATTGGCACTGTGCCAATTTAAAGTTCCATTTTCAACTCAAAATAGCAGGAATACCGTAAATATTTTATCGAGCATGTAAGCGTATAAAAGTTTGCAAATTTTCCAAAAATCAATATAAAACAAATTTCGTTGAAATCGTACGGTTAGTTAAGAAGTTATAAGAGTTTAAATATTTGACCTTTGATGACCTCGAGCGGGGGCATATGTGAACCATTTGACAAGAAAAAAAAAATTCATTCAAGATCTTCATATGCTCTTTCACGTGGTACTTTCCGTTTTTTCATATGATGCTGTACTTTTTTGTAAAGTGTCCGGAACGGTTTGGGGGTAAGAATAATAATAATAATAAGAATAATAATAAGAATAAAGAAAAGACAATACAATAACAGAAAGGATTCCGACGGAAGTCGGAATCCTTAATAATAAGAAGAAAGAAAAGACAATACAATAACAGAAAGGATTCCGACGGAATAGTCGGAATCCTTAATAATAAGAATAAAGAAAAGACAATACAATAACAGAAAGGATTCCGACGGAAATCGGAATCCTTAATAAATGGAAGGATGGAGGTTCCTGTGGACATAGCAGACGGATTCCTCTCATTTTCATCTTGTTAAGAACAGAAATGAAAATTGAAAAAATGCGAAAATGACTGGCCGCAGCTGGACTCGAACCAGGTACCTTCACCAAGGTAGGCCCCATCGTATCTTGTACATGTAATGTCAGGTCACATGGTTGAATTGACCAATGAAATTTGTAACACATCCTGGGTCATGCATATTAATTATGTGAGGGATTTTCCAATGAATCATGACAATATAGCAAGTGTTTTCAAACTGGTACATGTATTCGATATTTCTTGATTCTGTTAGAAAACATTTTGAACTAATACATACTCGTATAAATTTTGAAATGAAAACAATGTTGAAGCACTGTACTTAATGTTTGCTTACGAATGAAAAAAAAAACTGAGGGGAAAAAATGGCCGAGGCCGGTATCGAACCCCGGACCCTCCGATTCGAAGTCTGACGCTCTACCGCTGAGCTATTGCAGAACTGACAAAGCTTTGCATCAAAAGTCTTTAGAAGGATGAAATCTTGCGACTATGATATGACTCAACATGTGGAGCATGTTCCGAATGATAAATCTTTATCGATCGATTCTATTTACAGGTTTGTATTCAGGAGTAAACAACACAGAATTTCATAAAATGTATTTTTTTATTTGACTTTCATTGACCATGTATGTAGAGAATAAAATTATGAATCAATAAATTGTGTTTGCTTCTTTTGCAAGGGCGGATCTAGACAGGGTAGGTGAAAACAGGTATGTACACGTATGTAACATGTAAGTCGGAGGGGGGGGGGGCAAAAACTTATCAACCTCCCCCTTTCGAAGGACTAGCCTATGTCATTGGATAAACAAACCGGCAAAGATCTTGTACAGTTATTTCAAAGATTGACGAATTCAAAAAGAAACAGACAAACAAACGAGAAAAAAAAATGCCCAAGGGGGCCACATTGCTCCGTCAAAGGTCTAGTACAGTTGTTTCAAATATTAAGGAATTTATTAAGAAAAAGACAAACAAACAAACAAACAAAACAAATGAAAAAAAAAACAAAAAACAAAACAAAAACAAAAACAAAAAAAAAACAAGAGGCCCAAGGGAGCCATATTGCTCAGTCAAAAGTCTTGTACAGTTGTTTCAAAGATTGTCGAATCAAAAAAGAAAAACACAAGCAAACAAACAAACAAGCAAAACAAATGAAAATAAAAAAAACAAAACAAAACAAAACAAACAAGAGGCCCAAGGGGGCCACATTGCTCCGTCAAAGGTCTTGTACAGTTGTTTCAAAGATTGACGAATTAAAAAAAAAACAAGACATACAAACAAAACAAAACAAAAAAAAAAAACCAAGAAGCCCAAGGGGGCCACATTGCTCCGTCAAAGGTCTTGTACAGTTGTTTCAAAGATTGACGAATGAAAAAAAAGAGGCCTAAGGTGGCCATATATACACGTTGAAGTCAATGACATTGAAATAAATATGCGCAATATGAAATGTGTTTTTCTTCTGAATAAAAAGCTATGAATAGGGCTGACTTGTTGCATGAACGATCGATAATTCTTGTAATGCTGAATCAGCCATTTGTATTTCTCCGTCTGTATATCAAAAATAAAAACCACTAACATTCAGGAACTCCAATGGCTATGTGGATAGGGCGTTGGACTGCTGGCCCAAGGGTACCGGGTTCGATCCCCAGTCTGGACGTTTTTTTTTTTCGCCGATCGTCTGCGTTTCTGTCTAGTACTCTCTCTATCTGTTCGTATGTCTGTTCGTTCTTCTATCGTTGTCAGTCTATCTAACACTGTCTATCTTACACTGTCAGTCTGTCTGTCTGGTCCATGCTGCAAATTTACCAGTTAATTTAAATGATGCTATTCAATTTTAAGACATTTTTAAAACATTTAATTAGAAAATGACAACAGCATGAAAGTACAGACAAGTCATGGTACGAAGAGAAATAGAAATAAAAGATTTATCTTTCTTAGATCATGTAAAGTTCACATAAGAAGGACCTCGTTTGTGAAGTAGAAGTAGTGAAGGACAAACACTGTGTATTTAACAAGTAAATGTTGTTATGACATTGAGAATGAAATTTTCACCTTGAACCAAGGTCAAGGAAAAAAGATGAGTATAGAATATCATTTTCTTCAAAATATATATGAAATTGAATAAAGCTCAATATTTTATCAAAAAAAGACTGTTATGACCTTGAAATCGAACGAATGACCTTTGGTCAAGGTCAATGTGACAGGACTTACTGCAAGGAATATTTGTACCCAGTTTGCACTCTCAAGGTCAAACAGTCTTTGTTTTATAGGCAAAAATGCTGTTGTGACCTTGAGAATGAGAATTTGACCTTGGATCAAGGTCAATGTGAAAGAGCTTGGCTTAACAATTATGTGTATGAAGTTTGAACTCTGAAGGTCAAATAGTCTTTGTTCTATAAGCAAAAGTTTCATGTGACCTTGAGAATAAAAATTTGACCTTGAAAAGAGGGTCAACATTAAATGACTATCTATAAGTGACCTAACATCCAAGTTTCAACTCAAAGTCTCAAAAATTGTAGAAATTGGCACCTTGCCAATTTAAGGTTCCATTTTCAACTTGAAATAGCTTGAAAACTGTAAATATTTTATGGAGCATGTAAGCGTATAAAAGTTTGCAAATTCCTCAAAGAACAATATAAAACAAATTTTGTTCAAATCGTACGGTTAGTAAAGGAGTTATAAGAGTTTAAAGATTTGACCGCTGATGACCTCAAGCGGGGGCATATGTGAACTTTTCGACAAGAAAAAAATATTAAATTAAAATCTTTATTTGCTCTTTTACATGATACTTTCCATTTTATCATATGATGCGGTACTTTGATGTAACGTCACTGGATTGGCTTGGGGGTAAGAATAATAATAATAATAATAATAATAAGAATAATAAGAATAAAGAAAAGACAATACAATAACAGAAAGGATTCCGACGGAAATCGGAATCCTTAATAAATGGAAGGATGGAGGTTCCTGTGGACATAGCAGACGGATTCCTCTCATTTTCATCTTGTTAAGAACAGAAATGAAAATTGAAAAAATGCGAAAATGACTGGCCGCAGCTGGACTCGAACCAGGTACCTTCACCAAGGTAGGCCCCATCGTATCTTGTACATGTAATGTCAGGTCACATGGTTGAATTGACCAATGAAATTTGTAACACATCCTGGGTCATGCATATTAATTATGTGAGGGATTTTCCAATGAATCATGACAATATAGCAAGTGTTTTCAAACTGGTACATGTATTCGATATTTCTTGATTCTGTTAGAAAACATTTTGAACTAATACATACTCGTATAAATTTTGAAATGAAAACAATGTTGAAGCACTGTACTTAATGTTTGCTTACGAATGAAAAAAAAACTGAGGGGAAAAAATGGCCGAGGCCGGTATCGAACCCCGGACCCTCCGATTCGAAGTCTGACGCTCTACTGCTGAGCTATTGCAGAACTGACAAAGCTTTGCATCAAAAGTCTTTAGAAGGATGAAATCTTGCGACTATGATATGACTCAACATGTCGAGCATGTTCCGAATGATAAATCTTTATCGATCGATTCTATTTACAGGTTTGTATTCAGGAGTAAACAACACAGAATTTCATAAAATGTATTTTTTTATTTGACTTTCATTGACCATGTATGTAGAGAATAAAATTATGAATCAATAAATTGTGTTTGCTTCTTTTGCAAGGGCGGATCTAGACAGGGTAGGTGAAAACAGGTATGTACACGTATGTAACATGTAAGTCGGAGGGGGGGGGGGGGCAAAAACTTATCAACCTCCCCCTTTCGAAGGACTAGCCTATGTCATTGGATAAACAAACCGGCAAAGATCTTGTACAGTTATTTCAAAGATTGACGAATTCAAAAAGAAACAGACAAACAAACGAGAAAAAAAAATGCCCAAGGGGGCCACATTGCTCCGTCAAAGGTCTAGTACAGTTGTTTCAAATATTAAGGAATTTATTAAGAAAAAGACAAACAAACAAACAAACAAAACAAATGAAAAAAAAAACAAAAAACAAAACAAAAACAAAAACAAAAAAAAAACAAGAGGCCCAAGGGAGCCATATTGCTCAGTCAAAAGTCTTGTACAGTTGTTTCAAAGATTGTCGAATCAAAAAAGAAAAACACAAGCAAACAAACAAACAAGCAAAACAAATGAAAATAAAAAAAACAAAACAAAACAAAACAAACAAGAGGCCCAAGGGGGCCACATTGCTCCGTCAAAGGTCTTGTACAGTTGTTTCAAAGATTGACGAATTAAAAAAAAACAAGACATACAAACAAAACAAAACAAAAAAAAAACCAAGAAGCCCAAGGGGGCCACATTGCTCCGTCAAAGGTCTTGTACAGTTGTTTCAAAGATTGACGAATGAAAAAAAAGAGGCCTAAGGTGGCCATATATACACGTTGAAGTCAATGACATTGAAATAAATATGCGCAATATGAAATGTGTTTTTCTTCTGAATAAAAAGCTATGAATAGGGCTGACTTGTTGCATGAACGATCGATAATTCTTGTAATGCTGAATCAGCCATTTGTATTTCTCCGTCTGTATATCAAAAATAAAAACCACTAACATTCAGGAACTCCAATGGCTATGTGGATAGGGCGTTGGACTGCTGGCCCAAGGGTACCGGGTTCGATCCCCAGTCTGGACGTTTTTTTTTTTCGCCGATCGTCTGCGTTTCTGTCTAGTACTCTCTCTATCTGTTCGTATGTCTGTTCGTTCTTCTATCGTTGTCAGTCTATCTAACACTGTCTATCTTACACTGTCAGTCTGTCTGTCTGGTCCATGCTGCAAATTTACCAGTTAATTTAAATGATGCTATTCAATTTTAAGACATTTTTAAAACATTTAATTAGAAAATGACAACAGCATGAAAGTACAGACAAGTCATGGTACGAAGAGAAATAGAAATAAAAGATTTATCTTTCTTAGATCATGTAAAGTTCACATAAGAAGGACCTCGTTTGTGAAGTAGAAGTAGTGAAGGACAAACACTGTGTATTTAACAAGTAAATGTTGTTATGACATTGAGAATGAAATTTTCACCTTGAACCAAGGTCAAGGAAAAAAGATGAGTATAGAATATCATTTTCTTCAAAATATATATGAAATTGAATAAAGCTCAATATTTTATCAAAAAAAGACTGTTATGACCTTGAAATCGAACGAATGACCTTTGGTCAAGGTCAATGTGACAGGACTTACTGCAAGGAATATTTGTACCCAGTTTGCACTCTCAAGGTCAAACAGTCTTTGTTTTATAGGCAAAAATGCTGTTGTGACCTTGAGAATGAGAATTTGACCTTGGATCAAGGTCAATGTGAAAGAGCTTGGCTTAACAATTATGTGTATGAAGTTTGAACTCTGAAGGTCAAATAGTCTTTGTTCTATAAGCAAAAGTTTCATGTGACCTTGAGAATAAAAATTTGACCTTGAAAAGAGGGTCAACATTAAATGACTATCTATAAGTGACCTAACATCCAAGTTTCAACTCAAAGTCTCAAAAATTGTAGAAATTGGCACCTTGCCAATTTAAGGTTCCATTTTCAACTTGAAATAGCTTGAAAACTGTAAATATTTTATGGAGCATGTAAGCGTAAAAAAGTTTGCAAATTCCTCAAAGAACAATATAAAACAAATTTTGTTCAAATCGTACGGTTAGTAAAGGAGTTATAAGAGTTTAAAGATTTGACCGCTGATGACCTCAAGCGGGGGCATATGTGAACTTTTCGACAAGAAAAAAATATTAAATTAAAATCTTTATTTGCTCTTTTACATGATACTTTCCATTTTATCATATGATGCGGTACTTTGATGTAACGTCACTGGATTGGCTTGGGGGTAAGAATAATAATAATAATAATAATAATAAGAACTAGATGGCTACTGTTGCAAGCAACAGACGGATTCCTCCTTTATAAGACCTTCCTTGGAACTGAAGTGTTAAAATCCGAATAAAGAAGATGGAAAAATGAATAGTTGCTTTTGTACCTTATTCACTTCAGCGAATGAGTCTTCAGAGCTTTAGTCTAATTTGGGACTCTCATTTATTTATCAACAAAATAGAACAAAAAGATAATAAATACCTTTCATGTTTACGAAAGCTTTATACTCCATGATTTATCAATTCTAAATCCTTTAAAATTACTATCTCAATGATTCTGCAATGAGAGCATTTCTATAAATAGAAAATGACACTAGAATCAAAATACAGCCAAGTAATGCTACTAAGAAAAAAAAAAAAAAACAGAGACCTGGAGTAAAAGAGTTATGTTTCTTATACTATGTTATGTTCAAATAAGAAAGACTACTTGTGTAGGACAAAAACTGCTAATTCTACAAGAGTACGTTTGTTATGACCCTGAGAATGATCATTTGACCGTGAATAATGCCCTGTTCACACGAGTGCGCATTAAATCTAATTCGCATTAGATTTGATGCGCTTTATTCTAATGCGAATTAGATTCTTATTGCGTTCACACGACACATTCTAATGCGCATTAGATTTTTGTACATTTGCACTGAGAGCCGTATACTTTAGATAGTAAAAGGATCGAAGGCATGCCTGTATATTGTTTTGCTCATATTAATTTACCTCTTCGTAATTTGGGCTTATAAGCATGCATTGCATGACGTCATTGTGAGATAAAATGACGTCATAATATAATGTCACTCTACGTAAGTAAAGAGACGCAGTTCTAAGAGTGTTCATTGTGAATGAAATCAAGTATTTTAACCTCTTATTCTATGTTTCGAGGTTCAAGGGTGATTAAAAGTGCCCAGTTATGATGGAAATGTACTTTAGAATTCTAGTAAATCATATACGCATGCGCCAGATTTAATGCGAATTAGATTCGCTTTGCGTTCACACGGCAAAATCTAATGCGCATTAAATCTAATGCGAATTAAACTAATGCGCATTAGATTCTCCGTGTGAACGCAGCTAAAATCTAATGCGCATTAAATTCGATTTAATGCGCATTAAACCCGTCGTGTAAACAGGGCATAAAGGTTACGGAAAAAGATAAGTATTTGAAGTAATTCTTTCAAGATTGATCTTAATCTGATCAAAGCTCAATATTTTATCATCCAAAGTATGTTGTGACCTTGAAATCGAACAAATGACCTTGGGTCAAGGTCAATGTAAAAGGGCTTGATGCAAGGAATATTTGTGTTAAGTTTGAACTCTAAAGGTCAAAAAGTCTTTGTTCTGTAGGCAAAAGTTTGTTGTGACCTTGAGAATCAAAATTTGACCTTGGGTAAGGGTCAAGGTGAAAAAGCGTGGCTTAACGATAATATGTATGAAGTTTGAACTCTGAAGGTCAAATAGTCTTTATTCTATAGGCAAAACTTTGTTGTGACCTTGCGAATCAAAATTTGACCTTGGGTTAAGGTCAAGGTGAAAGAGCTTGGCTTAACGATTGTATGTATGAAATTTGAACGCTGAAGGTCAAATAGTCTTTGTTTTATAGGCAAAAGTATGTTGCGACCTTGAGAATCAAAATTTGACCTTGGGTCAAGGTCAAGGTGAAAGATCTGGGCTAAACGATAGTGTGTATGAAGTTTGAACTCTAAAGGTCAAGTAGTCTTTGTTCTATAGGCCAAAATATGTTATGACCTTGAGAATAAAAATTTGACCTTGAAAGTAGGTCAGCGTTAAATGTCTACCTATAAGTAACCTACCATCCAAGTTTCAACTCAAAATCTCAAAAATTGTAGAAATTGGCACCTTGCCAATTTAAGGTTCCATTTTCAACTTGAAATAGCTTGAAAACTGTAAATATTTTATGCAGCATGTAAGCGTATAAAAGTTTGCAAATTTCTCAAAGAACAATATAAAACAAATTTTGTTCAAATCGTACGGTTAGTAAAGGAGTTATAAGAGTTTAAAGATTTGACCGTTGATGACCTCTAGCGGGGGCATATGTGAACTTTTTGACAAGAAAAAAATATTAAATTAAGATCTTTATTTGCTCTTTTACATGATACTTTCCATTTTATCATATGATGCGGTACTTTGTTGTAACGTCACTGGATTGGCTTGGGGGTAAGAATAATAATAATAATAATAATAATAATAATAATAAGAACTAGATGGCTACTGTTGCAAGCAACAGACGGATTCCTCCTTTATTAGACCTTCCTCGGAACTGAAGTGTTAAAATCCGAATAAAGAAGATGAAAAAAAGAATAGTTGCTTTAGTACCTTATTCACTTCAGCAAATGAGTCAAAAGAGATTATGTCTAACTTGGGCCTCTTATCTACTTATCGACAAAAAAGAAGAAAAAGACGATAAATACCTTTCAAGTTTAGGAAGGCTTTAAACTCCTTGATCTATTCTATCCATTTTGAATCCTTTTAAATTACTATCCCAAAAGAATTGCACAATGAATTAGCAATGAGAAAATTTCTATAAATAGAGAATGACAGCAGCATGAAAGTACAGACAAGTAATGCTACTAAGATAAAAAAGGAAACAGAGAACAAGAATAAAAGAGTTATCTATCTTACTATGTAAAGTTCAAATAAGAGAGTACTACTTGTTTGAAGAATAAATATTTAAGAACAAAATCCTATCAATCCTACAAGAGTAAATGTTTGTTATGACCTGGAAAAAGTTTATTTGACCTTGAACCAAGGTCATGGATGAAATATAAGCATTTTAGTTTATTCTCATCAAGATTTCTTTTCATCTATTCAAAGCTCAATATTTTATCAACAAAAGTCTGTTGTGACCTTGAAATCGAACAAATGACCTTGGGTCAAGGTCAAGGTGAAAGGACTTGATGCAAGGAATATTTGCGTCAAGTTTTAACTCTCAATGTCAAATGGTCTTTGTTCTATAGGAAAAATTTTGTTGTGACCTTGAGAATGAGAATTTGACCTTGGGTCAAGGTCAAGGTGAAAGGGCTTCGATCAATGATTGTATTTATGAAGTTTGAAGTGTCAAGGTCAAATAGTCTTTGTTCTATAGGCAAAAGTTTGTTGTGACCTTGAGAATCATAGTTTGACCTTGAAACTAGGTCATCATCAATGACTACCTATAAGTAACCTACCATCCAAGTTTCGACTCAAAATCTCAAAAACTGTAGAAATTGGCACTGTGCCAATTTAAAGTTCCATTTTCAACTCAAAATAGCGCGAAAACCGTAAATATTTTATCGAGCATGTAAGCGTATAAAAGTTTGCAAATTTCCCAAAGAACAATATGAAACAAATTTCGTTAAAATCGCACGGTTAGTTTAGGAGTTATAAGGTTTTAAAGATTTTACCTTTGATGACCTCTAGCAGGGGCATATGTTAACTTTTCGCCAAGAAAAAAAATTTAAATTTAGATCTTCATATGTTCTTTCACATGGTACTTTCCGTTTTTTCATATGATGCTGTACTTTTTCGTAAAGTGACCGGAACGGTTTGGGGGTAAGAATAATAATAATAATAAGAATAATAAGAATAAAGAAAAGACAATACAATAACAGAAAGGATTCCGACGGAAGTCGGAATCCTTAATAAGAATAAAGAAAAGACAATACAATAACAGAAAGGATTCCGACGGAAATCGGAATCCTTAATAAATGGAAGGATGGAGGTACCTGTGGACATAGCAGACGGATTCCTCTCATTTTCATCTTGTTAAGAACAGAAATGAAAATTGAAAAATGCGAAAATGACTGGCCGCAGCTGGACTCGAACCAGGTACCTTCACCAAGGTAGGCCCCATCGTATCTTGCACATGTAATGTCAGGTCACATGGTTGAATTGACCAATGAAATTTGTAACACATCCTGGGTCATGCATATTAATTATGTGAGGGATTTTCCAATGAATCATGACAATATAGCAAGTGTTTTCAAACTGGTACATGTATTCGATATTTCTTGATTCTGTTAGAAAACATTTTGAACTAATACATACTCGTATAAATTTTGAAATGAAAACAATGTTGAAGCACTGTACTTTATGTTTGCTTACGAATGAAAAAAATTGAGGGGAAAAAAATGGCCGAGGCCGGTATCGAACCCCGGACCCTCCGATTCGAAGTCTGACGCTCTACCGCTGAGCTATTGCAGAACTGACAAAGCTTTGCATCAAAAGTCTTTAGAAGGATGAAATCTTGCGACTATGATATGACTCAACATGTCGAGCATGTTCCGAATGATAAATCTTTATCGATCGATTCTATTTACAGGTTTGTATTCAGGAGTAAACAACACAGAATTTCATAAAATGTATTTTTTTAATTTGACTTTCATTGACCATGTATGTAGAGAATAAAATTATGAATCAATAAATCGTGTTTGCTTCTTTTGCAAGGGCGGATCTAGACAGGGTAGGTGAAAACAGGTATGTACACGTATGTAACATGTAAGTCGGAGGGGGGGGGGGGGGCAAAAACTTATCAACCTCCCCCTTTCGAAGGACTAGCCTATGTCTTTGGATAAACAAACCGTCAAAGATCTTGTACAGTTATTTCAAAGATTGACGAATTCAAAAAGAAACAGACAAACAAACGAGAAAAAAAAAATGCCCAAGGGGGCCACATTGCTCCGTCAAAGGTCTTGTACAGTTGTTTCAAATATTAAGGAATTTAATAAGAAAAAGACAAACAAACAAACAAACAAAACAAATGAAAAAAAAAAAAAACAAGAGGCCCAAGGGAGCCATATTGCTCAGTCAAAAGTCTTGTACAGTTGTTTCAAAGATTGTCGAATCAAAAAAGAAAAAAACAAGCAAAAAAACAAACAAGCAAAACAAATGAAAATAAAAAAATAAAACAAACAAACAAACAAGAGGCCCAAGGGGGCCACATTGCTCCGTCAAAGGTCTTGTACAGTTGTTTCAAAGATTGACGAATTAAAAAAAAAACAAGACATACAAACAAAATAAAAAAAAAACCAAGAAGCCCAAGGGGGCCACATTGCTCCGTCAAAGGTCTTGTACAGTTGTTTCAAAGATTGACGAATGAAAAAAAAAGAGGCCTAAGGTGGCCATATATACACGTTGAAGTCAATGACATTGAAATAAATATGCGCAATATGAAATGTGTTTTTCTTCTGAATAAAAAGCTATGAATAGGACTGACTTGTTGCATGAACGATCGATAATTCTTGTAATGCTGAATCAGCCATTTGTATTTCTCCGTCTGTATATCAAAAATAAAAACCACTAACATTCAGGAACTCCAATGGCTATGTGGATAGGGCGTTGGACTGCTGGCCCAAGGGTACCGGGTTCGATCCCCAGTCTGGACTTTTTTTTTTCGCCGATCGTCTGCGTTTCTGTCTAGTACTCTCTCTATCTGTTCGTATGTCTGTTTGTTCTTCTATCGTTGTCAGTCTATCTAACACTGTCTATCTTACACTGTCAGTCTGTCTGTCTGGTCCATGCTGCAAATTTACCAGTTAATTTAAATGATGCTATTCAATTTTAAGACATTTTAAAAACATTTAATTAGAAAATGACAACAGCATGAAAGTACAGACAAGTCATGGTACGAAGAAAAATAGAAATAAAAGATTTATCTTTCTTAGATCATGTAAAGTTCATATAAGAAGGACCTCGTTTGTGAAGTATAAGTAGTGTAGGACAAACACTGTGTATTTAACAAGTAAATGTTGTTATGACATTGAGAATGAGATTTTCACCTTGAACCAAGGTCAAGGAAAAAAGATGAGTATAGAATATCATTTTCTTCAAAATATATATGAAATTGAATAAAGCTCAATATTTTATCAACAAAAGACTGTTATGACCTTGAAATCGAACGAATGACCTTTGGTCAAGGTCAATGTGACAGGACTTACTGCAAGGAATATTTGTACCCAGTTTGCACTCTCAAGGTCAAACAGTCTTTGTTTTATAGGCAAAAATGCTGTTGTGACCTTGAGAATGAGAATTTGACCTTGGATCAAGGTCAAGGTGAAAGAGCTTGGCTTAACAATTATATGTATGAAGTTTGAACTCTGAAGGTCAAATAGTCTTTGTTCTATAAGCAAAAGTTTCATGTGACCTTGAGAATAAAAATTTGACCTTGAAAAGAGGGTCAACATTAAATGACTATCTATAAGTGACCTAACATCCAAGTTTCAACTCAAAGTCTCAAAAATTGTAGAAATTGGCACCTTGCCAATTTAAGGTTCCATTTTCAACTTGAAATAGCTTGAAAACTGTAAATATTTTATGGAGCATGTAAGCGTATAAAAGTTTGCAAATTTCTCAAAGAACAATATAAAACAAATTTTGTTCAAATCGTACGGTTAGTAAAGGAGTTATAAGAGTTTAAAGATTTGACCGCTGATGACCTCAAGCGGGGGCATATGTGAACTTTTCGACAAGAAAAAAATATTAAATTAAGATCTTTATTTGCTCTTTTACATGATACTTTCCATTTTATCATATGATGCGGTACTTTGATGTAACGTCACTGGATTGGCTTGGGGGTAAGAATAATAATAATAATAATAATAATAATAATAATAAGAACTAGATGGCTACTGTTGCAAGCAACAGACGGATTCCTCCTTTATTAGACCTTCCTCGGAACTGAAGTGCTAAAATCCGAATAAAGAAGATGGAAAAAAGAATAGTTGCTTTAGTACCATGTTAACTTCAGCAAATGAGTCAAAAGAGCTTATGTCTAATTTGGGACTCTTGCTTATTTATCAACAAAATAGAAGAAAAAATAATAAATACCTTTCATGTTTACGAAAGCTTTAAACTCCATGCACAATCAATATCTATTCCTTTACAATGACTTTCTCAAAAAAGAATTGCACAATGAATTTGCAATGAGATAATTTCTATTAATAGAAAATGACAACAACATGAAACTACTGATATGTAATGCTACTAAGAATAAAAAAGAAAGAAACAGAAAACAAGAATAAAAGAGTTATCCATCTTACTATGTAAAGTTCAAATAAGATGTAATACTTGTGTGAAGAATAAAATAGTTAAGGACAAAATCCTGTGTATTCTACAAGAGTAAATGTTTGTTATGACCTTGAAAAAGTGAATTTGACCTTTAACAAAGGTCATGGATAAAAGATAAGCATTTGAATTTATTCTCATCATGAGTCCTCTTAATCTAATCAAAGCTCAATATTTTATCGACAAAAGTATGTTGTGACCTTGAAATCGAACAAATGACCTTGGGTCAAGGTCAAGGTGAAAGGACATGATGCAAGGAATATTTGCGCCAAGTTTGAACTCTCAAGGTCAAATGGTCTTTGTTCTATAGGCAAAAATTTGTTGTGACCTTGAGAATCAAAATTTGACCTTGGACCAAGGTCAAGGTGAAAGGGCTTGGCTCAATGATTGTATTTATGAAGTTTGAATTGTCAAGGTCAAATAGTCTTTGTTCTATAGGCAAAAGTTTGTTGTGACCTTGAGAATCATAATGTGACCTTGAAACTAGGTCATCATCAATGACTACCTATTAGTAGCCTACCATCAAAGTTTCAACTCAAAATCTCAAAAACTGTAGAAATTGGCACAGTGCCAATTTAAAGTTCCATTTTCAACTCAAGATAGCGCGAAAACCGTAAATATTTCATCGAGCATGTAAATGTATAAAAGTTTGCCAATTTCCCAAAGATCAATATAAAACAAATTTCGTTCAAATCGTACGGTTAGTTTAGGAGTTATAAGGTTTTAAAGATTTTGCCTTTGATGACCTCTAGCGGGGGCATATATGAAATTTTCAACAAGAAAAAAAATTTATATGAAGATCTTTATTTGCTCTTTCTCATGACACTTTCCAATTTATCCTATGATGCCGTACTTTGTTGTAACGTCTCTGGAATGGCTTGGGGGTAAGAATAATAATAATAAGAATAAAGAAAAGACAATACAATAACAGAAAGGATTCCGACGGAAGTCGGAATCCTTAATAATAAGAATAAAGAAAAGACAATACAATAACAGAAAGGATTCCGATGGAAATCGGAATCCTTAATAATAAGAATAAAGAAAAGACAATACAATAACAGAAAGGATTCCGACGGAAATCGGAATCCTTAATAATAAGAATAAAGAAAAGACAATACAATAACAGAAAGGATTCCGACGGAAATCGGAATCCTTAATAAATGGAAGGATGGAGGTTCCTGTGGACATAGCAGACGGATTCCTCTCATTTTCATCTTGTTAAGAACAGAAATGAAAATTGAAAAAATGCGAAAATGACTGGCCGCAGCTGGACTCGAACCAGGTACCTTCACCAAGGTAGGCCCCATCGTATCTTGTACATGTAATGTCAGGTCACATGGTTGAATTGACCAATGAAATTTGTAACACATCCTGGGTCATGCATATTAATTATGTGAGGGATTTTCCAATGAATCATGACAATATAGCAAGTGTTTTCAAACTGGTACATGTATTCGATATTTCTTGATTCTGTTAGAAAACATTTTGAACTAATACATACTCGTATAAATTTTGAAATGAAAACAATGTTGAAGCACTGTACTTAATGTTTGCTTACGAATGAAAAAAAAACTGAGGGGAAAAAATGGCCGAGGCCGGTATCGAACCCCGGACCCTCCGATTCGAAGTCTGACGCTCTACCGCTGAGCTATTGCAGAACTGACAAAGCTTTGCATCAAAAGTCTTTAGAAGGATGAAATCTTGCGACTATGATATGACTCAACATGTCGAGCATGTTCCGAATGATAAATCTTTATCGATCGATTCTATTTACAGGTTTGTATTCAGGAGTAAACAACACAGAATTTCATAAAATGTATTTTTTTATTTGACTTTCATTGACCATGTATGTAGAGAATAAAATTATGAATCAATAAATTGTGTTTGCTTCTTTTGCAAGGGCGGATCTAGACAGGGTAGGTGAAAACAGGTATGTACACGTATGTAACATGTAAGTCGGAGGGGGGGGCAAAAACTTATCAACCTCCCCCTTTCGAAGGACTAGCCTATGTCATTGGATAAACAAACCGGCAAAGATCTTGTACAGTTATTTCAAAGATTGACGAATTCAAAAAGAAACAGACAAACAAACGAGAAAAAAAAAAATGCCCAAGGGGGCCACATTGCTCCGTCAAAGGTCTAGTACAGTTGTTTCAAATATTAAGGAATTTATTAAGAAAAAGACAAACAAACAAACAAACAAAACAAATGAAAAAAAAAACAAAAAACAAAAAAAAAAACAAAAAACAAAAAAAAAACAAGAGGCCCAAGGGAGCCATATTGCTCAGTCAAAAGTCTTGTACAGTTGTTTCAAAGATTGTCGAATCAAAAAAGAAAAACACAAGCAAACAAACAAACAAGCAAAACAAATGAAAATAAAAAAAACAAAACAAAACAAAACAAACAAGAGGCCCAAGGGGGCCACATTGCTCCGTCAAAGGTCTTGTACAGTTGTTTCAAAGATTGACGAATTAAAAAAAAACAAGACATACAAACAAAACAAAACAAAAAAAAAACCAAGAAGCCCAAGGGGGCCACATTGCTCCGTCAAAGGTCTTGTACAGTTGTTTCAAAGATTGACGAATGAAAAAAAAGAGGCCTAAGGTGGCCATATATACACGTTGAAGTCAATGACATTGAAATAAATATGCGCAATATGAAATGTGTTTTTCTTCTGAATAAAAAGCTATGAATAGGGCTGACTTGTTGCATGAACGATCGATAATTCTTGTAATGCTGAATCAGCCATTTGTATTTCTCCGTCTGTATATCAAAAATAAAAACCACTAACATTCAGGAACTCCAATGGCTATGTGGATAGGGCGTTGGACTGCTGGCCCAAGGGTACCGGGTTCGATCCCCAGTCTGGACGTTTTTTTTTTTTTCGCCGATCGTCTGCGTTTCTGTCTAGTACTCTCTCTATCTGTTCGTATGTCTGTTCGTTCTTCTATCGTTGTCAGTCTATCTAACACTGTCTATCTTACACTGTCAGTCTGTCTGTCTGGTCCATGCTGCAAATTTACCAGTTAATTTAAATGATGCTATTCAATTTTAAGACATTTTTAAAACATTTAATTAGAAAATGACAACAGCATGAAAGTACAGACAAGTCATGGTACGAAGAGAAATAGAAATAAAAGATTTATCTTTCTTAGATCATGTAAAGTTCACATAAGAAGGACCTCGTTTGTGAAGTAGAAGTAGTGAAGGACAAACACTGTGTATTTAACAAGTAAATGTTGTTATGACATTGAGAATGAAATTTTCACCTTGAACCAAGGTCAAGGAAAAAAGATGAGTATAGAATATCATTTTCTTCAAAATATATATGAAATTGAATAAAGCTCAATATTTTATCAACAAAAGACTGTTATGACCTTGAAATCGAACGAATGACCTTTGGTCAAGGTCAATGTGACAGGACTTACTGCAAGGAATATTTGTACCCAGTTTGCACTCTCAAGGTCAAACAGTCTTTGTTTTATAGGCAAAAATGCTGTTGTGACCTTGAGAATGAGAATTTGACCTTGGATCAAGGTCAATGTGAAAGAGCTTGGCTTAACAATTATGTGTATGAAGTTTGAACTCTGAAGGTCAAATAGTCTTTGTTCTATAAGCAAAAGTTTCATGTGACCTTGAGAATAAAAATTTGACCTTGAAAAGAGGGTCAACATTAAATGACTATCTATAAGTGACCTAACATCCAAGTTTCAACTCAAAGTCTCAAAAATTGTAGAAATTGGCACCTTGCCAATTTAAGGTTCCATTTTCAACTTGAAATAGCTTGAAAACTGTAAATATTTTATGGAGCATGTAAGCGTATAAAAGTTTGCAAATTCCTCAAAGAACAATATAAAACAAATTTTGTTCAAATCGTACGGTTAGTAAAGGAGTTATAAGAGTTTAAAGATTTGACCGCTGATGACCTCAAGCGGGGGCATATGTGAACTTTTCGACAAGAAAAAAATATTAAATTAAAATCTTTATTTGCTCTTTTACATGATACTTTCCATTTTATCATATGATGCGGTACTTTGATGTAACGTCACTGGATTGGCTTGGGGGTAAGAATAATAATAATAATAATAATAATAAGAATAATAAGAATAAAGAAAAGACAATACAATAACAGAAAGGATTCCGACGGAAATCGGAATCCTTAACTAGATGGCTACTGTTGCAAGCAACAGACGGATTCCTCCTTTATAAGACCTTCCTCGGAACTGAAATGTTAAAATCCGAAAAAAAGAAGATGGAAAAAAAATAGTTGCTTTAGTACCTTATTCACTTCAGCAAATGAGTCGAAAGAGCTTATGTCTAATTTGGGACTCTTATTATATTTATCAACAAAATAGAAGAAAACAATGATAAATACCTTTTATTTTTACGAAAGCTTTAAATTCCATGCTCTATCAATAACAAATCCTTTACAATTACTTTCTCAAAACATAATTGCACAATGATTTTGCAATGAGGTAATTTCTATTAATAGAAAATGACAACAACATGAAAGTACAGATATGTAATGCTACTTAGAAAAAAAAAAAAAAGAAACAGAGAACAAGAAGAAAAGAGTTATCTTTCTTACACTATGTTAAGTTCAAATAAGAAGGACTACTTGTGTAGAGAATAAATAGTATAGGACAAAAAGTGTTAATTCTACAAGAGTGAATGATTGTTCTGACATTGAGAATGATTATTTGACCTTGAACCGATGTCTTGGATGAAAAAAAAAGTATTGTGATTATTCTCATCACTATTGATTTTAATCTGAGCAAAGCTCAATATCTAATCAAACAAAGTCTGTTATGACCTTGAAATGAAACAAATGACCTTGGGTCAAAGTCATGGTGAAGGGGTTTGATGCAAGGAATATTTGTGTAAAGTTTGAACTTCCCAGGTCAAACAGTCTTTGTTTTATAGACTAAAGTTTGTTGTGACCTTGAAAATCAGAATTTGACCTTGGGTCAAGGTCAAGGTGAAAGATCTGGGCCCAAGCATGATATGTATAAAGTATGAACTCTGAAGGTCAAATAGTCTTTGTTTTGTAGGGAAAAGTTGCTGTGACCTTGAGAATGAGAATTTGACCTTGGGTCAAGGTCAAAATGAAAGATCATGACTGAACAATTATTCTTATGAAGTTTAAACTCTGTAGGTCAAATAGTCTTTGTTCTATAGGCAAAAGTTTGTTGTGACCTTGAGAATCAGAATTTGACCTTGGGTCAAGGTCAAGGTGAAAGAGCATGGTTTAATGATATTATGTATGAAGTTTGAACTTTGGATGTCTTATAGTCTTTGTTCTATAGGCAAGAGTATGTTGTGACCTTGAGAATCAGAATTTGACCTTGGGCCAAGGTCAAGGTGAAAGAGTTTGGTTTAATGATATTATGTATGAAGTTTGAACTCTGTAGGTCTAATAGTCTTTGTTATATAGGCAAAAGTTTGTTGTGACCTTGAGAATCAAAATTTGACCTTGGGTCAAGGTCAGTATGAAAGAGCTTGGTTTAACGATAGTATGTATGAAGTTTGAACTCTGAAGGTCAAATAGTCTTTGTTCTATAGGCAAAAGCTTGTTGTGACCTTGAGAATGAAAATTTGACCTTGAAAGTAGGTCAACATAAAATGACTACCTATAAGTAACCTAGTATCCAAGTTTCAACTCAAAATCTCAAAAACTGTAGAAATTGGCACTGCGCCAATTTAAAGTTCCATTTTCAACTCGGAAAAGCGCGAAAACCGTAAATATTTTATCGAGCATGTAAGCGTATAAAAGTTTCCAAATTTCCCAAAGAACATTTTAAAACAAATTTCATTCAAATCGTACGGTTAGTTTAGGAGTTATAAGACTTTAAAGATTTGACCTTTGATGGCCTCTAGCGGGAGCATATGTGAACTTTTCGACGACAAAATTTTTTTACCTCAAGATCTTTATATGCTCTTTCACATGATACTTTTCGTTTTATCATAAGAAGTTGTACTTTTTTGTACAGTCACTGGAACGATCTGGGGGTAAGAATAATAATAATAATAATAATAATAATAAGAATAATAATAAGAACTAGATGGCTACTGTTGCAAGCAACAGACGGATTCCTCCTTTATTAGACCTTCCTCGGAACTGAAGTGTTAAAATCCGAATAAAGAAGATGGAAAAAAGAATAGTTGCTTTTGTACCTAATTCACTTCAGCAAATGAGGCAAAAGAGCTTATGTCTAATTTGGGACTCTTATTTATTTATCGACAAAATAGAAGAAAAAGATGATAAATACCTTTCAAGTTAAGGAAGGCTTTAAACTCCTAGATCTATTATATCCATTTTGATTCCTTTGAAATTACTATCCCAAAAAGAATTGCACAATGAATTAGCAATGAGAAAATTTCTATAAATAGAGAATGACAACAGCATGAAAGTAAAGACAAGTAATGCTACTAAGATAAAAAAGGAAACAGAGAACAAAAATAAAAGAGTTATCTATCTTACTATGTAAAGTTCAAATAAGAAGTACTACTTCTGTGAAGAATAAATATTTAAGAACAAAATCCAATCAATCCTACAAGAGTACATGTTTGTTATGACCTTGAAAAAGTTTATTTGACCTTGAACCAAGGTCATGGATGAAAGATAAGCATTTTAGTTAATTCTCACCAAGATTTCTTTTTATCTATTCAAAGCTCAATATTTTATCAACAAAAGTCTGTTGTGACCTTGAAATCGAACAAATGACCTTGGGTCAAGGTCAAGGTGAAAGGACTTGATGCAAGGAATATTTGCGTCAAGTTTTAACTCTCAATGTCAAATGGTCTTTGTTCTATAGAAAAAAAATTTGTTGTGACCTTGAGAATGAGAATTTGACCTTGGGTCAAGGTCAAGGTGAAAGGGCTTGGATCAATGATTGTATTTATGAAGTTTGAACTGTCAATGTCAAATAGTCTTTGTTCTATAGGCAAAAGTTTGTTGTGACCTTGAGAATCATAATTTGACTTTGAAACTAGGTCATCATCAATGACTACCTATAAGTAACCTACCATCCAAGTTTCAACTCAAAATCTCAAAAACTGTAGAAATTGGCACTGTGCCAATTTAAAGTTCCATTTTCAACTCAAAATAGCGCGAAAACCGTAAATATTTTATCGAGCATGTAAGCGTATAAAAGTTTGCAAATTTCCCAAAGAACAATATAAAACAAATTTCGTTAAAATCGCACGGTTAGTTTAGGAGTTATAAGGTTTTAAAGATTTTACCTTTGATGACCTCTAGCAGGGGCATATGTGAACTTTTCGACAAGAAAAAAATTTTAAATTTAGATCTTCATATGCTCTTTCACATGGTACTTTCCGTTTTTTCATATGATGCTGTACTTTTTTGTAAAGTGACCGGAACGGTTTGTGGGTAAGAATAATAATAATAATAAGAACTAGATGGCTACTGTTGCAAGCAACAGACGGATTCCTCCTTTATTTGACCTTCCTCGGAACTGAAATGTTAAAATCCGAAAAAGGAAGATGAAAAAAGAATAGTTGCTTTAGTACCTTATTCACTTCAGGAAATGAGTCAAAAGAGCTTATGTCTAACTTGGGACTCTTATCTATTTATCGACAAAAAAGGAGAAAAAACGATAAATACCTTTCAAGTTTAGGAAGGCTTTAAAGTCCTAGATCTATTCTATCCATTTTGAATCCTGTTAAATAACTATTCCAAAAAGAATTGCACAATGAATTAGCAATGAGAAAATTTCTATCAATAGAGAATGACAACAGCATGAAAGTACAGACAAGTAATGCTACTAAGATAAAAAAAAAAAGAAACAGAGAACAAGAATAAAAGAGTTATCTATCTTACTATGTAAAGTTCAAATAAAAAGTACTACTTGTGTGAAGAATAAATATTTAAGAACAAAATCCTATCAATCCTACAAGAGTAAATGTTTGTTATGACCTTGAAAAAGTTTATTTGACCTTGAACCAAGGTCATGGATGAAAGATAAGCATTTTACTTTATTATCATCAAGATTTCTTTTCATCTATTCAAAGCTCAATATTTTATCAACAAAAGTATGTTGTGACCTTGAAATCGAACAAATGACCTTGGGTCAAGGTCAAGGTGAAAGGACTTGATGCAAGGAATATTTGCGCCAAGTTTGAACTCTCAAGGTCAAATGGTCTTTGTTCTATAGGAAAAATTTTGTTGTGACCTTGAGAATGAGAATTTGACCTTGGGCCAAGGTCAAGGTGAAAGGGCTTGGGTCAATGATTGTATTTATGAAGTTTGAAGTGTCAAGGTCAAATAGTCTTTGTTCTATAGGCAAAAGTTTTTTGTGACCTTGAGAATCATAATTTGACCTTGAAACTAGGTCAACAATAAATGACTACCTATAAGTAAACTACCATCCAAGTTTCAACTCAAAATCTCAAAAACTGTAGAAATTGGCACTGTGCCAATTTAAAGTTCCATTTTCAACTCAAAATAGCGCGAAAACCGTAAATATTTTATCGAGCATGTAAGCGTATAAAAGTTTGCAAATTTCCCAAAGAACAATTTAAAACAAATTTCATTCAAATCGCACGGTTAGTTTAGGAGTTATAAGGTTTTAAAGATTTTACCTTTCATGACCTCTAGCGGGGGCATATGTGAACTATTCGACAAGAAAAAAATTTTAAATGAAGATCTTTATTTGCTCTTTCACATGATACTTTCCATTTTATCATATGATTCGGTACTTTGTTGTAAAGTCTCTGGATTGGTTGGGGGGTAAGAATAATAATAATAATAAGAATAATAAGAATAAAGAAAAGACAATACAATAACAGAAAGGATTCCGACGGAAGTCGGAATCCTTAATAATAAGAATAAAGAAAAGACAATACAATAACAGAAAGGATTCCGACGGAAGTCGGAATCCTTAATAAAGAAAAGACAATACAATAACAGAAAGGATTCCGACGGAATAGTCGGAATCCTTAATAAAGAAAAGACAATACAATAACAGAAAGGATTCCGACGGAAATCGGAATCCTTAATAAGAATAAAGAAAAGACAATACAATAACAGAAAGGATTCCGACGGAATAGTCGGAATCCTTAATAATAAGAATAAAGAAAAGACAATACAATAACAGAAAGGATTCCGACGGAATAGTCGGAATCCTTAATAAAGAAAAGACAATACAATAACAGAAAGGATTCCGACGGAATAGTCGGAATCCTTAAAAAGATAAATTCTAAGAAACATACAAAAATAGGGTATTTCATTTTGTGTGCAATAGACATTGATAGACAATTTTTGAGATGTATTATTTCAGGGCCAGACTACCGACATCATGTATTTTGGAGATATTTTTCATTATGATGGCACAAATGAATCGATGGAAACATAAAGAAAAGTCCTTCATACATGTCATATTAACAATACAAAAGTTTGCCAAGTTACTTGATGTCCGTAGTCTGGAATGTAAAATAAAGGTTTGAAAGGTAATGTCTGAGATCTTGAAAATTGACTATTGACCCGTATCATGCTTATCCAATGTTATGATTGCATGAAAACTTTGAGACAATTTGTGACGGCACAATGCAATTTTGATGGCTGACCAAAATTCAAAACTTGTTTGTTGGTGGTTAAAAACATTGTGATGGCATAAAATCGAGAACTTTGTTTCCTGTAGTCAGATGGGTCATTCACATAGAACATGTACACATGATGTAGAAGACTTAACGTATTGTGAAATTCATTTTGCTAATTCAAAGGAATCTTTTCTAATTTATCAAATCACACATCAGAAAATGCATTGTTGAGAGTATAGATTGGCCACATATTTATCAGTCCTATTACACTTACTATATTTTGGTTGATTAAAATCCATGGCTCCAGGCCCTCAGCCTATCTGATCTGCATGTGCTGTAAACCTGTAGAAATGATAAATTGATACTGACACAGTATATTCTAAGACTTATGGAGATATGACACTTTGACAACAGGTTACGATGGTACATTGTAGAACAAGAGCCCCAGGGGGCACAACGCTCACCTGATACCCATGCACGCTCTAATTGACATACTGACATTGAATACTGATAGTGCCAGTACCAGGATTTTAGCCCACAACCTTTCTAAAAAGATTTTTGCCGGATGCAGAGAAGTTTTTTTTTAGACAACCTTTAAAAGTACAAAAAAGAAAAAATAGTCACATTTCAAAACAATAACTTTTTTACTGATTTGAAAAGACGGATAAAGTGGTCCAACGTCATAATTGCCCAGCTAGTATAGTTCAATTATGCAACATCAAAAATAAAATCATATTGTACATTAATGTGCAGCAGAAAAAGAATAAAACAATGAAATGATTTCATAAATTAAGTTTATTTAAAATTGAACAAAAAACCTTTCATTATTGATAGCTAGCATGCCAGAAATTATAAAGCCTGTGTTTGTGAAACGAGAATGCCCCCGGCGGCATCTTTGTTAGTATAAAGGCCATTTTCTGTTAAGTATGTGAGAGGTCAGGGTCAGGAAAGATCTTGTCACAAGGAATACACATGTAAAAATTGAAACCTCTATCACTAACCTTTCAAAAAATATGCCCAATGTTAAAGTTTTTGAGAAGTACGTCAAAGGTCAAGGTTTTGGTCACGAGGTCAAAAATTTTGGTATCAATAGAAAGGTATTGTCACAAGGAATACACATGTGAAATATGAAACCTCTATCACCAGCTTCCATTTAAAAGTTATGCCCAATGTTAAAGTTTTTCGGAAAACAGACAGACAAACAGACAGACGGACAGGCCAAAAACTATATGCTCCCGAATCTATCAATTCAAGTGAGTTGTGCAGAAATTGGGCCAGTTTGTTTTCCAAAAAGCAGTGTATGGTGTATCAAACCTCATGACCCAGTGAAGCCACTTGAACAAATTATTTTCAGTGAATATGCTGAAATGCGGCGCTTCTTGCCTATGCCAGGGTTTTTCTTTATTTTGGGGAAGGTGCCTGTGCCTGTCCCATTTGGGAAAATTTGCGACATTTTGCTAAAATTGGGAAAATTTTTGTACAAATTCTCACCAAAGTATAACCTTAAAGTATCATTTATTAACACTGATAATCCATTGATTTGCTTGAACTGAACATGGGATGAATAAAAATGCACTTAGAAATAGGACATTTTGTGCTGACTTTCATGTTTTGGGTCTTATTTTCTAGGGTGATTTTTTCATAATTCCTCTTTGGGAATTTCAGGGTGATTTTTTGGGAAAAATAGAGGAAATTTGGCATTGGGAAGGGGCCGAAATTCGGCCCCAAAACAAGGGAAAAAACCCCTGTATGCATATTTCAACAGGCGAGAAGGAGCGTCGCATTTCAGCATACGCTGTTCAACAACTCAAGTGGTTTCTCTAGATTTCGTAGTTTGAAACAAATTAAAAGGCCCATGAAATTGTTAAGCTTGTCCAACTAGCAGACCTACGACATCGTTATTTACTGTTAACAAATTGTTTTACCTCATCAAAGGTCTGTTACACGGAAAAGTTGTTAGCGGAGAGAGTTCATGAAATGTATCGGTTGCATAGGATTTGCCGACAAAAAGTTATTTGGTCCGATAAAAACTCATCATGTATCTATTATCTGAACAGATAAAAATTCCCGAATGTCTTATCACAGGAACCTGTCATTTTATGAGAGAAAATTGTTTTATTATTCACAACCTCAGGCCTCTGTGTTCCTCTTAGAAATATTATACATACAAGGTGTCGAACACAGTGGCTTATGGTTGTAAATAATAATTTATTTTCTCTATTTAAACAACAGCTTTCTGTGGTCCAACATTTCATAGGAAGATTTCAGGAACTCTGAACTGAATTATTTACTTCAAGAATTTCAGATATTAAATGTCCTATCCATTCTCAAAATCCAGAGGAAGAGATTACTCATTAGACGTTTCTTCAAGAAATCAGTCCGTAAATCATTATACTTCATCTAAGAGAGTCTAAGACAGAGGAAATTCGAGCAAACTTTATACATGATAACAAGTATATGCAAGTGTTCCAAGTACATGAATGATAACCATTATGAAAGTGTTCCAAGTATAATGCACATTAAATAAAAATCTATTCCGTTTGCACTGTATCTCCTGAAATGTATCGCAGTACTAAAGGTATCACATTTCGACATGGGGAATCCCCTTCGGATACATGGCAAAACATGACCGCTTTTGAAATCTTGTTCCCCACTTTAAAAATAAAATTCTAAATAAGTATAAAGAATTTAAGGTATCCGATGTACAATAGGGCATTTTTTCATGCCTGGTAAGGTACCATAAACCATATATTTTCTGAAAGGTTATAATGCCCAATGCTCAGAAATAATAATTATAGGGCCAGAAAAACAAAGGGGAATAACTTTTGAAGAATTTAAATTGTCAATTTTCTCTATATAACATATGCAAAATAACAAAGTTGTACAAGAGTTTTTCCCCTTTGATTTTTAAGACCTGAGAGTCTTATATCTGTACTCAGGACATCATTACCTTTCAGAAAATATATAGTTTATAGTACCTTACCAGGAATAAAATTTACCATACTTTACAATGGAGACGATAAAAACGCTATGTAAAATGACTCAATTGTACAACGGATACCTTAAATAATTGAATCATATCACATACAAGGTCAATCAATAAGACATTGAAGCATGTGTCACTTGTTGAATTATCAGCTGTAACTATGGATGAAAGGTCGATCTAAAAATGATTAATCATACAAAGAAGGTTTTTTTTCCTGTAGTTGCACCTGTAACATTGGGCATGGAAAACATACAATGTCATTATACCTATGTACAATCTTAAAAAATATTCCTTAAACATCCAAATGTGGATATCTTGACAAAATTCTTTCACTTGTAGGGTACCATGCATGAGTACCTCATACCTACAAATTGTCATGACAATCTGAAGAGTGGTTATAGAAAAGAAGCAGAAAATGTATGAAAATCAACCCCCCCCCCCCCTTCCTCTTTACCAGGGACGTATATTTTATATACGTCCCTGTTTTTACATGAGAAAAAAATTCATAAAAAATCAAAAAAATAAAATTTAAGCATAAAATACATATCAAAGCATTAAGTAAGTTAAATATGATAAATATGTAGTAAATGAGTGTGTAAAATCATACACTTATTGAGTTATTTAAAGAAATAATGCAAAAATGTGCATTTCTGACTAAGTCCGAAAAGACGTCAAAAACGCGTCAAAAATTTGACTTCAAAGTGGAACCAAAAATAATAACACTTCTTACGACATCTCTCTAGATCATCCTGATGCTTTCAGTTTGTCGATACATGCTTCGGTTCTGAAGAAGAAGTTTGTCAAAGGAGGGTACCCCCCGTGACCTACTTTTGGCTGTGGTGGCGCCACCTGTTGACAGATCCGGACGAAAAATAACAACACTTGTAGGGGACCATGAGTACTTCATACCTACCAAGTTTCATCAAAATCCCTTCAGCCGTTCTGGAGAAGAAGTTTAAAATGTGAAAAGTTTACGACGACGGACAACGACGGACGACGGACGTCAGACGCAACACTATGACAATAGCTCACTTGAGCCTATGGCTCAGGTGAGCTAAAAAGGGAAAAAAATTTTGTTGGGGTCCCGCCGGGGTTTGAAGCCACTCCCCATGGGTCCATTGGGCATGGAAAACATACATTATACCTATGTACAATCTTAAAAAATATTCCTTAAAAATCCAAAAGTGGATATCTTGAAAAAATTCTTTCACTTGTAGGGTACCATGCATGAGTACCTCATACCTACAAATTGTCATGACAATCTGAAGAGTGGTTATAGAAAAGAAGCAGAAAATGTATGAAAATCAACCCCCCCCCCCCCTTCCTTTTTACAAAAGAAAAAAATTCATAAAAAATCAAAAAAATAAAATTTAAGCATAAAATACATATCAAAGCATTAAGTAAGTTAAGTATGATTAAATATGTAGTAAATGAGTGTGTAAAATCATACACTTATTGAGTTATTTAAAGAAATAGTGCAAAAATGTGCATTTCTGACTAAGTCCGAAAAGACGTCAAAAACGCGTCAAAAATTTGACTTCGAAGTGGAACCAAAAATAATAACACTTCTTACGACATCTCTCTAGATCATCCTGATGCTTTCAGTTTGTCGATACATGCTTCGGTTCTGAAGAAGAAGTTTGTCAAAGGAGGGTACCCCCCGTGACCTACTTTTGGCTGTGGTGGCGCCACCTGTTGACAGATCCGGACGAAAAACAACAACACTTGTAGGGGACTATGAGTACTTCATACCTACCAAGTTTCATCAAAATCCCTTCAGCCGTTCAGGAGAAGAAGTTTAAAATGTGAAAAGTTAATGACGATGGACGACGACGGACGACAGACGCAACACTATGACAATAGCTCACTTGAGCCTATGGCTCAGGTGAGCTATAAAGTCTATTTCAAGGATACTACACTTTATCTCCGTACCAGGTTTGAAGATTGTAACCCTTATAGTTCTTTCACAACTAACCTAATTCTAAAATTACATTTTTTTCACTTTCATTTAAAATTTTGCATGATAAAGTATTTCATGTATTGTCAAAATCGTGTTTAACCAGTTTCCGAAGTGAGCCACGCAGATAGTAGTTAATCAGGGTAGAAAGGAGTGAAAATAATAAAGTCCGGAAACTGTTCGGACACCAACTTACTGTCCGCACGGCGAGATCTATTGAATTTGTTGAATGGTATCCACTTCCCTTCTAAAACTATTTTCTATCACTGTGAGCGTAGTATTGTTCTTACAGATGTAAAACTAATAAAATTACCGCTAATTACGAGAGTTCGAGATCTATTCCCCCTATATAATTTTACCTCAGGAAATATGCTGAAAAAGTAGTTAAAAATTCAATTTTCCTTTCTGAAGTCATTGAGATGCATTAGTTACAGTGCATTGAAGATGCTATTTTCTTATACATTTATTTTGGATATTTACTACATTCAGATGCACAGACAGTAATCAATTGGTTATTGTGCATGGACATCAGTACACTATATATTGGTAAAGCCCCCATTCCACTGCAATCCCGCTGTTACCTATGTTCATTCCCGACTCCGAAAATTGCCAGGTCGGGAAAGAATGGCTCTTAATCCTATCTTGGTTTGGTACAGGGTATGTTCATGATGTTGGTCCAAAATTGATAAGTATTAGAGCGGGCACGCTTTAGAGGTCGGGAAAAGTTTCCTGTAAATCTTTCAACCGGTTGAAAAATTATGGGAAACTTTCCTGCTCTCCTTTTGGTCGTGAAATGGTCAGGGCTTGGTCAGGATAATCGGGGGTACAGCCTACATGTCCTGGTCGGGAAAGAGCGTGGATTGAGCATGGTCTGATCAGCATTTTGCTAAACCCTGCTCTCTTATCATGCCTTATTTATGCCCTGTTCCCGATCTTTACCCGTTTATTCTACGCTCTTACCACAATCTATCCACTACAGATTCAAAGTTCGTTGATCTTACCGTCTTAGACCTTTTCATGATCATCTTAAGTATATTCACGCTCTATATGACCAAGTAATGACTAAATGACGCTTCAAATGGGATCTGTGCATATCTCTTATTTTTTCGCTCTGATATTTATTTGAAATACTTATGATCAAAATGTTGTGGTGACAACAACGCAAACAAGATACAAATGTGCCAATCTTGGCTGTCCAAAGCCACTAAATTCTTAGTACATGTAGTAAGGGAAATTTTAATTTTGATTGCAACACTTTTGGGTAAGGCTGGGTCAAAACGAGAAATATAGGAAAGAATGTTAAAATCATTGGACCAGTGATTTTTTTTACCTTTTTTAAAAGCCACCTGTACCTTTTCATTTGGGAAAATATGGGACATTTTGGACAAATTGGGAAAATCTAGAAACAAAATTTCGTTAAAGAAACACTCAAATTATTGGTTCAAAACAGAAATTTTCATTTAATAACCATGTTACAGATCAAACATTGCCCCCCATCCCCCTTTACATGTAACTGTTGAGAAGTAAAGCCATTTGTATGATGCTTCATACTTTTGGGGTACGAATTTACGATTTTTAGGAACTGGGACACTGTTGTCCTCATTTGAGATGTCCTTGACTTTTTTATTGGAAACAGAGGCCTGTTCGGGTCGAGAACCGACGCTGTCGGTGACTTCATTTACATTGGATATTACGGGAGTGTTACAAGTATATTTATAACCGCAATCCTTTTTTAAAAAAAATGAATGGATTTTTGATAGATCTCTTGTACAAATCTTTTTTTATTTAGTTTTTTGACATAGTACTTAGACTGTCCCCGTAGCATCCATCAACAAGTTATCAAAGTGAAGCCATCGTATGCTTAAGAGATTTTGATTCCTTTTGTGCACTTTTCTTGGCAAATTCAATTCAATCTTGAAAACAATTTTGATCTCCGTGTATTGGGAAAATATGAGCTGATTTTTGGGAAAATAAAGCTAATTTTTACGAGGGGAAGCCGCCGATATTCGACGGCAAATCAGGCCAAAAAAAATCACTGTCCAGGACAACAAATATGTCATATCAGTTCAGGTTGGAAATTGTGTTTTGAACAGGAATGCGTCCGGAACAGTTGGAAATAGATCGGGATTCCATCAGAATAGATCGTGTTTGCCTGGTGACGGTAATAAATTGGAGGTTAATCAGATAGAACATGACTAATGGTCGGCAACATGATCGCGAGTAAAGCAATAAGTAAAGCGTGAGTTAGTCTGCATTAAAATGTGAATCGGTCATAAATTGATCGGGAAGTGGTCGGGAATATATATAGAGTGTGATGTTAAAAAAAAAAATTTTAAAGTCGGGAAATTTTCACCCGCTCTTGTGGAAATTTCGGTCTACAGTGGGATTGCACTGGAATGATGGTGTGACGATTTGGAAATCATGCCCAGTTATCTCAGTCGGTAAGAGCGCCTGCCCAGACTGAAAGCAGAGGATATGGCCTTATCGGGTTTGATTCCCAGACCAGTCACAATTTACATTCTGCCTGTCACAGTGGCTTTAAATTGAAAAAGCAGCGAAAGTTTGTATGTAAACAATCAGATAATTATGATTTTAACCTAGACTCAGGCTTATCGGGTTTGATTCCCAGACCGGTCACAATTTACATTCTGCCTGTCACAGTGGCTTTAAATTGAAAAAGCAGCGAAAGTTTGTATGTAAACAATCAGATAATTATGATTTTAACCTAGACTGTGAATTGTATGGACCAGTCTCTCACTCAGTCACTGTCTTTCACCTGCGCCTGGATATGCTCTGTTTGTACATCCCGGGAGAACGGAACTCTTCCAGTAGGAGGATCGTTTGGTTTACATTGGCTACGTTGCCGAAGAAAAAAATGTTGAAGTCTATAATTCTTATTGGAGGTCCGATGAAAGGCAAGATACATAATGATTTTTTTTCCCACTTTGATTAAATAAGTGAAACTTTGTCAAGCTGTTCCACAGATGTAAGATTTTTTGGAACAGAGGAAATTCGAGCTGACTTGAGCTTGTTGTTGTTTAGTCCGACTCATGCAGACCTACGACGGTGTTATCTGTTTTTTCGCCTTCGGTCTGACTGCTATGCATAGGCAAAACTTGAGAATTTCTGTGCGAACAAAATCTCGGCAAATCGTCCTTTTTTTGGACAAATTCCAGTCTCTTCAACCAAAAAATAACTCACCCAGTCCTCCTGTCCCTAAAAATCCCCTCTAAGCCTGGTTTCACCTCTTCTTCTCTTCCGATTTTCCTCTGATCGCGAACAGTTTGTCATGCGCACAGAGGTGAAACCAGGCCTAGAGGGGATTTTTTAGGGGGAGGAGGACTGGGTGAGTTATTTTTTGCTTGAAGAGACTGGAATTTGTCAAAAAAGGACGTCTTTCCCGAATTTTTTTTCGCACAGAAATTCTCAAGTTTTGCCTATGCATAGCAGTCAGACCGAAGGCGAAAAAACAGATAACACCGTCGTAGGTCTGCATGAGTCGGACTAGTTGTTAAATTGTTGTGAGATTGAAGTAAACTGGAGCTCTGACCGAGAATCTTTGAGGAGGACGGTAACCCGTAATGTTTCACTCTTATATCCTTTGGAAGAATTTAAGAAGGTTGTGGTGTCCCCACTATGTGTGATTGAACATGTTCACCTCGTCTGGTGCTCTGATCGGGATTCGAACCATGGTCGTTGGCATGAAATGCCAGAGATTACCAAGTGAGCTAAATGTCAACCCAATAGCCCAGTCATTTAACACCCTGGTTTATCAGAGGATCGTAATCCACAACAAGCTGTTATGCTTTTGTTTCTTCATCTTTCTTCCTCCGTTAAAATGAAGGGCATTCTCAGCCTACTGTGGCATTCTCTCACTGTAAAAATGACCATCATAAATACATGCAGACAATTTCTGGTTGAGAGCTCAAGTATCATGTAGCGGACCTGGGGGCCGAAACCCCCTTCCCCTTTCTAGAAGTTTCATCAATACAGAAGATCGCAAATACTTCTAACCAAGACTATACGAATGTTCTGGCGCACTCTTCGATTGTCTCCATTGTTATGACGTCATCAATTTACTTGGGCAGAAAAGGTGCCCAAGTTTTGTACAATGGTTTAGGTGGGTGACTAAATGATAAATCGGAAGGGACATGCTGCACGCGCTGTATTTGCGATCTTGCGTATTGTAACGTTGTTCAGGTATCCTTCACCTCTTTGTAGGTGCACCCACGGATGTGGTATGGTAAAAACGGTAAAGCTTCTCTTAATACACTCTTAAAAGCAGAAAAAGTTTATTTAAACGGACACTGCGTTGTCGATCACATACATGTCTGTCCGTTTAGCTATAGTTTTGTAGGTATAAACGACCACAATGCATACATGTACTGTGGCACAGTTTCATTGTAATCTGTTCACACTTATGGAGAAAATTGTGATTGTTCGGAAGGAGACCACTGTTCACAAGTACACTATAATATATTAACATTGTTATCTAATCATACTAATATAACAATTATATTTCTTATTAAATCAATGGTGGATTGGTCACAGTACAATCACAGTTGCTAAGTTGCCCATCATTTGTAATAACAATTCAATATTCTTTCTTTCTATTTCAGGGACCAGGTTTCGGCCCCTTTCACTAGAACTCCCTAAGCCACTTTTTCCTGTTGCTGGATTACCTATTATTTATCATCACATTGAAGCCTGTAGTAAGGTAAATTTTTGAAATTCTGTCATGATTTTAAGGTATCCGTTGTACAATTGACTATTGAGTCATTTTACATAGCGTTTTAATCATCTCCATTGTAAAGTATAGTGAATTTTATTCCTGGAAAGGTACTATAAACTACATATTTTCTGAAAGGTAACGATACCCTGAGTACAGATATAAGATTCCCAGGTCTTAAAATCAAAGGGGACTATTATTTCCTACATTTGATTATTAGTTTAGGTTTTATTACTGACCGTCTACAGAGATTTGTCAGGTTGATCAATTCCACAGAAGGTGAGGCGAAGTCGAGTCTTCTATGTGCTTGATCAACCCAACAAATCTCTGTTGACGGACAGTAACAAACCTAATAATTGTTTTATTTTGTTGATCATGATGACTGAAATCTCTGTTTTTGTTGCCGAAAGTTATCGTTTCACGACTTCATTTACATGCCAATTCATTTATACAGCAATGGCGGAATTGCTGACGGTCTATAGAAATTTAGACGCAATTCACGCACTCTGATTGGTTCGAACTAGTCTGGGGCTAAATAAAATTGCATAGACAGTATGTTTCACTCACATAGCTACTAAAAATGGTGAAAACCTTGACATTTCATTCAGTTATCATGACATCATGATAAAATAAAACAACTATTAGTATTACAGTCATGTATCGTAATAATTTTATTTTGCAGGTACCTGGAATGAGAGAGGTGATACTGATAGGATTCTATCAACCCAACGATGCTCTCACAAAGTTCATTAACTCTGTACAGAATGAATTTAAAATTCAAGTCAGGTAGGCAAGTGCAACATTTTCAAATGCGTAAAATAAAAATGTCATATACAAAGCAAAGGGTCTTATATATAGGAATTACTTTGTCAGTATGTCAGTCTTGTGTGGATTTCATTTCAATATTCTGTCTTTTTGATACTCATGTGGGAAGGTATCAGATGTTAATGCATTATAACATAGTAAATTTCTGAAATATCACATTGCAAAATGCACAAATCATACAAATGTATGTGTATTGATCCTAGATTTACTTCTTGCAATTTCCATATTTATAGTAATTCATTAAAAAAATGTAATGTGCTTTTATACAAGGTATCTCCAAGAATACACTGCCCTCGGCACAGCTGGTGGTATATATCATTTCCGAGATCAGATTTTAGCAGGAAACCCTGACGTTTTCTTCGTTATGAATTCAGACGTGTGTGGAGATTTCCCTCTCAAAGAAATGCTATCCTTTCACGTCCAGAAAGGGGGAGGATCACATTGTACAGTGTTAGGGACAGAGGTCAAGTATTGTGCTGTGTTTCTCTTTTCTTTATGTTATGTAGTCATCCGGTATTGATTCTGTACTGGTAATTTATTACGATATTGATATATATTTACATATGCCCATTCATTTGTATAGAATTTACACTGTGATTATAGGAGTATAACCGCGGTGGCGTGGTTTGAACTATGACGTCATAGTAACTTGGCTTGATTTGAACTTTGAGGGTACGTAGTAACAGAGCCTTAGCAACGGAGTTTATAAACGTATTTTAACGTCATTTAAGAATGAAAAACTGGAATGTAAATATATATAATAACTGTCTTTTTGGAATGTGATTATACTGTGATAACCTACAATGGATCCAGGAATTATGTTTCTCATAATGCGCTAACGCGCATTATGGAACATAATTCCTGGATCCATTGTAGGTTATCACAGTATAATCACATTCCAAAAGACAGTTATTCTATAAACAATGTCATGTACTATGAAATCACAATAATTATTATAGTTATATTAAGGCCTCATTATTTTGTAAATTTCATTTTTTCTCGCTTCTAAACAACATACATGTACTTGTATTAAGGTTCCCGCACCCTAATAGAGTTACTTCCAGTTAAGATTTTTACACTATTCCCACATTTCCGACAAATACCGATGATTTTATTATCGGGAATGTTCAGAGGTAATTGCATGGGTCATTGGTTGAAAAGTGGCATCATTTACATGTATATGTCATTGAGCAAAATTAGTGTATAAAGTATTCTATGTGATGAAATAGAAAATCTGTATCTTTGATAATTCTCATTGAAAATGAATTACGGGCTGAATACCTTAACACACTGATTTTCCCAACTAGTAGCTATTAGTAGATTAGAGTTATCTTTCCTTGAAGCGGAAAAGCGTCCAACATCTACCAAGACTCTTTAAATTTGACCTGACATGAATATACAGGGCTGTCGAGCAGCCTGATTTGGGGTTGATATTTGGCCCCATTCCCAATTCAAAATAGTATTTTTTTTCAGATTTATTGACAAATTTTCCCCAATTTGAAACCTCATGGAAAATTCAAATCAATGAGTTAATAATGCTAAATTATGCCCCAGTCCGAAAAATGGGTGTGAGAGCCCTAATATAAACAATGTATCATTATATTTTATAAATGTGTTTTGTATTAATAGGCAACACGACAGCAGTCCCTGAATTATGGATGTATAGCAGAAAACAAGGACACCCACGAGGTACGGTGTGTATGATACATGTATCAAAATTAATGTATATGGTGTGTATGATACATGTATCAAATGTATATGATGTGTATGATACATGTATCAAATGTATATGATGTGTATGATACATGTATCAAATGTGTATGGTGTGTACTACATATCATTTATATGGTTAGAAAGTTGGAGTGATATAAAATGTACATGTGTTTAGAAAAAAGGAGAGAAATTTAAAGAAAATTACATCAAAAGCTCAAGAATTAATGTCTTGATAAAATACATGTACATGCTAACAATTTTTATTGCAAAAACATTTATGGAGAATCACATGAAGAAAAGGTCAAAGTCGAGCATTTAGGGTTAAACTATAAAGCAAATGAGATTTTTGTTTCCAAACACTAGTGTTGTATAAATGTTGACATATATTTTTAATCTGCAGTGATCTTTTGTAGATTTTACACTACGTTGAGAAGCCGGAGACGTACATCAGCTCGACAATAAACTGTGGTGTTTATCTCTTCTCACCAGAAATATTTAAGACTCTAGAGCGCATCTTCAAGAAGAATCTGGAGGAGAAATATAGGTTAGTATTGGATACTTTTAAACGTATCAAAGTGACATGATAAAAATAGAAGGAAAGAATTCAAAATTACTATAGATAGAATTTTACCCCCACTCGTTGTCAGAAAAATGAGATAATAGGGAGGTTCAGATTTCCTACGTGTAACTTGTACGTGTACTTGTATTCTGATCGCTATTGTGATGTCATCATTTATTGCGTTTGACGTCATTTGCTCTACAAGTTACGCGTAGCCAGTGAACGTGTAAAGAGTGAGGTACACGTAGGTCTTTACTTCAAAATATTTCACCCCCTTTATTCTATCAAATATTATAAAAAATATAGCATTCAACTCAGAATGATTTGTAGTTTCTTTTCAATATAGATTTAACCGAAGTTAATGTTCCTTTTGAATTTAACCTGTCCAAAAGTCAACTTTACTTCATTACGATATTACAAGTACACGTAATGGTCTTTGAAAAGAAATCTCATCAACAGTAACGTGTAGTTCAACTTGTAAACTAGACGTACCCGTACAACCTCTCTAATGGCAAAGGATTGATATACATGTAGCCTTTTTTTCAAAATGAAAAATTAGGAATTATTTCACTAAATAAGATTATAATAAGGTTGGACCAACTCTTCTGCAAGATGTTGATTTTTTCATACAAATATTAGAACTTTTTAAGTTCAGAATATTACTATGTATATAGATTGAAGGTCATTTAATAATTTTTGTCAGAAGATATGGTCAAACTTCCAAGTTTACAGTACATTAAGTTCTTTTCAAGATTTTGCGTCAGGTTATGGTATTATAGCTAAGAAATTCTCTGATATGTAAAGTAGAAAGGAACAGAAAACTAGATATTTAATTTTTTTTTAAACTTATGATTTAATGTATTTATCATAGAAACTTAAATGGAAGGTATGATGAGTATCCAAGGGCTTTATATGTCCATCTGTAATGTCGGCAGAAATATGTGTACATAGTGTTTGGATTGTCTGTCTGTAATACATGTATGTCTGTCTGTTCCCAGTGTCTGCCAATAGAGTTCTTTCTCTAAAGCTTAAGGTACAAAGTACTTGCCTTTGAAGACAGAAGTCTAGTGTTTCACAACCAATTGAAAGCTTATTGGCTTGGAGGCTTTATTACATGTATGGGAAAATCACTGTGACAGTATAATTTCAAAAGGTGATTAACGTCATATTAATGAACAAAAACAGTACATGTAATTTATTGCCTATTAGTAAACTAGTACCATGTATTGTGACCTCTTAGTACATTTATTAATAAATTTTCAAAATTAATACATGTATTATATTAATATTATTGCTAAAACTCGATACATATACTGTACTATAATATTAGGATTGTCCATTAGCACTGCATTGCAGAAAACATTTTTTTTTCAAGATTAAGCTTTCAAAATTCACATCCAACCATTATAATAGCTGGAGTTCATTGACATTTCTCATTGCCTATTAACATTATTTACACCATATACTGTATATGTATTAAAATTTAATGGGTTGCATGCATTAATTGTATCAAAGATAGAGGGAGCATTTAATATTGGGATAGAATTGTGGTGGCCAGAGGTACTTGAACTTATGAATGTGGATACTGCATGGTTTATGGCAGAGATACAATCCTTTAAGTTGTATACTGTATCTTTTTATTCAAACAGTAATTCCAACCCATGGAGTACATGGTAAACATTACACTGTCAGAATGCATTATAAATGGGCATGTTCTTGTTATATTTACCAAATTTCAGTACTAGAACCCTTAGACAGTTACTGTTGCTTGCTACAGTTTCCTTATAGAGAAATCTACATTTCATAATAACATGTTATACCATATGTTGTTGATTAACGCATAATATATTTTCTATGATAATCAAAGTTATGACTTTTTTCAGTTTCAAATATCCAACACATATTTTTTAGGGAGCAACCATTTGACTCTAATAGAAATACACAGATTTTTTGCAACTGTTACAATGTTGTTAAGTTGATATGTATCCATTATGCTAGGAACTAACATATCTCTGTCTTTTATAATACTCTTTCACGATAATGTTCGTTCGGATCTTTTTTGTCTCTTTGTATGGTTCTTTTTCTACTCAAAAAATGGAATGACATCATACTGCTCTAAACCGTAGCAATTAAGCACTGCTGCGCCATGACGTCATTTTATTGTCTTGAGTGGAAAAAGTACCATACGAAGAGACAAAGTGATCCGAACAAACCTTATCGTGAAAAGGTCTATTAATCATGTTTTGTTCTGCATCCTCCATCTGTCAGTATGTGTTTGCATGTTAAAATCAAGGTCATGATGAAAATTGAACTAGCCTTGACTTTTCAAATATAAGTAGATTCCCTAGGTTTGTACCTTGAACATTCTTCATGTATGTAAAATCCCTGTAAGTAGTAATATAAGATATATATATCTATATATAGAAGGGGTTTAGATTCCTTCTCTCCTTCCACATCGATGAAATATAAAAGAAAAACCTGAGATTAATATAATCTTACACCACCACGAGGGAGGGATGGCGATTTCTCAACCCGAGTGTATAAATTTTGGACAAGCAAAATTTTTACACGAGGGTTGAGAATTAGCCATCCCTCCCTCGTGGTGGTGTTTGATTGTTTTTCTCCCACGTTATCGACTATCTGGAGTGTCTGTTATAATCACCAGTTTGCCTTGCTTCTATAACGTCGCTTTGGTAGCAATGACGTCAGAGGGTGAGATCCATTTATCTCACCCCAGGGAAATTTGAGAGTTCTCAGTCTCAAGTGGGAGAAATAATAGGCCTCTTGCCGAAATTCATAATGGCTGACAAAATGACAAAAAATGTCAGGTAATTTTTGTGCACTTTTTCATTGTTAGGTCACAATGGAATTGGAATTGAAAAACAGTGGTGTCATAGTGTAAAGCAATGCCAAAAGATGTTGACTCAGACATTTTGTGCTTATTACAACTTCGGAAAATGGTCTATTCACTAAAAATCAGAGGAAGCTGGACCTCCTTGAATCCCTCCCCTGAAAAATCTAGATTCATGTTTGAATTGATTGAAATTGATTATTACAATGTGGATTTGTTATTGTGTTTGTCATATACATGTATAACTACATGTACATGTATGTGACACTGTAAATTTACTCATGTCAATTCAAAGCTGTTGCCACAATTATAATATTGAAATATCTTGCCCCCTTTCATAGATAAGAAAACTGTCCTGTAGTATGAAACATGTATGTCTTATGGTGCTAAGCTTTGTTCTCTGTACATTTGTATGAGATTTGTGTTTGATGCATCCACACTGTTTGCATGGCTCACTGGTTATTACTTGACATGTATGGAATAATTACAGTTGCTGTTTGCATTCATTTTTTATAATATCAGCACTGTTTTCAAACACAAAATTCAGTCATTGACATTTTCTTTCTATTTGATGAATAGTTATTACCATAGATAACACGTTTTGGGTTAAAATGAACACCGAATTTCAGAGAATTTTGAAATTGTCTTCATTAAACAATAAACTATGATTGTAACGGTACCTTGAATATAAACGCTAAATGTCCAAGCTGATAGATTAATAATATGACCATGCTTTTCATTGTTTTGTCTTTTAATCATATTAAGATGAGAAAAATGACCAAAAGGTACAATGTGTCAGAGTCTGAATATTCAAGGGCTCATTTCAAAATAAGAATATGACTGTAGGCTGTTTTCTGACAGTCATGATAAATTGAATTTCGTATCGGAATGTCTTTCATGTATTGGATTTCATTGTAAGTTCTGAATTGTCATACTGTTGATTGATCATTGATGTTCGTAATACATCATGAAATGAGGGAGGCCTATCATCTTATCAGCACATCTGCCTGTCTGTCTTGTCTGTCAACCTTTGGTTGTTTGACAATATTTGGTTCAGGAGTAGTTTTTGGGTCACTAGTTTATATTATGTATTGTTGTTTCAAAGGATGATAGTAATAGAATAATGTTTTAAGTCAGAAAGCCAAGGTCTTTTAGCCCATTTGGCTGACTTCTATTTTGTGTAGTAACAATCATGCCAAGATAAGTGAATCCACACGGTCACATAGGACCAGATTTAATGTTAAGATAAAGATCAATGTGGGTACTTGAGATCATAGTATATCCAAAATGATTTTTATTCTGCACAGCAGGTGCCTGTTTTACAAAAATACCTACCAAATTTAAAGAATTTTCGTAATTCTTGATTGCCTGGTACTTCTTATATAATTAAGCTAAAAATCACGATGTTTTGTTTCTGAATTTGTATTTAAAAATGCTATTAGAAAGGAAGTGAAAAAAGAATTTCAGCTTTTATTTGATGATGAAAGTTACGAAAATTCCAAAAAATTTTCGTAAATATTTTTGTAAAACAGGAACCTGCAGCCTGTTTCACAAAAATACTTACGAACAATTTTAGGAATTTTCGTAATTTTTGATTGGTAATTTCTACTAAATTACTTAAATGTGAGAAGTTTTGTTTTCTAATTTATATTGAGTATGTCAAAGTGATATTAGAAAACATGATGCAATCTAACTATAAAACATTTTTAACCTTTTAATAAAGGACGAAACTTACGAAAATTTCTTAAAATTTTCGTAAGAATTTTAGTGAAACTCGGCACAGATTATTTCAGGTTTCAATAACTTAAAATAATGCCCTACTATAACAATGTACTTTTCAGTGTGGACACCACCTCTCCCTCCAAAGAAATTATCCGTTTGGAACAGGACATATTCGTTCCGCTGGCAGGATCGGGTAAATTGTTCGTCTTCCATTCCAACAGATTCTGGAGTCAGATAAAGTCGTCTGGGTAAGTGACAAAATTTCTTACGCATTAAACTCACTGTCACAATTTAAAAAAATCTTTCAATAAATGACTTCATTATCACTGGGATTAATTGAGAAATCACTGTCTTACTTTTGATGGTCATTGGTCACTGTGTGTATAATTCTGGTCATCTGGGTAAGGTGCAAATTCTGTGAATTGTAAAGCCATTCAAGGAAGATACATGTATGCACATCCATACATGCATACATGTATATCACTAGGCCTTATCATATGAAATTTTATCATGACTTTTTATAGAAGTGAACAGCAATATCAATACTTATTCTTATTACGCAGTTCAAATTACTGTTTTCCAAACATAAGAGTCTAAGACTCCAGTATTTTTTTTCCAGGGCAGCCATATATGCAAACAGACACTATCTAGCGATATACAGAGACACACACCCAGATCGGCTAGCTAAGAACGGAGAGGGACTTCCCACTGTCGTAGGTGATGTGTTTATACATCCTACAGCAGAGGTTCACCCTACAGCTGTGGTAGGTAGCACTTAATTAGTCCCCTACCGACACAGATGGAGGGGACTTTTAGTTTCCTCTTGGTCTGTCTGTTAGTCAGTCCATCAGTCTGTCCCTCTGTCAGTTTTCTGGAATATTTTCTGCATGTATAGAGATATCCAGATTCTATTTGATGGTCAGTCAGTCCGTCCATCAGTCTGTCCTGTCAATTTTCTGCAATTTTGCTGCATGGATAGAGTTATCCAGATGCTATTTGATTTAAAGCTTGGTCTAGGATAGCTACAGGGCAAGGTAAAGTTTGGTGATTGTCGACCTATTTTTGAGGGAGTAATGCCCCTTGTTGACATGCAATGTTCAAAATTCAGTTTTCCGGACATTTTTCTGCAACAAATAAAGATATTGAGATGATATTTGATACACTGCTTGGTCTTGGATAATGGTGTAAACATTTAGATTTGAAGGAGTTATGCCCCTTGATAATTTGCAAAATTAAGTTTTCTGTACTTTTTCTGCTGTTATTGCAGATATTGAAATAATGTTTGGTATCAAGTCTGAGTTCAGGTCTGATTAAAACATTGTAGGCATAGTTGCAGGACATACATTGTATTTTATGTCATTAGAGGACTTATGTTGCTGACTGATCAAAAACATGTTTACATGATGTTAAAACGTTCAAACGGCCAAAAAAAGCAAACTTAAAAATGTTTATTTCACGAAATTTCTCTAGCCCAAGACCCAGGGCTACATGTACCAGAAATTTTGCCTGGTTAGTAGAAATTGTCTATTATCAAGACTTAGTATACAAATTTTTCCAGTAGAATTTCTCTTCAGGCTAGGGGTTCAAAAAATATTTGTTAAGACCGAAATACTTGCAGGTAGGAAGTTGATGATAATTACTTCCATCTTGAATGGATATAAAGAAAATGCCTGTTTGTACTAGCTATAACATACATGTACATGTACTTTCAACATGTTCAACTGGAATATTTATTTTTCAGCTCGGACCGAATGTGTCAATAGGAAAACATGCAGTGGTTGGAGAGGGTGCCAGGGTCAGAGAATCTATAGTCCTAGAGGGAGCCACTCTACAGGTAATATTTTTTTTATCGCAAGTATATTAATATATTTTTTTATCATAATGATACCTCTTGTATTGTACGTACATTGAGATCATGATCAGTTGTAGGCCTGACTAAGGAGTTGTTAGAATATTAAAGGCTTGAGACAGCTATAAAATAATTCATTTATTCCTCAGGCACTGTTCTTTCTTTTGAATGAAAACATTGGCCCTTTTAGTTGTGGTGGTGCAATCCATAAATTAAAGCTTTCTGGTTTCAATTGATTTCTGTGGGAAAATGCTCCAGGACCTTTTGATCATATAATCATTGTATTTGTCCATGAATGGTTGTATCAAACTTGACATGAGATTCAGATGTTGATCAAGCCTGCCTAGTTGTTTCTACTGAAAATTTTTGTTAAATTTTGTGTATTGAAATTTTGACTTTTTCATGGCAGATTTTACACCTTATTCTAACAGCTTCTTTTTGAAAGAAATGACATGATTATTAGAAACTAAGCCTGTTATCTCATTGTTTTGCAAGCAATTTTCTTGTAGTTTTGACAATCTTTATATTGCTGCTGATACCTAGGTATTATGTCATAAAAATATGAATATTATTTGAACAGTTGTTAATGTAAAATTGATTGGATGTTTCAGGATCATAGCTGTGTGTTGTACAGTGTGATTGGCTGGAATGCCACAATAGGGGCGTGGACTAGAGTGGAAGGCACACCCAATGATCCCAATCCGAACAAACCATTTGCCAAGGTGGAAGTGAAGTCTACATTTACAAATGACGGCAAACTCAATCCCTCAATAACTGTGATAGGTATGTAAAATTTGTTTTCATTATTCTGTCGAAATGTTCCGCTTATTTACGCTTGTCTAAGGGTTTTATTTTATTCTATTGTTCCTCCACTTTCCTGGTATTCATTACCACCTTTGTTGTTTTCCACTTGCATTTTAATAAGTTCAAACATATTTCTCAATTCAAATACTGTAACAGGAATTTGGTAAATATTTCTCATCATTACATTTGCCCTTTCCAATTACGTGTTATGATCTATCAATTAAATAATCTTTATTCTATCCATAATGATATTTATTTTTCAGTCATCTGTAGGGTGAAGGGTCTATTACAGTATAATTATGATGTCATTCTAAAATTATTAACATACTTTGATTGTTCAATTTCCAGGTTCCAATGTCCAAGTACCATGTGAGGTGGTGATATTGAATTCCATAGTTTTACCAGACAAATCTCTCAGCGGCAGCTATAAAAACCAGATCATTCTATAGACATGATAGATGAACACTTGATTCATTATTACATTCAGTCTCATCACTGTACAATTCATGTGTGGATTCAGAGACACTGTTGTAGTGGGTCAGAATCAAATTGGTCAAACTGCATTTATTTATATTATTTTCTATCATTCTTCATTTATTATACAGTCATACCTGTCTTAAAATGACCAAACTTTATTGCAATTTTTCTCCTGCCTTGAACTTTTCTTTAATAATTCCATCCGCATGATTTTCAATTCAAATAAACCTTTATGTTAAGAAAAGCTGGACATGTGCATTGAAGCCTGATGCACATATCTTTTCAGTAAAGAAGAAATTCAATATCGTTCATTTTTAAAAGGTTATTTGTACTTTTATGTGTACAAGAAACTGTCACAAAAATTTTCCCATCCTTGTCATATCGGCTTAAACCTGTAGTAACCCATTCTCCATCATCCATTAAGACAGACTTGTCTGTAGTTCATTTCTCATGCTGTATGAGTGAGCGCATGACAAACTAAAAATTGTCATCACCATATTTTGTGATATAACATTATAGTCTTCTCAATCATGCATAATTGTGTGTAAATTAATCTGTTTTGTGACTATATTTTATTAATATATAAGTAAATTTGATATATTTATCTCTCTTTCATCTGGCTTCAATGAGTCCTTTATTTTGTGAATGGAGAGGTGATTATTGTTATGAATTGTTTAGTACCACGACATATCTGTAACCACGGTCTAACGATTATAACAAAATTGTAACAGTTTTTGATTTTTTTACAAGTTTCGGATCCGATGTAATAGTAACAAGGGTGTTAATGGGATTTTGAAGTAGTTACGATTTTCATTTCTGACCAAGACGTTTCTGTCGCAAGGATCTCACCGAAATAGTAACATGTACTTCATGGTTGATTAATGAATGTACGTAATGAGATGCACTACAAGGTTTTATTTGTAGTAGTTACACTTTTCATTTCTAACCAAGATGTTTCTGTCCCAAGGGTTATACCGAAAAAGTAACAAGAGACTTCATGGTTGTGAAGATAAAGTAACATTTAGGTTATGCTACGTGTTTTTGCATATGAAAAAAGAATGAATGAGTAAAAATAAAAATTGTTCGTACAGCATCAATAGTAACAGTTTCTTTATGGTAGTCGATCCATAACTAAGAATGGATAGTGCACAGGTACCTTTTCCATCACATTACAATTTGTTACATCGATGTAACAAAAGTTGACGACAGTGCAAGTGGGGGAATCCCAAAAAAAGTGGCATTGTAATTTTGTGAATTTTATTTTTCAAGAAATCCTCATTAATTTATATATTTTTGAAAACTTAAGGTCTTTCCAAGACGGTCATTTAAAAGTTTATTACAATAAAATCGGACTTGAAATAAAAAAGTTATTAGCAAAAAGAACTTTGATGACGGGAAAATTAATTGTGTGTGAATTTATTTCTAAGGCCATACCAAATTAATAAAATGTTCTTTCGATTTTCCGCACCATATTTCCAAAATTCAAAAAATAATATTATAAAAATAAAATGCTCGCCTGCACCAATAAATTTCTGGCTCAAGAATTTTTAAGGGTCGGTTCTGATTTCTGCAAATTTTAAAGCTTCTAGAAGTCTCAGATTGTGCAAATTACGAAGAAAATGATAATTTTTGTGTTTGAAAAATTTCAGTGGGAGCAAATTTGTTGTCCAAAATACATGACACTGGAGGTCAAGGAGGGGGAATGTTCGAAAATCTTTTCCGTACTGCTATGTGCAAGAAAATCCAAAGAACATTTAATTAATTTGGTATGGCCTAAGCGTTTAATTGGAGTATTATAGTCGTGTTTGGTATCAAATAATTAAAATTGGAATGAAGTCCTACAGATGAACATGAAAAGAAACTGCAAAAAAATGTTGAAATAAACAATTTGCATTTTACAGCTGAGTTTGTTGGCACCTCGAAGGTTTACTGATCGTTACCAAATATCAGTATACCATTAGCATATCATTAGTTATCGGCAAACAGCGTAATTTTGAGTGGAAGTAGGTAGTTATGGGTTAACATCCTTAATTTGAATAGTGGCAGAGGGCTTGTTAAGTGGATTTTTATAGTGCCTACATCTCAAAGATGACATTGACCAGCATCCAAATGTCTGTCTGTCTGTCTGCCTCATGTGTCTGTCTGTCTTGTACTTATGCTTTCATATGTACATGTATATTTTTAGTCCCCTACCGGCAACGCCGAAGGGGACTCTTAGTTTCCTCTCGGTCTGTCTGTCTGTCCGTCCGTCCGTCCGTCTGTCCATCTGTCCCATTTTCAGTTTTCCGGACTTTTTTTCGCTGTTGTTGCATATATTGAACTCATTTTTGGTATGTGGATATATCTCAATGTGATACAGATCAAGTTTGAGTTTGCTTTTGATTGACCTAATTTTACAAGAGTTATTGCCCTTGGACTTAGCAAATTTTATGAAAATCTCAGTTTTCCGGACTTTTTTCCGCTGTTGTTGCATATATTGAACTCAATTTTGGTATGTGGATATATCTCAATGTGATACAGATCAAGTTTGAGTTTGCTTTTGATTGACCTAATTTTACAAGAGTTATTGCCCTTGGACTTAGCAAATTTTATGAAAATCTCAGTTTTCTGGACTTTTTTCCGCTGTTGTTGCATATATTGAACTCATTTTTGGTATGTGGATATATCTTAATGTTATACAGATCAAGTTTGAGTTTGCTTTCGATTGACCTAATTTTACAAGAGTTATGGCCCTTGGACTTAGCAAATTTTATGAAAATTTCAGTTTTCCGGACTTTTTTCCGCTGTTAATGCATAAATCGAACTCATTTTTGGTATGTGGATATATCTCAATGTGATACAGATCGAGTTTGAGTTTGCTTTCGATTGACCTAATTTTACAAGAGTTATGGTCCTTGGACTTAGCAAATTTTATGAAAATTTCAGTTTTCCGGACTTTTTTCCGCTGTTAATGCATATATTGAACTCATTTTTGGTATGTGGATATATCTTAATGTTATACAGGTCAAGTTTGAGTTTGCTGTAGATTCATCTATTTTTACAAGAGTTATGGCCCTTGGACTTAGCAAATTTTATGAAAATTTCAGTTTCCGGACTTTTCTTTGGTTCTATTGCAAATAATGCACTGATTTTTGGTAAATGAAGACATCTCAGTGTGATACAGACCAGGTTTGAGTTTGGTTTCCATTGGCCTATTTTTACAAGAGTTATGGCCCTTGGACTTAGCAAATTTCATGAAATGTTTAGTTTCCCGGACTTTTTCATGCCTGTTATTGCAGATAATGAGCTGATTTTTTGTATGTGAATACATTATAGTGTGATGCAGATTTGAGTTTAATATAGACTGACTAATTTTCACAAGAGTTATGGCCATTGGACTTAGCAAATTTCGTGAATTCAGTTTCCCAGACTTTTCTTGGCTGTTGTTGCAGAAGATGAACTGATGAACAGAGATGCAAGTCATAAATTTATGCCGCCGGTAGGGGACTTATATCGCACAGCGATCATTGCATTTTTTAGTTTTATCTTACTTGATAAACACTAAGCTATTGAAATCAAACATGCATGGGTGATAAGACTCTAAATCCAATGAGAATTGATTGCAAGGTCACCTTCAATGCCGAGGTCACACATGGGACATGCAACATACCTGTCCTGAAAGTGTCCTCTGACACTATAAATGATGGAGACTTAATTCTTTTTGCAATGAGATGGGTCTGTGATCTAGTTGTGCACCTGATATTTTGTTTGAGCCCCTGACCCCAAGGGTCCTAGAAAAAGGGTGTGGCCATTTCCTCCTATGTAACTCTATGTAATCTTGTGCTGGCAACTCCTCTGACACTATACATGATGGAGACTTAATTCTTTTTGCAGTTTGATGAATGTGTGGTTTAGTTGTGCACCTGATACCTTGTTTATGCCTGGTCGGGTCTTAGAAAATGGGTGTGGTCATTTTCTCGTATACAGCTGTGCTCTCAACTCTTCTAAAGCTATTAATGATGGAAACTTATTTGTTTATGCAATGTAATGGATCTGTAGTCTTATTATGTCATTGATGGTTCATTTGACCTAGCAGCCCCTGACCCCTAGGATCTTGGAAAATGGGAATGGCATTATTTTTTGAAATTCTTTATCTCAGATATTAAAAATTATAGTAGTGATGTTCTAGTTGCGGTCTAATGGATTTCTTATTTCGTTGTGCTACTTATAATTTGTTAGAGCGCCTGCTCGCTGTGGTCTTTGGTTTAAAATAAAAAAGAAATTGTTGTTTATGTATATGTATCTTATCACTTAAATTGTCAATGAGTGAATAAAACAAAACAACCAGGAGAGCTACAGTTTCGTCAGAGACTTCTGGTCTTTATAATTTAAATCTGTGCTACAAACATGACAAATCTAAAGAAGAAAATATAGGATATATGTTGTAAATTACCCTAAGGATTCAAGTCCCTGTGACACAGCCAAATGTATTTCCGCTCCCTCTGGTTTTATCCATCTGTGCCACAGATCTATAGAAGAAAATATACGATATATGTTGTAAATTAACCTAAGGATTCAAGTCCCTGTGACACAGTCAAATGTATTTCAGCGCCCTCTGGTTTTATCCATCTGTGCCACAGATCTATAGAAGAAAATATACGATATATGTTGTAAATCAACCTAAGGATTCAAGTCCCTGTGATCTATGCAGAGAGTGCACGGCTCAAAATTTTGTGTAGGGTCGATTCATTGGTATAGTTGAATGAATTCTATGACCAAAATAGCATTGGAGGAATGGTGCTAAGATGTTAACCTCCTTTAAGTTTCTGGAACAGCAAAGTAATGAATATGATGTCAAATTGATAAGGGGCCAAAACAAAGCTTCCAAGCGACAGAACTGGATAGCCGTAATTACAATGTAATATGAACTCATGACAAAGCCATCTATGAGGAAGAAGTCAAAACCCTATTGTTTTCGCTTTCGCTCGCTCAAATCAATCTTAACAATTAATGTCACTGAGATAGCTCAATCATGGCGCTTCAATAGAGTTCAAAAATTTGGTCTATTTTATTGATACATGTGCATAATTGACCGTTGGACTGATGTTTTTAACATCAATGACCACTGATAAAATTGTCACAGCGAAAATTGAGCGCCAAAAGTCTTCTTATTTTGAATATCGATTTCAATTTTTCACGATCGATTCTGTGTCAATGAAAGGAAGATATTCATGCTCGGCGTTTCCGTAATGTCTTCCGATGTAAAATAAGTTTCAATGACTTAAATGTAAATATTTGTCAGCTTCCTGTATGAACATGTATTTGTATAATTTTCATATAAATGCTCAAATTTTAAATTCTCAACAAATTCTGATTTCATAAGAGGAGGTCCGAGGATTTCTCACCCTTGAAACTATTTATACAACATGTATTTAAGTAAATTTCTCAAAGGTGAGTTGGCCAAGGCGAAATATTTTTTCTTTTCTTCTTTTGCTCAATTGTTTAGTATATACAGTTGATACTAGTATATCGAAAACTGATTGGGCTGTTGATTACATAAATTGTTTAGTTATATCATTGAGTTATATCAGTGAAATCATCGTTGCGGATGTTCTTCGGTCGCTACGGGGATATTATAAAAGTATATAAGATCCCCCTTTCCAGAATGATCAGTGGCATTCTACATTGTGATTCAATGGGTGTCGTCATCACAAAACAAGACACACTTACCTGACCTGTACATAAAAATGTACATCGAGACAATCACCGAATTTGACAGGTTTCCATGGAGCTGTTGCGACGGGTGTTGCATGCAATCAGGAGACGCTGACTCTCCCCGAGCACCTGGTCTCACTTCGGAATGTTGTTCATTTCGGGGTTCGCAACCGTTTCGATAGGAATTCTCCCGATTTTGCATTGACTTCTCGACTTTGAGACTGAATAGCTGTTAGGTATTTCTTTGATGTTTATCCATGTCATAACTGCATGTAATAAAACAATAATGAATGAATGAATGAATGATCAGCAAAATCCCAAAACACCCATGTAAGAACACAGAACAGACACCCACAGAAAGAGACGTAAAAGGGACAAGGAACATCAACTCACACCATAGAAACATTAAACATAAAAGACCACACATAAACCGACGAGACCAATGGGCAACCGGTGCCGACTTAGCACGGCCATCTGCCACGTTAATAGCAGACGGTGTGGTTATCCTGGATTACGTGCGCACAACCCTCCCACTATTCTGATTTCCCAGAGGTCTCGAAGAACGCACAATTTTCGTGTAAAACAACCTCCTCACTGTTAGATGACCAAACACAAACAAGACCGTAAAACATAGGGGTCCAAGCAACACAGATGAATTTGTATATGGATATAAAAAGAGGACGGTCGTGTGTAATACAGTCCGTGCTCTGCCGGCTGTAGCGAGCTCATATATGTTATCACCCGAGGAGACCGACTGACATTCAGAGAGGACAGGTGGTCGGGGCCCTGTCTCCTCTAAAGAGGTATGGACAGGGCCCGTCATGGAGTCCCGTCGTCAAAGTCAGTCAGAGTGCAAGTCTTAAGAATGCGCTCGTACAAGACTGCAGATTGGTCAAGTACCAAGCTAAGTGTCCGTCTGGTGACATTAGGATCATATCCACGGTATAAAAGACGTTTGGTGACTCTGACGCATTTTCGATAGTTATGCCCTCTACCTTTGATCCTTCTTATTTTGTTAACTATGTCACCATAAAATGCGGGTTGCGAAATACCTAAAGTAATATGCTCTGTTGCTTTCATGGGTCCGAATTTCAAAATAAGTTGATCATAATTTTTGTAAAATTTCCAGAAAGTCTTTACTTGTTTGTGAAAGCGAAAACCTTGACCTAAAAGTTTCTTTGTAATTTGTAAATTTCTACTATGAAAATCCAAAACATTAGTACATGCTCTAGCATACCGGATGAGCTGTGAAATGTAGATACCATATGACATCACCGTCAAGCCAGGGGAAATTTACTTCGTTGAATCCAAAATCATCTCGTTTGTCATACACACTAGTATGAATTTCTCCATTGACAACTTTGATATTAATTTTAGGTCAAAAAATGGTGTTTCTGTGTCTGTAACGTTTGCCTTGTTTAGAGTCAATTCTTGTGGATAAATAACATCTTTATACTTTGCAAAAACAGGATTATCGATAAAAAGAAAATCATCCAGGTACCTAGAAGTACCAATGAAACATTTCACATCATCATGTTTACTTTGTTTTTGAAGATTTTGAATAAATTATTTTTCATTTGTGTATAAAAATAAATCTGCAACAAGAGGCGCACAATTTGTACCCATAGAATCCCTACAATCTGCTTATAGCATTTCTCACCAAATCTTACATAAATGTTGTCCAAGAGGAAGGACAAGGCACTACACAGGTCGCTACATGTCCATGGAAGAACTGTTTTAACCAAATACCAGACCAAAGGCCTGATGAAGTACTTTGCCGGATCCTGAACCCCAACAACCACTCCACCCCGTCTTCGAGGGAAAAAATAATGAAATATTAATAATAAATCCAACATGAAATAATTGTATAATCATACTAATGTTTCCAATCGATATTATAAGATCAAGAGCTGTACAACATTATTATAGAGCCAGCAAAATTTTCTACCCTTAGGCTCTCGGGCGTTAATCGTTCTATCCCCGCACTAAATCATCAATCCCTCTATAGATCCGTGATTGCCTTTGAACACAAATATAGATCTACCAAGGAAGGTATCAATTTGATCATCACTTTTTAAAGTTCTATGTCGTGGGCGATTCGCTATAGCTCCTTGTAGTTGCCCTTGTGCATTATGCCTAGTACACGTGTGCAGTGCTGAGCGACTGACTGAGATTTACAATGTGACGTAGCCAATGACGCACTAAGCCAGACAAAGTTCAAGGACAGACTGCAGAGTGTGTAGCACTTATGGGTTTTCACTCGTAACCGTTCTTAACAGTTTGGGATGAACAATTTCGGGTCTACGTCAGAATATCATTTATTGACCAATACTAATTGATGTAGCTATAATTGAATGCAGTATCACAATATTTTGATACATGATCTTTAATTCATGTCAACGCTGATGTCAAATTCCTAGATAAAACTTTCGTAGTACAATTGCTCGAGTTAGCAATAAATCGAAATTTGTACGGAGCTCGGGATTTGTGAAGTTTGGGCAAACAGTTAGTGGGTTTAATCATATAATTTCTTTGGATTAATTATTTCACAGAGATCACATTGGCCGAAAAGTATTATATTCATCGTCAGTACTTAATATATACCTATTATACCGAAACTCATCAAATCCAATCATATGCCAAGCCACTCGATTTTGGTCCTTACAGAGAATGGCTATTAAATCTCCGTTAAAAAGGCATGAGCAGTATACAAAACTTCGCGCACGCTTACGTTACAAATTACGTCATTCGAAATTTGAATAAAGATTTTTTTTACGGAAATAATAATTTCTAGATGATTTATATATATATATATACTGAAATAATATTATTTAGTTAAATCGTATAATTTCTTTGGTTTGATTATTTCATTTTTTTTAAATGTGTTACTCACGCAGGAATATCGCACTTGAGTCCTTCGATGGCAATTTCCATAAAAACGTATTCCGATAGGCAAAACAATCACAACTTTCAAAGAGTGCCTGGCTTATTTCCCTTTTAAAGACTCTGGGAAGAAACGGATAACTTAGTTACCTTACGGCGAAAACCATCAAAGTTCATTTTGATTAGAGGAATCGATCAAAAAACGTATATTTTAGCGCATTCTGAATTTGACAGACTAAATCGAGTTTATTAGTGCATGGGGGGGGGGAATCTATATAATAGTACATTTTACGGAATGTTAACTAATTCTTATCTTGTTGAGGGCTTCGTCCTTTAAACATAAAGTCATGGGGAACAAGTTTACTCGTAACTGCTCCACACTGCAAAACGGAAAAAAGTGTTTATTATAATAATACGGAAGTGATCCAACTCTACCTTCTTGAAGAAAACTTCAAACCAATTCAAATACATCAGACAATTGTTCGGAAAGCAACTCCTCATGAGTGGCACTTAAAGAGATTATCTGACACAGTCAAAACTATTTCAGCAGCGCCCCCTGGTTTTATTTTAAGAATTTAAATCTTTGTATTTACTTTGCAGATAGTGCTTGGCTCCATATTTTGTGTTGGGTCAATTCATATACATAGTTAAATGGAATTTATTACCGAAAAAGCATTTGAGGGATGGTGCTTAGATGTTAACCTCCTTTCATTTGGATCATGTCTTTTGCAGCAATGACAAAGTTCCGTTCTGTTATGTACCAATATCCACACTGATATTGGTACTTTGCGGAACGGAACGGAAGAAAACTATAATAAATACTAAATCAAGTTAAGTTAATTTCATTGTTTTGCCATTGAAGCTTAATGGGATCATTTTGTCTGCATTCGTATGTATATGTCTCTATTATCTACTGTCTTAAGTGAACAAATTTGCTGTGAAATGGTAACGTCTTCATATTCAATAGCATCATTTAAGAACTGATTTTTGCAAAAATATAAACAGGAAACGTATTTGTTCTTTCCTCTTTAAGATGTGATGGCGGACTTTTTATACCTGAATTGTGTTGTCCAACAATAATGCAAAATTCGCGGATTACCTAAGCAGAATCTATCATTCGGACCTTGAAATCAAGCAAACTACAGAGACAAATAATTCAACATCCTATTTGGACATAATGCACGTTATCCTACGACACCGATGATCACATGAACACCTCACTCTATGACACACGTGATGACTTCAATTTCAGCATCACAAATGTTAAACGTCTTTAAATTCAAACTTTCCTTTTCTGAGTAGCAACATCCCTTCCTCTGTTTATAGCGTGTTCATATCTCAGTTGATACGCTATGCCAGAGCAAGTACCAAATATACAGATTTTATTCTGAGAGCTAGGCGTCTATCAGATAAGCTTCTTAGTCAGGGATACGTTTGTGACCAACCGACATCTTCACTGAGGAAGTTCTACGGTCGATATGGGGAACTCGTCATACACTAAATGTATGATGTCCCACTTTTCCAGAATGGTGGATATTGTTCTGTCATAGACCATTTGTACTGTCCAACCAAAGTGTAAACGTCTTCAAATTGAATAGCATCATTTAAGAACGGATAAATTGGCAACATGGACCAGACATGCACGTTTCGGGTACTCAACCCTCGTCAGTGATCCTCAAATCTAAACAATGTAATATGCCAAAAAAGTATGAAAGTTACTATGTCGAAAAAGCGTACCGAAAGACGTAGCAGGATGGGTGGGATATGATGCTACAGGACCCACGTTTTAGAGATTTCAGGAAATTTTGATATCAGAAATTCTAGAATGCGTAGAAGAAACGATCAACCGAAATTGATCGAACTTGGCTACATGTGCCCTCGGGGACTCCTGGTCCACCAGCAGTGACACTCACCAAGTGATATAAATGTACATGTAAACGTCTTCAAATTGAATAGCATCATTTAAGATGATATTTTATTTGATGATACTTTATTTGATGATACTTTATATCTTTCAAAGATGACTCTTTATATCTTTCAAAGATGATACTTCATATGACTTTATATGATGATACTTTATATCTTTCAAAGATGATACTTTATATCTTTCAAAATGGAAGTAAGCGGATGTGACAATTCTACAGAATTGAAGCGACGGGTGTACCAAGCAAGCAGGAGATGCTGACTCTTCCTGGGCACCTGGTATCACTCCCGTTTCGGGAGTTCGCTTCATTTCATGTGGTGGAGATATTTTTTGTTTCTTGTTTTATCCTGATTGTGTATGACTTCGGTCTGTGATTTTCTGATTTATCGATTTTGTGCTGTATATGGGGAAATGGTCATTATCCATATTTGTCATTAAGAGACTACCTGTCATATGTGACCTTTCTGAATTTCCCTTCAACAGTTTCTTAATACAGGTTTGACTGTACGTTAACAACTATCTGATCATAAAACGGAAGTTTGCCAACTCTTTATCTTCCAGAAGAAAAATTCAAACCAATATATTATGCACCAGACAAGTGTTTCGGTTATTAATTCCTCAACAGAGATGCTTCCATCGTAACTGATTTTAGACACAGCGAAAAATCATTTTAGTAGCGCCATACGATAAGTGCAAAAAAACTTATTAGCTCTATCTCTCTTAAAACATCGTCAAACATTTGTTTATGATTATACACTCATGTCGGTTAAAGTACAATGTAATTCCTTTGTAACTATATTTTCAGAGATATATCACTTTGGAGAACTTTACATAGACAGTAAATGTTTCCACCCTCTGTATGAGTATTTACCTGGAGTGAGTAGAGTTCCTCACACTACATTCTGCCGACTGCAGGCATGACACCAAGGATTTGCCTTATTTCTGTGTTTTTATTTAGTTGTCCGTGTGTGGTCTTCAGTACAACTACGACAGCTGATCAGAAAATCTTGGACAACATATCAAAGAACCATAATCGTCTGGTTGGACCATATGCTTGGAATAGGACGTATGTAAATATTACAATAACATTCATTCCTCGCGGAGTTGTGAAATTTGACGAAGTTGCAGGACAAATTTCGGTGGCTTTAGCGGTAGACGTACGGTGGGTGGACAAAAGCTTAGCTTGGGATGTATCAAAAGAAGGAAATGTTACCCTCATTGTTCCGGAATCCGAAATTTGGACGCCGCTGATTGCACTTGAGAATCCAGTCGAAAGAGCGTTATTATTTCCGGAAGAAGAGTTTAATGTCCGTGTGTATCCTTCCGGTTTGGCCGTGTTGATTAAGGCTGGAGCCGTTAGTACTACGTGTAAGCCTTTTGTGAAATATTACCCTTTTGATGTTCATACTTGCAGTGTTAAAATGTTTCCAATGGGACATATAATGAGGGAAATACGATTGCTACCGCAGTTAAAAATAGATATATTCAACAATTTCGGACAATGGAATTTATTCAACGCAAGTGTTCGATCTGAGACATTGGATGTATTTTCTTTAGCATCCTTTGACTTTTATGTAAAGCGTCGTCCTGAGTTTTCTATGTTTAGTCTGTGTATACCTATAATCATGCTCGGCGTCCTTAATTCCTGTGTATTCCTTATACCCCCGGAGTCAGGAGAAAGGATTTCATATGCCATCACTGTTCTACTTTCGTATTCGGTTTTTATGACCATAATTAGTGACAACATGCCTAGCAATTCGGACCCGGTGCCGGTCCTAATTTACGTTCTTATGATAATTATGGCGGAAAGCGGGATTATTGTTATATTGACTATCTATGGCATGCGTCTTCACTTCCGGACCGATCATGTTCGTATTCCGAGATTACTACGCCTCACCATGAAATTATTCCGCAGGGTATCTATTTCGGAAAACACCGACGACATCCGTAATGGTGACGTCGACGGCGAACAGAGTGAAGAAAGTGACGTATTTTGTCATATGTCTTGGAGAAGAATTGCCGAAATATACGACAAAGTTTTCCTTGGTATTTCTTTCATTGTTCTCTCAGGAACTGTAATATATTATGTAATTGCAGTGAATATTCACTGAGTGTTTTAGATACTCTTACATTAACATTTATGAGTTAACCATTAAATTATGCAATTTTCTTAAAAAGAAATAGCTGAATTCATTTTTGAGTCGACGTAGTTCCTGTAGAAATACTTTCTAAAAGGAAGGAGGATATCCAACAACGCTCGGTTGCAGCACCCACAGCAAAACTCCAAGACACCTAATGCAAAAGCATAGAGCAGACACCCACAAAAAGAGAGGCAAAAGTGACAAGGAACACAAACTCTCACCACAGAATCATGAAACACAAAAGACCACTAATAAAAGACCAATGGGCAAGCGGTGCCATGTAATATCGGTCCCATCCCATTTTGAGAGTTCGCCTCTTTTCACGTGGTGATGCTTTTTGTTTGTTTGCTTTGATTCCTGTTTTATCCTGATTTTGTATGCCTTCGGTTTTTGATTTTCTGAATTATCGATTTTGTACTGAATATGAGGATATGTTCATTACCTATATTTGTCATTATAAACAATTCTAAATTATATGGTTGTGTTTTGCAAGTGGTTTATATTTCCAAGGTTTTGTTACTGATTCCATTCAGTTCACACCAATATAAAGAGCTTGTAATACATTTGAAGTATCTAGTTTTGAAAAAAAAATACTGCAATTCCTTTACGTGTACATGTATATGGAAAAATGGAAAAAAATCTCTGCACGGTCGACTAGTACCCTGTGATCAATACGAAACACATCCATTAGTGGATTTAATTTTCGAAATACGATTTTCATCGACACAGCTTCTACTACTTAATGCCAAAATTATTATGGTATTGCATTAGACAATAGGTGATACTGACAGTCATAGCAAATCCATCATGTTTTGTTCACGATATCACGCTCACGCTCGTAATTTCAGCGTTCATGAAATGCTAATTTAATGCTACAATAATTGGCTGGAATGATGAAAGAAGTGTTCTTATCGACTTTCATCTAAAGAGATGAGATCAACACCCTTCGTTTTTAAACCAATCTGGCCTCGCATCACTTTTTCGTTATTCTGCATGTTGATTGAGTTTTTTTCAACTTTCTTGGATGTCTTGGTAGCGATGGCTCTATCCAATCGCGGGCTCCTTTAAGGTCCTTACTTAGAGTATTCAGTTTTAGGATAGTTTCCTCCGTAATTTTACATAGATTTGATCAGAATATTATGAATATATGGAGTAACATTTCATATTGCTTTCAATATGAAATTTGAGATGTTTAAACTTCCTGTATTGTCATAGTTATGATATGTTTCCTTGTTATGTACGTGAAAAAAACCGAATTCATTGTAAGATTGTTTCTATCGCATAACTTTTGTTAAAATATGAAATGAAGTGTCGATGGGAAGAAATGATTGAACTAGAGAAAAGAAAACGATAGCTTCCCCGGCAACTTTTCATAAAATTGACATTTGAACTTTGAGACCAGTTATTGTAGTTTTTTTCTGCAGAACAAGAAATAACTCCAAGATTTTTTCTCTCGAGGTAGCCATGGTATGCATCATGTTATTAGTTCATTGACAAATATGGATAATGTCTATATCCCGATATATATGCTGTGTCAAACATTTTGAAAAGCAGATGTAAGGAGAACAGTAAATTTTCAACAAATATGTTTTTTCTCACTTTTCGTCTTACGTGTGGCTAACCATATTAACAGTAAATATTATAAGGACTTTTTGCGATAAATATGAATAATTCTCTTATGAACTCTTTTGATATGATAAAAAGCAGTCATGTGATGGCTTTAGTGATATTAAAGTAAATGTAAAAGTAAAAGAAGTTGATTAAGACATAGAGATAGATATCTACACATACGTAATAGACCGACATACTATGATTATTCAATTATGTATACGTCAATGCAAGCGCAGATATAGACTGGAATTAAACATAAATGCTGATTTTCCCGTTTGAATGTATACATTTGCTCGAAAACATGGACTAAGCCCCTTCTATTAACTTCCTCAGCATAAATTATTTAATAAAGGAAATTATGAAGATTTTCCATTTCTTCATCCAAAATAGAAAAAATGTATTTTTCGGTAGAAAATGGATCGAAATAGAAATATACCTGACAAGGGGATGTAACAGTGTAACAATCAACGAAGTTAAACATTAGTATTGATACAATGTAATGATTAAAAGAAAATCATGTGACTGTCCTTATCACTTACTATCACTTACTGATTCTGTGAACATAAAACTGACGGCATCTATCCTACTTGAATTAAAACCTGTAGCGTCCGGAAGATATGATTTGCTTATGTTGGTTACAGCGACAAATATGGATAATGACCATATCCCTGTACACAGCACAAAATCGATAATTCAGAAAACCAGAAACTGAATGCATACAAAATCAGGATAAAACAGGAAACAAAGCAAACAAACAAAAACCTCCACCACATGAAAAGAAGCGAACTCCCGGATGAAAGACCAGGTGCCCAGGAGGAGTAAGCATCTCCTGCTTGCATGCAACACCGTCGATATTAGCTGGTTCTCACTCCCATATCGAGAGTTCGCTTCTTTTCATATGGTGGAGGTTTTTGTTTGTTTGCTTTGGTTCCTGTTTTATCCTGATTTTGTATGCCTTCGGTTTCTGATTTTCTGAATTATCGATTTTGTGCTGTAACAGGGATATGGTCATTATCCATATTTGTCATAGGTATTGATTGGTATTAGAAAAAATGAACATCTAAAATTCGACATAAGCTAAACATTCCCTATGAACTATTTGAGTTTCCAAGAGTCAAATTTTAAAAATGAGTTAATTTTTAGTTTTCTTTATAAAAGAAAGTAATTATGCTTTGAAGTTGCGTGTGATGAAAACAGATAAAATGAATTTGGGACAACCAGTATGTTTGCTTCTCTGGCAAAATGATGCATGTGTTATATAAAAAAACAACACTAAAGAAAAAAGCGTTACGATGGACATTTATCTTTTTATTTAAGGAATCTGGTGCCTGTGATAACGGAACATTTTCATGTTAATCTGAATAATACAAAGTAAACAAGAATACAGTACCACCCTTTATAATAGTCCGTTGCTATCTTTCTACAACCCGGTGCCGTAGCATAGACTCCTCCCGCGTAGAATTTCCCCCGGAAAATGGACCCGGGCCTATCTTTCCCCCTACGAAAAATCGCCCCAGGTCCAAATTTTCCCCCTTGGAAAAACCGCACCGGTAAGGAATTTCCTCCTAAATGACAGTACGGTTTCTCTCCCCTTTTCATGAGTTGAACTGATAATCCGTTATAGGTCGAATACTAGAATTCAGACAGAAAGGATGAGACTACTTAGATATAGTACTAAAAAGCGATAATATAGTATGGTAATTATCCTCTTGGTTGTATCCTATGGAGCATAATTATAAACAAATGCTTGATTATAGGTTTTCAGAGAGAGAACTGATGAGTTCTTTGAATTCGTACTTTTTTATGGCCGCGAGAGTAATTCGGTTCACATTTGCTGCTGATGAAAATATTCCTTACCAAAGTTAATTTGTTTGGTTAATTAACATGATAAAATGAAAGAAAGTGAAGTATACACATTTCAGTGTTACCGTGGTTCGACGCAAAGTAGGTCAAACTACGTATATATAAGTCAAGGTCACAAGATTAAAAATGGTTTGAAAAGAAGTGTCGTCACAAGGAATACGTTTACTTAGTGAACTTTAATTACCACTTACTTATCAAAACTTATGCATGATGACTTATGTTTTGTTCATTCTGAGTTTCAACCATTCTGCTACGTCTTTTGGTACATTTTTGGACATAATAATTTTCATACTTTTGGCCGTATTACATTATTTAGACTGAGGATCACTGACGAGGGTTTAGTACCCGAAACGTGCATGTCTGGTCCATGCTTTGAATTTATCAGGTTTTAAATGATGCTATTGAATTTAAAGACGTTTAACATTAGGGGGTTCTCTGATGTGTTATTTGGTATATCCTACAATGGCTGAAACCCAAGAAAAAAAATTCTAGATTCACCAAATAGTATAAATTGATGTGCATATACGTCAAGGATGGTGAATGATAATCTGTCATAGACCATTTGAACCATCCAACCACAGGCTATATATATATAATTATATATATCTTCCGAAATGGAGGTAACCGGACGTGATATTTCTGCCGAATTGAAGCGACGGGTGTTGCATGCAAGCAGGAGATGCTGACTCTTCCTGGACATCTGGTCTCACTCCTAATTAGGGGCTCGCTTCATTTCAATTGGTGGAGGTTTTTGTTTGTTTGCTCTGGTTCCTGTTTAATCCTGATTTCGTTTGCCTTTAGTTTGTGATTTCCTGAATTATCTATTTATACCAGCTCTATTTGCATTTGCATGTCTGGTCCATGTTGCAAATTTATCTGGTTTTAAATGATGCTATCGAATTTGAAGACGTTTAACATTTGTAATGTGTATTGGGATATGGTCATTGTCCATATTTGTCACAAGGAATATGGTTTCAGGAACCTCTTGCACGTGGAATCTCAAAAAAGCATGGCAGTATTCATTTACATTTGTAAATTTAATTTTAAAGTTATTGACTCTATTTCAGTATAATAAACAAATATCTTTTTTAAAGTTACGAAAGCCTGCCAGGCACCTCATTGTGAATATTGTATGTTTTATATTTATTTTCATTTTATTGAGGAAATTGTGTCAAAGTTATGAAACTCTTTAAATATACCAATCTTCCTTATCTCTTAAGAAAGGAATTTTAATTATTCATCAAGATAGTTGCCTCCTTTCTGACATTTCGTAGAGCTCAGTAGATAAGCAAGTGATTTGCGTATGATGAAACTCTGATAACCTACTGCTATAGATGCTCTAGGAAGATTATCTTAATGGCATCGCCGTTGCAAGAAATAAGCCAGCTCTATTTGTGCTCATTAATCTTTTTTGATTTATTCGTTGGGATCAGATTGTCTTGCTGTACAATGAATCCCATTCTTTCACATGGCGGGGAAACTTTGAAATAATTATGGATGTATGTGGAGAGTACGCCAGGCGGTGGGCAAAATAGGAGGACGCGGGAATTGATACACTATCCGAATGGATGAAATCAACAGGAAAACTACTGAAAAGAAGAAATGGGTGTATTCGGCACTCCGTTAAGAACAGACACGAGTAAAGTTTCCATAAGCTGTTGTTGCCAAAGAAATTTCCGACCTCAATAAAAAGCATATCATTGTTCCTGCTGACAAAGCGGCAAATAATTTTACTTTCGTTTGCAAGAAAGAAGGAAATCTCCAACAACACTCGGTTGCAGCACCCACAGCGAAATCCAAAACACAGCAGACACCCACAGAAACAAACAGAAAAGGAACACCAATTCACATCATCAAAGAAACATAAAGCCAAAAGATTACACATAAACCAACGAGACCAAAGGGCAACTGATGCAGATGACCGTCCTTTAGAAGTCTTCCGACGGTCATCTGACACGCAAGTAGCAGACGGTGTTTTATCCGGATTACGTCGAAGTGAGACCAGGTGCCCGGAAAGTGTAAGCGTCTCCTGATTGCATGCAACACTTGGCGCAACAGCTCCATGAAAACTTGTCAAATTCGGTGATTGTTTCGATGTACAAACATGTTCATATTGATGTACATATCAATTAAATATGTCTTGTGTTGTGACACCCATTCAATCGCAATCCAGAATGTGTCACTGATCTTCCAAAATAGAAGTTACCGAATGTGATATTTCTGCCGAATTGAAGGGACGGGTGTTGCATGCAAGCAGGAGATGCTGACTCTTCCGGGGCACCTGATCTCACTCCTACTTGGAGCTCGCTTCTTTTCATGTGGTGGGTGTTTTTCTTTGTTTGCTTTGGTTCCTGTTTTATCTTAATTTCGTATGCCTTCGGTTTGTGATTTCCTGAATTATCGATTTTGTACTGTGTATTGGGATATGGTCATTGCAACATCCGTCGCTTCAAATCGGCAGAAAAATCACATTTGGTAACTTCCATTTCGGAACATATAAGAATAGTCTGTGTTTGGGTGGTTCAGATACTGATGCTGAAGTCGTCGCGTTTGTCATAGAGTGAGGTGTTCATGTGACCATCAGTATCATAGTACAGCGTTATGTCGAAATATGATGCTGAATTATTTGTCTCTGTAGTTTCTTTGACTTCAAGCTCCGACGGATAGATTCTGCTAAGGTTATCGGCAAATTTTGGATTATTGATGGACAACACTTTGTCTAATGTCTATATATCTGTAAGTGAAGTTACAGTCAGAATCTAAGAATGTTTCCCTTCAGAGACAAAAGATTGAATTAATTCAGCTTCGTGCGAGTACAGAAATATGTCGACAAGGAGTGGGGCCCAATTTTCCCATTGGATTTCCGACAATTTGTTGTGAGACCTTTCCTCCATACACAAGAAAATGTTTCAATGTACTAATTTTCAGAATCGGACTTTTTCCTTACAAAGTAGGTTTTGTCATAGTTAACAACAACTGATTTATATTTTCGTTTGCTGTTCTTACTTGTAAACGCATTACTTATCATTTTTGAGAGTCTTTCTTTCAATTTAGAGGATGGGATTGTAGTGTAAAGTGTCGAAAAATCAAAGGTTTTGATCGAGTGGACTCTACTAAAATGAGTTAATTTCAGATGTCATAAAGGTTCCTTCTAGTTATTTTATATCCACATCTGGTTAATACCATTACGAAAATATACTGTCGAACAATAGTTTTGAAGTCCAGATTTGAATTCAGATAACACTGTGGTGAGTAAGATCGATAAAGATTTGGTAGAACATTTTGAGGAACCAGCGATGAAACGTTGTTTATACTGATTCTTATGCACATCAGGTATGTAGCCGTTCCCATGGAAAATCTAATGCTTTTGCCTAGACTTCTTGACTTTAAGACTGAATAACTGATCGGTACTTCTTTAATGTTTATGGTAAATCTATAACTAAATTGTTTGTGTCAAAGCCAAAAGAAGCGAAGCAAAAGGAAGCGAGAGCTTATTTGTGGTTGTCTATCATTTCAGAGGCAGAAAGGTTTATTGGGGTGTAGGTAGAATTTCCAGGTGTCGAGTTAATCCTAACTCTTTGACAAGGCTTTCGAAATAGTACTTTTGCAAGTAATTGAGTTATGATATGAGACTTTGTCTGCTGGTGTGATGACATAGTGCTCATGGAGGTAGGTCAGCCTTGAGATAACACCAGCGCCTTTAAAGATAGACTCGAATATGGTGTTCACAGTAAATTGTAGATGGTGAATTCTAGATAAAAGTAACCATCCCATAAATTTAATCCATTCGGAAATGGTGTCGAGCTGAACATCCGCTTACCTAGCCCAACGTCTTGCATATTCCTTACAAGAGTCCATGATAATTTTGAACTTTTGATTCCATGTAAAAGATTTACTTTCTCTGTATTTGGAACCCTTTCTTAACAATTCTCTAAATGAAACCAAAGTCAAATTTTCCTGGCGCCGTCTACAATATGGACGTTTAAATTCCTTTTGCCAAAAATGAGCGGCTCCAAATTGTATGTAGGGTGTATTCAGAAGGGTGATTCAGTGGAAAATATGGCCAAAAAATTGGAGGGTAGGCGCAAGGAGCTTAATTTAAAAGATGACCGAAATTCCATATTTATTTCCAAATTTATATTCTGATTAAAACATTAATCGTGCTGGCCAATATTTTTGATAGATTCTGAATCTACATATGGATTAATGGATCTAGCACTTTCCGAATATTAGATCGTGGTTTGCGGGGGTAACCCCCCCCCCCCCCCACACACACACACGTTTTGAGTCGTTGAGAGAGAGAGAGAGAGAGAGAGATCATTCAATCTTTTCTATCATCAATTGCCTCTCATGAAAACGTATTTCAAAAATGTTTTCAGATCAGTATATATTTATTGCTTCGTTCTTTTATTATTATGTTATTCCATTAAAAACCGCTAGCTGTGACCATAACTTATTGATTTAGAAAAAAAAGAGTAATGTCGAATCCCTAAAATTATGACTATATATATTGATAGAATAAAATTTGATCCTTATTTTAATTAAAATAGATTCCGTGACATCGACTTGGAGCCTTAGAATAATATTAAAATTTACTGAGTGTTTTATCCACTGGGGAGCTCGTGAAATAAGGTCTACCCTATATCCCTTGCACCAATGCAGGTGAATTTTGAAATAATTATTTATAAAGATGAATTCAACAAAAAAATATATGTAAAAATAAATCAATAACGTTTTGTTTTAGTCATTATACCCCTCACCCCGCTTCCTACGCTTCTCCGAAAGATTGTTTTCAATGTTCACTGTGATCCGACCTCCCTATTTTAGATTCCTGAATCCGTCTATGCCAAAGATATCTCCATCTGTCATTCGTCATTAAAATGAATGTATATGACAATATGAATACAGGAAATACTATGTTGTTCACTTAGCTTTGTGCTTTTGCATCGAGTGTTTTGGTGTTCTGCTGTTGATGCTGCAACGGGGTCTTGTTGGAGATCTCCTCCCTTCTTCAATAAAAGGATGGGCAGGGGGCCTCCCGGTCTGAAACTCCAGTCGCACGCATTCCAAGTTAACCCCCTCCTTCTGCGTTTGAAACAGGTCGGGCTGTATATTCAACCGTAGTTTCAAATCGTGCGTGTTTAGAACAGATAGTAAAATAGGACAGACAGAAAATATGATGTGACATCATGTGTGAAATCGTCCATCTCAAGACCCTTTCCCTCCTCCCTTTTTTTCTCACGGACAGATGCTTGGTCGCATGAAAATTACTAACATTAAACATTTATATATTAATACTCGACATGATCAAGAAACTATCAAAAGATGTGAAACTGAGCAAATCAAATGCGAACTCAGCTTCAATACCTCAACGGTACATTGCATTGTTCACACTACTTTCGTCTTTCATGTACAAATTTCTATGTCATAAGTCTCTCCATCATATTTACCGGAAGTGATCATTTATAGAATCAGGGTTTCTGTAAATGGCTAAAAATAGCAACTTCAAAACTGATTTACGTATGTGTGCGGTAAGAGCTGAAAACTATTTTTGGCGTATTATGGTTTATTTTTAGGGAAAGTTTTAGGTAAAAGTATTATCTCATATGTTCTAATATCACTTTAATTAGGTTGACGTCATACTTAAAATGCATCACATTTTGTGATTGGAGAAAAATTAAACATGAGTTAAGATGACGTCATAATTATGTGTTCTGAGTGGTATTTTATAATTGGTTAAAATTATATATTAAGTCGCAAGCATGACGTTCACGCGTGACTGTACGACATTGAACATACCATAAAATGTATGCAACATAATTGAAACTAAAACACAGTATGTAGATAAAACCACTGTTAACTTTTACAAATGAATTCTAGTACCATAAATCTTGCTATGGCGCTTTGAGCGTAAATATAAATTTCTAAATATTTTTCTTGGGATCTCACATTTGTATACATTGATTAAAAATTTGATCATTTCTTCAACGCATTCGAAAATTTCTGTTATCAAAATTTCTTGAGATTTCTAAAATGTAGGTCCTGTTGCATCATATCCCATCCATCCTGCTATTTCTTTTTGTACATTTTTGGACATAACTTTCATGGTCTTTGACTATTTTTCATTGTTTAGGATCAATGACGAGAGTTAAGTACCCGAAACGTGCATGTCTGGTCCATGCTGCAAATTTATCTGATCTGTTCTTGAATGCTGCAATTGAATTTAATTTAAAGACGTTTTTAAACCATGATACATGCATTATCTATGTCTTTCAATTTTATTTCGAAGAATCGTTGCTCTTTCACTCACAAATATTTCTACATTTCTAAGACTCATATGTTAAACGTCTTCAAATTCAATAGCATCATTTAAGACCAGATAGATTAACAGCATGGACCAGACGTTAACGTCTTGAAAATGTCTCAATCACGGAACAGCGCATCAAACTGCCTCTGATCACTATATATGGCCTGGTAGAAGCCCATGAAAATCCGGACACATTTCGCTCGATTAAACATTCTGATAGGATCTGGCAATTGAATGTCTAAACAGCATCTACGACACACATAGTAAGAAACGGCATCCAAAATTCCGAGTGGTCAGGTAAAGACCAAACATTTTTATTTAAGATGCCAGGCATTGTTCAAGCACTGCATGAACAAAGAGGAATAACTATTGTTTCGTTATTCGATATGGAGAGACAGAAATAACTCTGGTCTCAACATGGAATAGAAATATCTGAATGTCAGTCGGACTCCTCGGGTGATAACATACATGAGCTCGCGGCGGCAGAGCACGGATTGTATTACGTACGCCCTCTTTTTATATCCATTTACATATTCATCTGTGTTGCTTGGGCCCCTGCGTTTTGCGGTCGTGTTTGTGCGTGGTCATCTGACAGTGAGGAGGTTGTTTTACACCACGACTGTACGTTCTTCGAGGCCTCTGGGTAATCGGAAAAGTGGGAGGGTTGTGCGCACGTAATCCAGGATTACCATACCTTCTGCTATTTCCGTGGCAGATGGCTGTCCTAAGTCGGCACCGGTTGCCCATTGGTCTTGTTGGTTTATGTGTAGTCCTTTGTTTTTTATGTTTCTGTGTTGTGCGTTGACGTTCCTTGTCCCTTACGCGTCTCTTTGTGCTGGTCTGTTTTGTGTTTTTGCATTGGGTGTTTTGGGGTTTTGCATGTTAGTGCTACAACCTGGTATTGTTGGAGATCCCCTCCTTTGTTTGATGAATATACTTATTCCAAGTCGATAAGTCAAATTACCTTCACATGTCATGACATCAGGTTATCAGAGTTTCATCATACACAAATCACCTGCTTATCTACCGAGGTCTACGAAATTTCAGAAAGGCGGCAACTATTTTTTGATAAATAATTCAAGTTTTTTCCCTCAGAGTTTCGTAAATTTGACACGAATTCCTAAAAAAAGATAATTATATGGTGGCCGTCATTTAATTTATCTAGCGGACGCCACTTAATATATCTGGCGGCCGCCAGATAAATCTTTTGGCAACAGATTAGCTGGATATCATTATATAGAAAAATTGGACAACTGAAATTCGACATAATACATATCACTCGAATTGTGAGATATTGGGGTATTAGATTTTTTTATCATGTTTATAAACGATATTTCGCACTGTCTGCTACTTGCATGGCAGATGGCCGTCCTAAGTCGACACCGATTGCCAATTGGTGTCGATGGTTTATGAGTATATGTGTTGTGATTTGGTGTTCCTTGTCCCCTTTGCGTCTCTGTGTTTTTTATTTGGTGTTTTGGGTTTTTGCTGTGGGTGCAGCAACCGAGTGTTGTTGGAGATCCCCTCATTCATTTCAAAACTATTTGCATGAACTTTCATTAGGCTTTGAAGTTGAGTGTGATAAAAATAGATAAAATAATTTTTGGACAACAGGTAAATGTACAAAACAAGACTAAATAAAAAGAGGCGTTTAATCTTTTAATTTTAAGAATCTGGTGCCTGTGATAACTGAATATAATGTCATTCTGAACGATGCATGGCAAACACGAATACTTCCCTTTAGAATAAGTAATTTTTTATCATTCTGCATCACGGTTCGACAAAACTCGTACATGCATAAGATAATCAAATACCTACACGTTGATATAATATTAATTGTAGTATTTTCATCTGCTGGAATGCTGCTATGGATCTCGACAAGTTCATCTAATCTTTACAGGTGATATAAACATGAAATCGACGAGATCTGCCCTACTTATACCACGAAGACTTCAGGAAAACAGGCGATTAACGAGGGGAAAAGATATCATTTGTATGTCTTGGCACCTGAACTGTTTGATGATGTGAAAGGTGGCCAAACGATAATTACTAAACAATTGGTCAGCTGTTTATTTCAATTCAGGCAAACCAGCTATTTTTGTATGATGCAAATAACACTTGCCGATTGGAGTGCAGAGCATATTTCAAATTATATGTCCAAGAAAAATGCGGACATTTGTTGAACACGGAAAGAATGCAACTACTTTAATATAGCAGTCAATTCGAAAATAATTAGTATTGTAATTAGTCCCTTAATTGTACCATATGGAGCATAATTATAAACTTATACTTAATTGTGTTTTGAGAGAGAGAGAAAGAGAGAGAGAGAGAGAGAGAGAGAGAGAGAGAGAGAACCGATGAATTCTTTCGTAGTACGTATCTGATGGTTGTCCACGTAATTCAATTCACATTTGTTGCTGATGAATATGTTCCCTACAAAAATTAATTTCTTTGAAGGAATTTCAAGGAATGACGGTGAGTATACATACTTCATGATACAGAAGTGTTTAACTCTTTACCTACTTGAAGAAAATTTCAAACTAATTTTCATGCACTAGACACGTTTTTCGCATTATTCGAATATTAAATTCTCATCAGTGATGCTTCCAGCCAAAGTGATTTTGCGGAGCCGCCTAAATTCATTTCTTTAGCGCCCTCTTGTTATATTCGGAATTTAAATTCAGTATTACCATGGTTCGACATCAATATTTAAGCAAGCAAACTCAGAGAATGTTGAGAATGTTGTGATCCCCGGTCTTGGATGTTTCTCAAAGTAGGTCAAACGACGTATATAGATCAAATTCACAAGGTTTAAAAGTGATCAGAGAAGTGTTGTCACACGTAATACTCCTGTGAACTTTAAAAGTCTTAACAATTTTCTGAAAGCACAAAAAAATTTAGCATTTGTGTCACAGATCCTTACGGTTTTTTATGAAAATGATAGGCTACGATGAAAAAAAATCACATATGTATGCTTGATGCCATGGAAACGGGATGTAAACACTGAAAAAGTGCGCTATTTAGTTTTTTTTAAGCCTCACAGAATCTGAGTAACACATTTTAATCCGACATATGTGATTGAATCTTTGTGTTAAAACCATTAGATAACGGGGAAAATTGAAAAGGGAGTTACCATGGCAACAATTTTTTCATTATCTGAAGATAGCAATTTTAACTTAAATAAAGGGAAATGGAGAAGTTTTTAGGAAGTTAAAAGTTAAACTAATCAGATGGCAATAAACGAATTGTAATTTTTCTTGGTTGCCAAGGCAACATGGATGGTATCAAAAAAAAACTGCTCTTTTTAGTTCAGATTGTATACCTTAATTCTGACAATAACAATGGACAAAACATGAAAAAAAGATTTATTAATGATAAGCCTTTAAGGTTATCTTAATTCTTTTATTCAAATATTTTGCTCAAGACTAAGAGAAATAAACCGTTGCCAAGGAAACGTATAGAAGATTAAAGCTTCAAATTTGAAATAGGTCGTGTTTGTTCCCTTGGATACGGCCATTTTGAATTAATATAATGAATTTAAACTTTTTCTATAAAAATGTTTAAGCAATCTACTTTCATATCACACAGATATTTTTCTTTTAAACGTTATAAGAATTGTTATTACTGAAATATATGTTTTATAGTACCATTTTTGTTGTACTAGACACATGTGTCGGATATGTTAATCCTCGACATGTACAATAGTACTTCATGCCATTAAAAAAAAACCCAAAGTGAATTTTCCTGGCGCCATCTATAATACAGAGCTTAAATTTCCTCTTGCCAAAATGAGCGGCTCAAAATTTGTGTTTATTCAGAAGCGTATTTAAGTAAAAAATGTGGCCAAAAATCGTTGATATCTCCAACAAGACCTCGTTGCAGCATCAACAGTAAAACACCAAAACACCCGATGCAAAAACACAAAAGACGAGTACAGCACGAAACGGAAAAGAGACACACGACATGTAAACATCAAACACAAAAGACTACACATAAACCGACGAGACCAATGGGTAACCGGTGCCGACTTTGGACGGTCATTTGTCACGCAAGTAGCAAATGGTGTGGTTATCCTGGATTACGTGCGCACAACCCTCTCACTTCTCCAATTACCCAGAGGTCTCGAAGAACGTACAATTGTGGTGTAAAACAACCTCCTCACTGTAAGATGACATCACACAAACAAGACCGCGAAACGTAGAGGCCCCAGAGACACAGATGAATATGTAAATGGATATAAAAAGAGGGCATGCGTAATACAGTCCGTGCTCTGCCGGCTGTAGCGAGCTCATGTAAGTAATCACCCGAGGAGTCCGACTGACATTCAGAGAGGACAAGTGGTCAGGGCCCTGTCTTCTCTAAAGAGGTTTGGACAGGGCCCGTCATGGCGTCCCGTCGTCACAGTCAGTCAGAGTGCAAGTCTCAAGGATGCGCTTGTACAAGACTGTAGATTGGTCAAGTACCAAGCCTAGTGTCCGTCTGGTGACATTAGGATCATATCCACGGTATAAAAGGCGTATATGTTATTAATCATCCTGCCAATTTTTTCCTCAACAAATCGACATGAATATTTTAGACAATTGCATATCCTTGACCTTGATTACATCTTTTCATTAATGACAAATATGGATAATGACCATATCCCTGTATACGTCACAAAATCGATAATTCAGAAAATCAGAAACCGAAGGCATACAAAATCAGGACAAAACAGGAACAAAAGCAAACAAACAAAAACCTCCACCACATGAAAAGAAGCGAACTCCTGATATGGGAGTGAGACCAGGTACCCAGGAAGAGTAAGCATCTCCTGCTTGCATGAAACACCCGCCGCTTCAATTCGGTAGAGCTGTCACATCCGGTTACTTCCATTTCGGAAGACATGAAGCACAATCTTTGGTTAGATGGTTCAAATGGTCTAAGACAGAATATCATCCACCATTCTGGAGAGTGGGACATCATAGTGTATTACGAGTTCCCCATATCGATCCTCAGTGACGATGTTAGTCGGTCACGAACATATCCCTGAATGAGAGGATTATCTGAAAGACGCCTAGCCTAGCTCTCAGAACAAAATCCGTATATTTGGAAATTGCTCTGGCATAGCGTATCAACTGAGATATGAACACGCCATAAGCAGGCGATGAAGGGATGTTGCTACTCAGAAAAGGAAAGCTTGTAATGCTGAAATTGAAGTCGTCACGTTTGTCATAGAGTGAGGTGTCCATATGAACATCAGCGTCGTGGGACAACATTATGTCTAAATAGGATACTGAATTATTTGTCTCTGTAGTTTCTTTGACTCCAAGCTCCGAAGGATAGATACTGCTCAGGTAATCCGCGTATTTTGGATTATTGATGGACAACACATCGTCTATGTTATTACTTTTTTCACTAAATAAATGCAGCATTTTGAGTGCACTTTTTTAATCAAATTTTCTCAATAATTGTACTGTCAAAGACCCAAATTTTCCATAAACCGGGTTCTTTTTTGTCTAATATCCACCATATTTCTATTCCCCAATCGACTCGCCGGAGGGGACTAAGTCTTATAGTTTCTTCTCCGTTTGTCAGTCTGTCTGTCCGTCCGTCTGTCTTTCAACTTAAGTTTTCCGGAATTTTTTTCGCTGTTCTATATAATGAACTCATGTTTTCGTATGTGGATAAATCTCAATGTGATATAAATCAAGTTTGAGTTTGTATTGGATCAAAACATTTTTACAAGAGTAATGGCCCTTGGACTTAGCAGTTTTTCAAGAAATTTTCTGTTTTCCGGAGTTTTCTTCGATGCTATCGCAGATATCGAACTGATTGTTGATACATGAATACATCTCAGTATAATACAGATCAAGTTCGAGTTTGGTTTTGATTCACCAAATTTTAAAAGTATTTAACGTCTTCAAATTCAATAGTGTAAAATGTCTTTGAATTCAATAGTGTTAAACGTCTTCAAATTCAATTATTATCCTTGGACTTAGCAAATTTAGTGAAATGTTCAGTTTTCCAGACTTTTTTTCGGTTCTACTGTAGATATCGAACTGATTTTTAGTTTCGATTGACTAAAGAGTTATGGCCCTTGGAGTTTTAAAAGTTTTCCGGACTTTTCTTAGCTGTTGTTGTAGATATTGAACTTATTTTTGTATGCAAATACATCTTAGTGTGATACAGATCAAGTTCGAGTTTGGTTTTTATTGACCTAATTTTACAAGAATTTTGGCCCTTGAATTTAGCAAATTTCATGAAATTTTTTTTCGGACTTTTCTCTGCAGTTATTGCACATAATGAATGAGTCTTGGTATAAGAATAATCTTAGTGTGATAACGATCAAGTTTAAGTTGGGTTTTGATTTACCTGGTATTTTTTTAATTTTAGGATCCCTTGACTTGTCTATGCTGTGAATGTTTCTGCTCCAAAATGATGCTAATGAATTTGAAGACGTTAAACATTGGCAAAGTTTATGAAAATGTCAGTTTTCCAAACCTTTTTCTGTTACTGCAGGTAATGAATTGATCTTTGTGTGGGCATTTATCTTTCGTTGCAAGTACAGGTCAAGTTTAGATTCATGTTTACTGTAAATGTGATAATCTTCGCGTGGTGTAATTTTCGCGGTTCTTTTTTGCGAAAATTTCCCCACGCGAAAAAAAAAATTCCCGCTACATTCTTACAATGGGAAAGATATTTTTATCCCGAAAATTTCCCCGACGCGTAAAAATGTCAACGCCATCATCTGTATCTTAGTCTTCTAACCAGTGAATGTGGAAAACAGAAATTGACTTTTTCAAAAATATTTTATTTTCATTGTCTTTTCATAATTAACTTTTTTGTTTAGTTATTTTCATTTTTTAAATATATTCTTTTTTATCACCGAATAATGTGCAAGCCCGGGCTTATCGGCTTACATGGCAGCTAGTTAGGCCTTGAGCATCTCTGTTCAAGGAAACAATCCATGTTGAAGTGGGTGTATGCTGCTCTGAGATTTCTATGAGATGACTCGGCAGGTGCGGCTTGCTAAACAGGGGATGCTGACGAGGGTTAAGTACCCGAAACGTGCATGTCTGGTCCATGCTGTAAATTCATCAGTTCTTTTAAAAATGATGCTATTGAATTTAAAGACGTTAAACATTACTCCTGCCGGGCACGATGCTTCGCCTCTAACTTGCTTGATACGTAATAGGGTGCTCCATTGTAAGTGCTGTTGAGATTGTCGTCAGGATCTTATTCATTCTTATTCAGAACATATACTATCTTACCATACATAGATGTCTTGAACGAAAGGAGGGGATTTCCAACAACATTCGTTTGTAGCACCAACAATAAACCCCCAAAACACCCAATGCAAAACCATAGAGCAAACACGCACAGAAAGAGGCGCAAAATGGACAAGGAACACCAACTCACACCTTAAAAACAAATGTACATGGAACACAGAAGACGACAGATTAACCAACGGACCAACTGGCAATTGGTGCCCACTTAGGACAGCCATCTGCGGTCATGACACTGAATTAGGTATTTTGTCAACTAGAATGAAGCTGCTCTATGACCGCAGGTTGGTTTTCGACACGTAGGAAAAAAATACACTAACTTTTCTCGTTAACATGCAGCTAAGGGGACTGCTGTTTAGATTTTAGAATTATGACGAAAAAGAGAGAGAAAAATTGCAAGAACAAACTATCCCAATGGATAGCAGAAACATTTTAAAATTAATGAAAACGTACGATCCATTTAATTTAAAATATCCCTCCTGAAAAATGCTCGAAATAAAAACTTTTTGTAATTTTAGCGATTTTCAAAAATTATCAGAGATCTTCCTTTGTTACATAAGAGAACAAGGGTATCTTATTATGCTGAGAAATAGATTGCCTTGTTCGTTATGAAGAGGTTTCTGAACCAGTCTATTCACCCACCTTAAAATCATGATAAAATTCAAAATTGGGTAATTTTCAAAAATACCATTTTATTGTAAAAATTTCGTGGTTTTCAGGAGGGTAATTTTCAAACAAGTGATATTCAGATTTATACAGCTGGGGTATGCTTTTCCTATTTATTTAAATGAGTAACTTTCAACATGAAAAGTCTTATACATGTATTAGTTAAAGTGATTTGAAAAGGATGTAAATTGGCTAGACATTATAGGGAAATAGTGGTTGATTCTAAACTATTTTAAAGGTATATATACATGTTGCACTTGGCATTCGTAGGTAACGTGTACTTCTATGGAATGACATTAACTTTATGATTCTAAAGATATATACAAAGATTGTTTATTGCAAAGGCTGTGACCTGGTTCGCTTTTGAATTAACTGGATATACCAAACTACTTCAAATCATAAGCGAACTTTCATGTACCCCAATACCTTTCAATGACATGAACTGACCTAGTATGAGTTGATATATAATAGTACTTGGTGTAATAGAATAGAACAAGAAGTGTTCCGGATGAACTTTATCACATAATGGTAATTTCATATGATTTAAGTACAATTATATCAATGTGCCAAAGTTCATATAATAATGACAAAATTAAGACTTCATAGGATCATTTTAATTGATCATCACACGATTGAGATTTTAAAATGGCAAATTTGGCTTAAGAATATCGAATTTGAAGACATTTAACATCTATAAAGGTTGAAAACCAATCTAGAATATAGTAATTGATAAATTAAAAATATAGTGTATCTAAAAGATGGGAGGGGATCTCCAACAAGACTCGGCTGCAGTACCAATAGAAAAAAAAACACCGAAACAACCAATGCGAAAACACAGAGAAGACGAGACGAAAAAAAGATATATATACGACAAAGAAACATTCAACACAAAAGACCTCACATAAACCAACGACACAATGGGCAACCGGTGCCGACTTAGGACGTTCAGCTGCTGTGCAAATAGCAAATGCTTTTGGATATCCGGATTGCAAGCGCATAGCCCTCCCACTCACCAAATGATCTCGAAAAACTTAAAGTTGTAGTATAAAATAACCTCCTTATTGTTAGATGACCACACAAATAAGACAGCAAAAGTCAAACTTTACTCTGCTCTATGACTTGTTGTGCTTTAAACAACTTGAATGTTTCACGACAGCTTTTGCTCTGAATTCATGCTATTTTATTTCCCGAAGCCTTCTGTTATTGTTTTACATTTCAAATATCATAAATTAGGTACAGAGTGTTTAAACATTGAGTTGAGTGATGGATTATGTAAATCAAAGGGATATCCTCTTTAATGCAAATATCTGTTCGTTGCTAACTCTTTGGCGTATATCATGTTTAGAATATTATAGTTCCTTTTTATATGCACTACCATGTATTTGAATTTCTTCTTGATCGGCGGCCCTGGGGATATCAGTTGTTCCAATGACATTTCTTTCTCTGTACATATATAATTTAATTATTTAATCTGAAACAAACAAGTCTGGTGCACTGTACTGGAATTTTTTGTCTATTAGTAGTAATTTCTGTTCTCTGGTCGCAATTGAATCGGGATACTCAGATTGTTCACAGATTTTCACATTGCACTTGGCTTTCGTAGGTCATGTGTACTTCCATGTAATGGCAAATACCTTTATGTTTGTAAAGGTCAATTCCATATACGGTTTGTACAAAGAGTGCGCGTTCTAAAGACGATGACCTAGTCCGATTTGAAATAAACTCGTCTCAAATCATAGGCGGATTCCCATGTACCCAACAGCATTGACCTAGTACGAGTTTATATATAATAGTACAGCAGGGCATAAGATAGAACAATAAGTCCTCCGGTTATACTAAATTACATTATAGGATTTTTTTTGTAATACAAGTTCATAAGTCAATTTTGTCATGTTTCATATAATAATTATATATATAATTTTCAAACCATTTATATATAAACGTAAAAATTATCAAAGTGTAAAATTTCAAATGAAGAAATTCATACAAAAAATTCAGAATTATTAAAAACTTTCCAAAAAATAATGTTTAACAAATTCAAAAAAAGAAAATCATTAATATGTGTCCAAATGTATCAACATTTCATGAAGAAATGCCAAGACATTGAATGACATTGGATAAATTCTTGATGATTCATTTGTTGTCGTACGACACTGATGGTCACATGAACACCTCACTCTATGACAAACGTGACGACTTCAATTTCAGCATTACAAACTTTCCTTTTCTGAGTAGCAACATCCCTTCATCGCCTGCTTATGGCATGTTCATATCTCAGTTGATACGCTATGCCAGAGCAAGTACCAAATATACGGATTTTGTTCTGAGAGCTAGGCGTCTTTCAGATAAGCTTCTCAGTCAGGGATATGTTTGTGACCGACTAACATCGTCACTGAGGAAGTTCTACGGTCGATATGGGGAACTCGTCATACACTATGATGTCCCACTTTCCAGAATGGTGGATGATATTCTGTCATATACCATTTGAACCATCCAACCAAAGATTGTACTCTATATCTTCCAAAATGGAAGTAACCGGATGTGACAGTTCTACCGAATTGAAGCGACGGGTGTTGCATGCAAGCAGGAGATGCTTACTCTTCCTGGGCACCTGGTCTCACTCTCATATCGGGAGTTCGCTTCTTTTCATATGGTGGAGGTTTTTGTTTGTTTGCTTTGATTCCTGTTTTATCCTGATTTTGTATGCCTTCGGTTTCTGATTTTCTGGGTTATCGATTTTGTGCTGTATCAGGGATATGGTCATTAACCATATTTGTCATTTAACTTTTTATTAAATGAAAACGGGCACATGGTCCCACATCTAGCTGCTAGGGGTCCTTCGATGCGCAATGTTGCGCTCTATTACAAATGTGTTGAGACTATCGTCAGGACCTCCTTTAACTCATTTGTGTCACACTTATGCCCTTTGTCGTATGGAGCTCGTTAAAAAGGTTCCCCGCGAAGGGTTTGACAATAAGCGTTTTGAATATTTTTCGCTGACATGGTCGCCATAGCACTTTCTATATAGACATAACCTAAGACAGTGCATGTATTTTTAGATATTGATATCATTTTCGGGCGTGCATATCAACGGCTGGTGCGTTAAGACAAACAGGGGATGCTTACTCCTCCCGGACACCTGGTCCCACTTCTGGCTTGCTAGGGGTCCGTCGATGCTCAATGTAGTGCTCTATTGTAAGTGTTGCAGGATCTTCTTATTTCATTATCAAAATCTGATATCCAAAGCAAATCTATCGAACTTTTTGATTTAGTTGTGTGATATGTATCAGACTGTAGACGTAGTTCTCAGCAGATGGACAGTCTTAGTGTGAAGAATAAATTTATTTTTGAAATACTGTTGTCGTCTTTAATAATCTTATTTCTTTTCTATAGATGACTTCGTTTAAAAACAGTAAGGCTAATTACAAGTGCATCTTGATGTAACGGATATAAACAAAACTGTTCTAAAGAAGTATAGAGTAAAGTAAATGAAGAACAGCACCCAGAAGCCTAAGGCTTTTACAAATATTTGTCTTTCTGTCGAATACAAGGAACAGATGTTCAAATCATTGCTACCAGTTAGAACAAGTATACGTGCTATGCACGCCTTGTGTATATAATTAATACATTCATATATGAAAACGCTACATGTTTATGAATGTTCAAAGCATGTGAATATATTTATGTAACAAATTACATAATACAGTGTGAAAGAAACTTAGAAAATGGTAAATTAAAGAAAAATATCAGCTACATGTAAAATTAAGAGGTGCTCGCGGCTCGACTAGGTAAAATAATTATGTTTCAGTAAGATAAATGTTTGCTTTCAAACGTTCAACGAGAAAAGCGATACATTAAGCTTACGGAGATTCTTATGGATGGTATATGTTAGCTTGTGAATGGTGAACTATTAAGATATGTCTACGGAATTGTACTAATATTAATTATTGCACGTTTCTATTGTTTTATGTATCAGAGGGGTAATTTTCTGCTTTTAATTAATCTGAGTTTGAATTTTCAGGACTCGGTTGTATACATAAGAAAGTTACAGGGTTTTCATTTCCAAAAGAAAATAATACAGAAGATAAGACTACAATTCTCTACATTTGCCCGTTAATATTTTGGTATCTAATCATGAGTATGTTTAACTCTTTTTTTCTTTAAATACCAATTAATAAAATTTGGTCGGGAATATTTTCAGTAGCAGAAATTGTGAATTACATTACACTTACAACCATGAGATAAGTACGTAAGAACTCATTAGTTCTATCTACCTCAAAACATAATGATACATTTGTTTATGATTATGCTCATGTCGGTGTAAGTAATTTCTTTAACATGTCTTTTATTTTCAGAGATATCTCCCTGTGGAGAACTTCACATAGACAGCCGTTGTTACCCCATATATCGCACATCGATAAGACATGCAAAACAGTGAATACATCATTCTTGAGCGGCCCCACCCTCCGTATAAGTATTTACCTGAAGAGAGTAGAGTTCCTTACACTACATTGTGCCGACCTCAGACATGATACCAAGAACTTGCGTTATTTCGGTGTTTATATTTTGTTGTCCGTGTGTGGTCACCGGTACCACCACTACAGCTGATCAGAAAATCTTGGACAAAATATCAAAGAACCATAATAGTCTAGTTGGACCATATGCATGGAATAGGAGTTATGTTAATATGCCAATAATATTCATTCCTCGTGGAGTTGTAAAGTTTGACGAAGTCGCAGGACAAATTTCGGTGGCTTTAGCGGTAGACGTACGATGGGTGGACAAAAGCCTGGCTTGGGATGTATCAAAAGACGGAAATGTAACCCTCATCGTTCCGGAATCCGAAATTTGGACGCCGTTGATTGCACTTGCGAATCCAGTCGAAAGAGCGTTATTATTTCCGGAAGAAGAGTTTAATGTCCGTGTGTATCCTTCCGGTTTGGCCGTGTTGATTAAGGGAGGAGCCGTTAGTACTACGTGTAAGCCTTTTGTGAAATATTACCCTTTTGATGTTCATAATTGCAGTGTTAAAATGTTTCCTATGGGACATACAATGCGGGAAGTACGATTGGTACCGCAGTTAAAAATAGATGTTTTCAACAATTTCGGACAATGGAATTTATTCAACGCAAGTGTTCAATCTGAAATATTGGATGTATTTTCTTTAGCATCCTTCGACTTCTGCATAAAGCGTCGTCCTGAATTCTCAATGTTTAGTCTGTGTATACCTATAATCATGCTCGGCGTCCTAAATTCATGTGTATTCCTTATACCTCCGGAGTCAGGAGAAAGGATTTCCTATGCCATCACTGTTTTACTTTCGTATTCGGTTTTTATGACTATAATTAGTGACAAAATGCCGAGCAACTCGGATCCGGTACCCGTCCTAATATACGTCCTCATGATGATGATGGCGGAAAGCGGAATCATTGTGATTTTAACTATTTATGGTCTGCGCCTTCACTTCCGGACCGATCACCGACCGATTCCGAGATTACTACGCCTCACAATGAAATTATTCCGCAGGGTTTCTGCTTCAGCAAACACCGACGAATACCGAAATGACGAAAATGTCGATGAACAGAGTGAAGAGAGTGACGTATTTTGTGACATGTCTTGGAGAAGAATAGCCGAAATATACGACAAAGTTTTCCTGGGTATTTCGTTCGTCGTTTTATCAGGAACTGTGATATATTATGTAATTGCAGTGAATAGTCACTGAGTGCCTACTATTACATTGTCATTTATGAGTTATACGCCGTTAAATTATATGCAACTTTCTTAAAAAGAAATGGTTGAATTGATAATTCCTACAGAAATAGTTTCTAATGTAATATTATTACAATTGTAAATTGTATTGTTGTGTTATGCATGTGGTTTTTTAATTCCTAGGTCTTGTTACTGATTCCATTTTCATTGATAAATTTTGTACAAAGGACAGCCTAAATTGTCTGAATAGTACATATCGTTTGCGCAACCTGTGCCAAAGGAGTCAGTTCATACCAATAGAAAAAGCCTGTAATACATGTAAAGTGTCTATAGTTATGAAAAAACACAATTCCTTTACATGTACATGAATATGGAAAGAAATATCTCCTGATCACAGAGTTATGTAAGACAGAAACACGGAATTAGGGATATATCACTTTAGGCGTATACATGACCGTATCGTATCCAGTAACGTACCGTGTCTATTCTCCAGTCCATAACTGAATGAAAGTCGTAGACTGGAGTTGCCTGCTCTTACTTTGCTAACTTTGAAGATATTTATATCTAGACACGCAATGCCAGTCTATGAAAATCTCGAATAAACAATACACATAGACCATATATAAAACACGTACGACAGTCACATCGACATAATTCCGTACTCAATATAGGATCCATACTTTATATACACCAGATTACATGAAGTGTAAGACCGTTTATAAGTATTTGTTATACCCTTGTTAGTATCTCTATATAAAAAACCCATAGGAAAAATGCCTATAAATTCGAATGTTTGACCAAGCGGGCAATATTTACATCAATATTGGCCCTAGGGCAAAATTTTTAAAATATTGACCGATAAACGGTACATCGTTTATGACGTCACGTCATTGAAAACGCTATTAGCTCTACCTATTTTCCGCGCTCTTTCTCTTATAGAAGAAAATGAACGTAAACATGCCGGGCTAATCGGTACGTTGCTGCAGTATTGATGTAAGGTATAACAAAACAATTATTGACTGGGAATTCGGGCAATACATGATTTGTTGGACCTTCAGACAAAATATAGCCCTCGGCCTTCGGCCTCGGGCAATATTTTATCTTCAGGTCCAACAAATCATATATTGCCCTCATTCCCAGTCAATAATTGTATAATGTTATGAATGCTTTAATTAGTGCTCGAAGTGTATTGTGTTGCATTATAAAGTCATATCCCTTATCATGTCGTATCCTGTCTTTAGCAAGTTCTTTTTCAAACAATCAAAGCTAAATGAATTAATTAATACTAAGATGAATGCTTAATCCAAACATTTACTCTGTTGCAGTAACAATATTTAACACAAAATACGTGCCTGGATACGATACGGATACAGATACATGAAAAGTGATATATCCGTTTGTCTACAACCAATTTTTTAGATTGAGATCATACATTGTTGAGGACATGCTTACACAATTTTGATGTAAAAGATTTCCTGTCAAAAATTAAGAGAAATACATTGAACATTTCACTTGTTTAAGTAATAGCAAAACCATCATATTATTACTTATTAGGTTAGTTACTGACCGTCAACAACGTCTAAAGAGATTTGTCGGGTTGATCAAGCCCATAGAAGACTCGGCTTCGCCTCGCCTTCTATGGGCTTGAACAACCCGACAAATCTCTGTGGACGGTCAGGAACTAACCTAAAATTGTTTTATTTTGTCGAGGACCAAAACCTCGTTTTTTTTGTTGCAGAAAATTGGCGTTTCACGACTCCTTTTAGGCACGGTCCATTTGATATTCTGGGGAGGGGGGGCTTGGGTTTTTTTCGAAGAAAATAATTTTGCTCTGAATTTTGATGAAAAAAATAAATTTGCTTATGGTGTGACAGAAAAAATAATCTTGCTTTTAAAAGTAATCTGAATTTGAAGAATAACCATAAAATTCGCTTAAAATTCCTGAAAATTTTTCGGCTCGCTTCGCTCGCCGCAGTTTTTACATTTTATAAAAAATTTTTTGGCTCGCTTCGATCGCCATACTTGTTTTCTGTAATGTCAACTTCATATTTTGAAAATATCAAAAAATGCATGTGACTGGTACAATTAAAATGCTTAAATATATTATCAATATAATTTATTACTATCAATAGATGCAGCTATCACCATTGGTGTCTAATTTTATATAGATTCTCTTAGAAGGAGAATTTAAATAAGTTTTTCTCTAGAGTTTTCATTTGTACATGTAAAAGCTTGCATCAAGCCCTCACATTTTACATGACCTTATATATACATTTTGTTTACTAAACATTATATATCACATATTGTAAAAATCTTTCATCTCTCTCAGTTTAGAAGTGAATACAATATTAGTTTTGCATAAAAATAATGTTTCGAGTAATTAAAGTAAAAATAAAGAATTCCTATTGAAAAAAAACACAAACATTCCTAATATTCACATCAATTGTTATAAAAAAAATTTCCTTGCTCCAACTTTGCAAGAAAAAAATAATTTTGCCCTGGTCCGGGGCGAAAAAAATAATCTTGCTCCGACAAAAAATCAAAGCCCCCCCCACCCCCCCACCCCCCTGAATATCAAATGAACCGTGCCTTACTTGCGATTTCATTTATATAGCAATGGCGGAATTGCTGACGGTCTATAGAAATTTAGACGGCGTTCACGTGACGCGATTTACGCCACCTGATTGGTTCAAACTAGTCCATGACAAAATAAATTTTCTTTGACGGACGTAATTTCAGCGTTCATGATATGTTAAATTAATGCAGTTATAATTCACTGGAATACTGGAGGTAGTGTTCTTGTGAGCTTCCATCTAAAAAGATGAGATCAACACCCTTTGTTTTCAAAGCAATCTGGTCTTGCGTCACTTCTTTGTTAAACTACATGTTGATTGAGTGCTTTTTAACTTCCTTGAATGCCTAGGCAGCATTAGCTCTAGTCGATCGCGAGTTCATTTCCTTACTAATTCTGTAAACGTAAAATTGAAGGTATATGATCTACTTTAATTACGCCCTGCAGACTCCAGAAGATGTAGCTGGTTAATGAGGATGTATAAAGGAATATGATTTGTTTATGTTGGCAACAAACTAGCTGGATATCATTATATAGAAAAAAAATGGACAACTGAAATTCGACATAATACATATCACTCGAATTGTGAGATATTGGAGTATTAGATTTTTTTTATCATGTTTATAAACGATATTTCGCACCGTCTGCTACTGGCGTGGCAGATGTCCGTCCTAAGTCGACACCGATTGCCAATTGGTGTCGATGGTTTATGAGTATATGTGTTGTGATTGGGTTTCCCTTGTCCCCTTTGTGTCTCTGTGTTTTTTATTTGGTGTTTTGCTGTGGGTGCAGCAACCGAGTGTTGTTGGAGATCCCCTCATTTCTTTCAAAACTATTTGCATGAACTTTCATTAGGCTTTGAAGTTGAGTGTGATAAAAACAGATAAAATGATTTTTGGACAACAGGTAAATGTACAAAACAAAACTAAATAAAAAGAGGCGTTTAATCTTTTAATTTAAAGAATCTGGTGCCTGTGATAAATGAATATTATGTCATTCTGAACGATGCATGGCAAACACGAATACTTATCTTTCGAATCAATTTTTATCATTCTGCATCACGGTTCGACAAAACTCGTACATGCATAAGATAATCATATACCTACACGTTGATATAATATATTTATTGTAGTATTTTCATCTGCTGAAATGCTGCAATGGATCTCGTCAAGTTCATCTAACCCTTACAGGTTATATAAACATGAAATCGACGGGATCTGTCCTACTTATACCACGAGTACTCCTCCAGGAAAACAGGCGATTAACGAGGGGAAAAGATATTATTTGTATGACTTGGCACCCGAACAGTTTGATAAATAAATGTGAAAGGTGGCCAAATGATAATTTCTAAACAATTGGTCATCTGTTTATTTCAATTCAGGCAAGCACAGCTATTTCGGATTCATGAAACAAAGGAGGGATTCCTGAATGTAGAACTTTCCGTTTTGTGTGTAGAACATATTATTTGAATTATATGTACAAGAAAAGTGAGGACAGTAATTTAATTAAGACAGAAAGGGTGCGACTACTTTAATAAAGTATTCATTTCCAAAAACGAAAGACAATTATTATAGTATTATTATTTGTCCCAACAGATTATACATTACCCTTCTTATCCGTTACGTGTACCGTATAGAGCATAATTATTAACAAATGTTTAATCATATGTTTTGAGTGAGATAGAGCAAATGCTGTCAACGTAATTCAGTTCACATTTGCTGCTGATGTTCCCTACAAAAGTTAATTTCTTTGGTTACTAAAAAGAAAGTGAAGCATCTATACTTCAGTGTTAACATGGTTCAACACCAAGATATAAACAATTAAGCTAAATGTTTATTGCAAAAGTAGGTCGAATTTCGTATACAGGTCAAGGTCACCGGATTAAAAATGGTCTGAGACGAAGTGGTGTCACAAGGAATACGTTTGTGAGCTTTAAATGCCTTATTTACCACTTACCAATTAAAAGCCATGTATAACGTTTTATTTTTCTTGCATTCTGATTTATGTTTTTTTTTTTTCGCATTCTGATCTTTTTTAGGAGGTGGGATGGTTCTTTTTGTTTTCGGGCATACCCCAAAAGGGCAGAAACCCAAGAAAAAACTTCTAGATCCACCCATATGACATAAGGAATTCATATGGTTTCAGGAACCTCTTCAAAGTGAAGTATCAGAAAGCTTGGCAATTTATAAGTATTCATTTAGATTTGTAAATTCAAGTTCTTTAAATCGGCTTTGGGTCTATTTCTATATAATTATTACTCTCGACTACGGGTTTATTGCATATTGAGTAGCGATAAATCACACTTATTTGAACTTTTTATAACGATACAGAGTAGTTAAATAAACAAATATTATCTTTTATTTTAAAGTAACGAAAACCTACCACTCATCTCAATGTGAATAGTGTATGTTTTATATATCAATATATTCATTTTTTAAAGGAAATCGTGTCACTTAACGAAACTCTGCGGGAAAAAACTTAAATCATCCATTAAATAGTTGCATGCCGCCTTTCTTACATTTCGTAGACCTCGGTAGATAAGCAGGTGATTTGTGTATGATAAAACTCTGATAACCTGATGTTAAAGGTGCTCTAGGAAGATTATCTTAATGCCATCACCGTTCCGAGAAATAAGCAAGCTCCATTTGTGCTCATTAATTTTTATGATTTATTCGTTGGTATCAGTATATCTTGTTTCACTGTCTTGGTCTTATTCCATTTATATATTCAATTTGTCCTTCATGTTTTTGGTGTGTCTACAAAAAAGTTACAAGAAAACACTTGATAAAGAAATCATGAAATATAGGAACGATTTGAGTAAAAAATTAAAAGAATTAAGAACCAATAACCCAAAGGAATTTTGGAAAATATTAAACAAACACGAAGGAAAATCAAATAAAGACGATAAATCTTCAATCAATATAAACACTTTATATAATTACTTTAAAGATTTAAATAAAGCACCCGAAATAAGCGATAAAGCACCCGAAATAAGCGAATTTGATGATTGAGAATGAAATGTCAAAACTAGACCTAAATGAATTAAACGATAAATTAAACGACAATATCACACAAGATGAAATAGTGAAAAGTATAAGGAATTTGAAAAACAACAAATCATGTGGTGATGACCAAATACGGAACGAATACATAAAATCGACATGCAATAAACTTTTACCATTTTATGAAAAATTCTTCAACTTAATATTTACAACTGGGATAGTACCAAAATGTTGGCTAGAAGGGAACATAAAACCTATTTATAAAAATAAAGGTGATAAAAATAACCCCCAAAATTATAGGCCTATCACAATTCTAAGTTGCGTCGGTAAGCTTTTCACTTAATTGCTAAATGAAAGATTAAATAACTACTCGGATGAATTTAATACAATACATGAAAATCAGACAGGATTCCGAAAAAAGTATTCAACGATTGATAATTTATTTTCTATTCATTTGCTATTTGAACTTCTTAGAATCAAAAAGAAAAAGTTATATTGCGCGTTCATAGATTTTCAAAAAGCTTTTGACACGGTTTGGCGTAAAGCATTATGGTTAAAACTTTTGTCAAATAATATCAATGGGAAAATATATAATATCATTTTTAACATGTATAGTCAAATTAAATCAAAAATTATTCATAATAACGAGTTTTCACCCTTCTTTGATTGTGAAAATGGAGTTAGACAAGGCAAAAATATGTCTTCCTTCCTTTTTGCTATTTACCTAAACGATTTACACGATTTTTTAGCTGAAAATGGTGACCAGGGTGTACCTACTGTCTCCGAAATGTTCGAAAATAAACTAGAAATGTATATAAAATTATTCACAGTTCTTTATGCGGATGACACAGTTTTAATGGGCGAATCTCCACTTCAACTACAAAACCAACTAAATAATTTTGAAAATTATTGTAAGAAATGGAATTTAAATATTAACGTAGATAAAACAAAAATTGTAATATTCAGCAAAGGGAGACAACTCGTAAATCATAATTTCAATTTAGGCGGGAAAACAATCGAAGTAGTATCAGACTTCAATTACCTAGGACTAATCTTAAATAAAACAGGTTCATTTGAAAAAGCTAAGCAAAAACAAATATCAAATGCAACAAAAGCTCTATATGATGTGTTAAAAAAAGGCCGAATGCAAAACCTTTCAATTAAATGTCAATTAGACCTCTTCGATAAAATAGTGCAGCCTATCTTATTATACGGATGCGAAGTGTGGGGTTTTTCCAATGTTGCTAAAATAGAACGAGTTCATCTGAAATTTTGTAAACTTTTGCTTCATTTAAAACAATCTACTCCTGATTTCATGGTATACGGTGAGCTTGGTCGACATCCTCTACACATTCAAATACAAACACGTATCATTTCATATTGGGCTAAATTAATTAATGGTAAAGAAACATAAATAGCTCATTTGCTATACAAATTAAGTCATAATATCAATGAAGAAAATGGAAAATTTTGCTGGATACAAAATGTACGAAATATTTTGAATAATTGTGGCTTAACAAACATATGGCAAAATCAATTCTCATCATCAATGAACTTTAAATGGATTAAGGCAAAAGTTAAACTTACTCTAATTGATCAATTTAAACAAACCTGGTACTCTAATTTAGACAACTCACCTAAAGCACTTAATTACAGAATTTATAAACATGAATTAAAATTTGAAAATTATTTAGATATACTAACAAAAAAAGATGCCATAACTTTCTGCAAATTTCGCACTTGTAATACGCATTTACCTAAATAATAATGTGGCGGCCACCAGATAAATATGTGGCGGCCGCCATAATGACATAATTATTTGGCGGCCGCAAGTTATTGTGTGGGGGCCCCAAGATAAATTATGTGGCGGCCGCCAGATAAATTATAATTCATACATGTCACATACGGGCTT